>JBAHVQ010000035.1:1248884-1264785 GCA_036872915.1 Nanipora kamurai
TTTCACTAATCCTGCATTAAGCTAATCCCCCTTTGAACAATTCGGCCCTGATTCACACGAGCGAAGCAAGGGCAAGACATCATTAAATTAATATGGAGCTAATTTTGAAGCGTTACGGCATACGGTTACGGCATTGCGTTATCCGTCCGGTGTGTAAGCCTTAAAGGTTAGTTTCCACTTCCGCGCGCACTGTTTACTCCTCGTTTCTCATTGGCTTTTGGGAACTTGAGAATTCCTCAGAGCCAATGAAAGAAGAGAAAAAGGCAGTGCACGTGGAAAATTCCTCCTAGTGGAAATTAGGCCTAAGGCTTCGTTTACACTCGAGGAAACTTTTCGGGATTTGAGCATTTGATTCATACATAAGGCGTTTACATTACAGGGTACTCAGATTACGAACAGTTTATATGTATCTATATATTTTACGTATTCCTGTTTATATATGTATTAGCATTCCTTTCTATATACGAACGGAAAAATTTAAACATCCTTTCCTAAGTAAGCAGTTTGTCGTCCACAGAGTTTTCATTAATTCTGGATTAAGCTAATCGCTCTTTAACTCCTTCCTGTCCGTATAGGTCCTCGGCGAACTTTGGAGACTTTGGCATTTAACTCTGGCTAACGCCAGACGATTTTACTCGTCTAGAGAAAGTCCTCGGACAGGAAAGAGTTAACCAGGGTCTAAAACCTATCTCCTTAACTCCTTCCTGTCCGTATAGGCTCCTTGTGACCTATGGAGACTTTGGCATTTAACTCTGGCTAACGCAGACGATTTTACTCGTCTGGGGGAAAGTCCTCGGACAGGAAAGAGTTAAACAACAGCGATGTGGTTCACTTCGTCTAAACATCGTGTATTTCAATTTATTAATGTTTCTGTAGCTTTCGGCATGTGGCAGTTCAATCACAGGTGAACAATATAAATTTGCTCCATTACGTTGGGATCAAACGGCCCAGTACGGTTATGTTCCAAATGTTCGTCAAAAGAACGTGTTCATGGCGGTAGCAATGGATCTTGGGAATCCGAACTCTCCATACAGCAGTTTTCACCCGACTGATAAAAAAGATGTTGGCATACGTTTGTCACTTGCAGGTCTTTCTGTTGCTTATGGCATAGAAGTGTATCATACTGGTCCACTGTTGGAAGAGATCAAGCAAGACCCTCAATCAGTCGCACTGGAAGTCGTATTTAAATCAATTTCTAATACAATAGAAGTGAGAAGTTCTTACGGATTCGAGGTAAATGAACAGGTCAAGCTACAGATGTCTCTGATTTATGTTAATCCTTGCACGGCTCATTTCTTTCCAGCGTTGATGGCTTAAAAAAGTTTTGTCTTTTTCTCAGGTTCTATGTCAAAAAAGTACCTCGTGGACTCAGGCAAAGATAATATCCAGTGGTCCTAAATCAGTGATCATTAAGCCGTCTAAGGGTTGTTCAGCTGAAGCAGTTAGATATGCATGGAGTGACTATCCTTGTGTCATGAAAAAATGTGCAATTTACAGTGGTAACCTACCTAGTCCTCCTTTTATTAAATATGGCCCTTTTTGAAAGATTGCCTGGACACGATGACCTTCTGTACGCATGTAATCGCCCTGAATGACCCTAGATTTACGCTAATTACTACTTCGTAATTTTTATAACTTAAGTCAATTTTCCAACTGCAGGAATCGGGTGAAATTTTGGAGTAAAGTTAAGTGAATATTTTATTGTTGTGAACAAAAAAAAGCCGACTATTCTATACATTTGATTTAGATCTCCGTTTAATTAAGGTTTCAAAATCAAACTGAAAGTATAAAAAAACAAACAAGAAAAAATCCGGAAAAAAGGATGTTGGGATAAATTTACGAAATACAAGATAATTTTAATATACAACATAATTCACGTGCATTTTGTAAAATTGACAATATTAAAGTACAAAACGTAATGCTGACCATTTGTCCACTGAAATTCAGAACACAAGTCATCTTGTCTTGAGTTCCTGTGAATATCAACGGCGTTATTGTTTTTGTGTAAAGTTGCTGCGAAGCTTCCCATGATACCTTTAGGACGTAAATTGTCGGAAGCATTCTGAACGTTTAGTGTCAAATCTGGAGCGTTTGGTCACAGCTAAGTTTAATTATTGGTTGTATTATTTAATAATCAAATGGTCAGGCAAAAAGAAAACCTCGTGTAGTTAAGATATCTGAACTTAGATAATCACAACTATGAGGAATTGGTTAGTTTAACCTAAATAGTTGGTGGACTAGTTACTCCTACATGAACTGGGGGAAAACCGTCTGTTATGGTGATATTTTAATATTCTCTCCGCACTTAAATTCATGATGATGAATTTAAGGTGTCCCACATGCAGCACTATTGAGATGATATAAGTCAATGAATGTGGGAGGTTTTCTGGCGGAAGGCTCAGGGAAAGTTATGACGGTGATGTGAGGTTAGTGTTCCCACGGAGGAAAGGTTACCGTCCTGGTTTAGGGTTAGAATTACGGTTAAGGTCAGGGTTCGGGTCTGAGATCAGTTGTACCTTAGATTTATCATTATCATGAATTCGAACCGGAGAATGGGTTGATACTTTAATTTCGGATGCATAGGTCAAACCGTCGCATCGAAATCCCCGGAAGGACTTTTACACTGGGCAGTGTTCAGTGTAACTTTTCTTGGAACGGCGACCAGAGAATGAACTGGTTCTTCATTTTCATTGGCTGACCACGAACGTTATTGCGAGACAAGTTCAGGGTTCGTGCAAGTTAGGAATGGAGAAATTCTTGGACCCATTGGTTCAAAAAAAAGGCGCTATTTTGAATGCATATTTACTCGTTCCCGGCTATTCGGATTCAAAAAAAATCGTTCTGATTGGTTCTACCTTTTCGGGAGGTCAAATCTACCAAACTTGCCACAATGGTGAAGAAAAAACTGTCAAAGCAAAAGTGACATGAAAATTTGATAAATTATATTCAAGGATTTTATCTTTCTCACAGTCAAACAACTGTATGCCACGGTTTCAGATGGAGCAATATTTCTGATTACAAATGCTAAAACAACAATATCTTGCTATAGTGAATGTCGCAACGGTAGAACCCTCCAAAGAAACTCAAGTTTTCGACAGCATGCAGTATTAAAAGGAAGACATTCTCAGTAGACGGACATTGTTAATTACAGTTAGCTTAGATTTAAGACTTAATGAGAGCTGAGACATTATCATAGACTTGTTTCATGTCGAGGACCCGAAATTCACTATGTATCGTCGTTGTTCCCGTGACGACCAGCTGAAAACCAGATCGTCCAATGAAAATTTAGAATTCCTTGTATAGCCGCTGATCAGTCTACGCTTCTCTCGCAGGAGCATTCTCTTCAGTCTTCTGCACCATCTAGCAAGGACTCGCTGACTGACAAGTCCCAATAATGTTCCGCACCGTAAGTTTTCAGGAATTCTCTGGCGTTCGCTTCGTTCGTACACGTTTTGAACTTAAAATCTGTGAATCGTCTTTCTTTTTCCGTACCCTAAAAATGCAGAGAATCGTATTTAAGATACGGAATGAAAGCAAGAAATCTAAGTTAGCAAACCGGGTTATATAATCATTTTTGCACGAAAGAGCAAAATTCAAACACGAAGACCATAGATCGTCAGAGATTAGACATTCCAATCACGTGGCTTTTATGCAGTACAGGACGAACTACTACCAGAATTCATCTTTGTCAACAGGATTGACAACAGAAAAGCAACATGTGAAATGGTCGACTAACCTCCCACACTAAGCGACAATAGTTCTTCGTGTTCTCTTCCTCTTCGTCATCTGAATTAGTACGTCTCTTGGAGTCCTCCGACCATTTGATTCGGTTCAACATCAACCGACGGAACTTTTTCTGTGCCTTCGGTCCGCCCTCCACAACGACAAGGTTCATATCGCGCAGCAGAACAGCACAACCTAAAGACGGTCAATGAAAACAAACGCTTGCAGTCAACTCTCCCATGACGGATACTGATAAATTAAGGATGAACTACCAAACGCTAAGTTAACGCTGGGTTTTCAATGTAGATGGAGAATAAAACTGAATTACTACAAAAGCGCGGAGTGATGAAGAATTAAAAGTTTTGAGCCCGTAATAAGTTGCGTCAACATTGTGTCGCGGAAACTGGCCCCGATAACGATTGTTCTCCTGTACAAGTTTAAACTTCTTGAGATAAAACTGGTTTGAATTTATTTAATCTTGATGAAATGAAATTCCTACTTTCTCTAACAGTATAGCACATACTCAGGTTTCCATTCCGAGTTCTTTTTCACAGTTCCGAGGAGAAGAGCTGGTTCCCAAGGGATAGTTCTGAAATAAGCCAAATTGCATGGAGTTGCGACGGAGCAGTTTTAAGAGTCTTGAAAATGCAAATGCAAATGAATACTACGGCATTAGACCGATAATATAACTAAAAAACCAGTTTTATCCCGACTCAGATCTCATGCGCAGAAAACGAAAGTTGAAACTCCAACTTGGCTTATTAGTGGTCGAGGAGTGAATGGTAACTGTCTCTTAAAGGCAAATAATGTAGGTTTAAACAAGTTAAATTGTCGGTATCCGCATGAAACAAGCAAAACTGGTAGTTGTTTTGAGATCTGTTTTGAAGACGCCGCCTTACCTGAGGTCGGTTTTTGCCTTAGATGCACGTTAAAGGGAGAAGATATCAGCAGAATGCTCTGTGGGCTCGAAGTTACCTGCTTTTTGTGAATTATCACAAACCTAATCAGAAATCGGCCCGATTGATTGTAGTGTGTAAGCGTACCTTAACTAAATAAAACAGATTCCGAAAAATGTCATTCTTAACTTGTGATTCAAGTAGACTTTTTCTACTGACAAATTTGTTTGGAATCTGTTTTATTTTGTATTTTCTTAAACTGTCGGCTGGTTATGGTACCTTAACTAAAGTGACAATGTCTTACCTGTCAGGTAGTACTGTCTCGCGTTGACGTCGACTTTGTATTGTTTTTGAGGATGATGGAGATCTTTTATTTGATATAAACTAACATTGACACCGAGACTGGTATCCTCCTTTAGTTTACGGATGTTCTTTTCGCGTCGAGCCTGGGGCGTTAGTTTCCTGGCTTCGTTTGCAGCTTCGTGAGCTCTAGAAAGAGAATATGAAGGAATTATGTAAACTATGCCGACGAGTAAAAACGCCTGGCGTTATCCAGAGCAAAGTTAATAATTTGCCCATGGCAACCGTGGCCAAGAAAAGGTTGATACATTAGAACTTGCCTCTGTCGTTGCGCCATCTGCGCCCGTACATGTGCTTCGACTTTAGTAGGATCTTGTACAGCTTCACTTCCAAGAACTCTCATCAGGTTGGAGATCTTTACTAAAATTATAGAATTTACTATCATCAATTGTTCTTCAGTACACAATTGCACGGATATTGATCAGTGAAGTTGTAAGTTTAAATCTAACTAAAGCTTGATTTCGGAAACTATTGGGACTTACAAAGATTAAATTTTGAAGCTTTATACCTTTTGGTGGTGGTGGAGGTTCTAATCCCAGCCGAATTTTCTCTTGTTTTTCCGTCTCGACCTCTCTCCTTCGTTGGGTCCGCATTTTCTTCCTCTCCTTCCTGGTCAGCATAATCGGCATATTTGGGGCGTCTTTTGGTTCAGCTGGTAAAGATAAAAAACAACACTCCTTTACTCCCTGAGTTGTTATAACCAATGTAGGATATTCGCCAATAGATAAGTCGAGCATATCGTTTACAGCTAACAAATAGGGTCATTCCAGTTTCGAGGAAGCGCTACTCCGGCAGAAGAAGTAATCAATTACAACCAAATTTCTTGGAAAAGTAACGAATTACTTGTAACGATTACTTACAACACTAGCTATTCAATACGTACTTCTAAATTCAGGGAATCATTTATGTTCAGTTGTTTAAAGAACGGATGGCGCTGTTCACTCCTTACCCGCTCAATAAGCTATCCCAGCTTCAAACAACCGACCCCAGGATGAACCATGCAAACGCAAGGCAAAAAATCGTATAGGTAAAACGCGCATTAAGTCGAAATAAACTCATAAATTCAAAGAATGAAGCGCAGATGACCAACCTGGTGGATGTTTTTGAATAGGATGTTCGATGTAGGGAGTTACTCCCTGCAGTTTATTAGCTTTTTCATCTTGTTTGGTGTCAATGTACGTTGCATAGGTAATGTTGGGCATTATTGCTGTGTCCCACCACTCAACTTCTGGAATAGTGTCCTCTTGTACCCCTTTACTGGGGGTTATGAGTGCTAACTTTGTGGCTGATGAAATTCCTGTCTTTTTGGCTGCAGCTGCTATCTGTGCCTGAAGTTTTTCCAACTGGGCCTTTAAAAAAATTAAAAATAAATAATGATATATAAAAGAACTCGTAATTCAGCTGATCAGAAGTTTATACCCTTCATTCATACGTAAGTTGTAATCACCATTATGAAATTTTATCATTCTAATTTTAACTTTCAAGAAAAGTTTGAATATATTTCTCAGCGGTGGTTTTACTGGGTGCATCTTTTATAGCACCTCCTCTGATGGAAATTCCAGTTCTGGGGTTAAAAGCTCCTGGTTTCATCTCACATTCCTATGCTTAGTGTGAAAGCGTATCCACACAATCTTTTGGAATGACTGGATGTTTGCAAACAATAAGTCCAAGGCTAAAGCTTTCCAAGTGAAGTATGAAATAGTGTTTCCGTGTGAGGAACTTGATACCATGTTTGCATTTTCTGAATTAATCTTTTGGGGATATACCCAACATTAGTGACTCCATCAGCAGCTCAAGTCCCTAAAGCCAAATGTTAGGTGTGGGCTACAGCAAATATGTGCTTGTGTTTTCTGAAAGGCTGCATCTTGAGTTGGCCCCTGGGCTCACTTACCTGTTCCAGCAGTGGTAAAATGTTGGTCACCAGCAATGAAGAATTTTAATATTACTGCTGTCTTCAAAAATGCATGCTGGGTTGACCTTAAGAACTACAGGTCTGTGTCAACATTAGCAGACATACAACATCAACAACACATTGACACACCATTATCATAACACACACCTGGGATGTAACAACTATAAATGACAAGCATATTTGACAAACTCTCTTCCCATGATTCTGAATAAGACCACCAATACCTGGACCAAGACCTGTGGCTGCCCAAACATCAGACAATTCTAACAGTTACAGTATTAAGGACCTTATGATCAATGATGTCGCTTCAATGACAACGTCATTTAAAATTTCGTCATTTTAAGGCACCGTGGTTAGTTCACCCCAGTGATTGATGCTGGTCTCTTTTTTGTGACTTCTAAAACAGTCCAGTTCTCTTAAAATGACTGTAGACTCTGGTTAAATTCAATCTTTAGTAACAGCTTTTGATGGTTTGTGAGCTGACGTTGTCGTAAAGTTGTTGAAAGGCTCTGATTGGCATTGTTTACAGAACTACAGTGGAGTGGAGAATACTCTGTACATATGAAATTGATTCTGTTTTGGATGAAAAATTCTTTTGTTTAGAGGATGCTGTCATTGATGTTGATGTCACAGATCTTAAGGTCCCTGTTATTATGGCTAAGCTAAAGTAGACAATCAACTTCTGCTACCTATCATATACACATATAACCTCAGTATAAAAGCATAACTACCTTTGCACGAATTTTTTGAGCAATCTGTTGAAATTTGCCTTTTTCATGGAACTTGAATGCTCTCTTTGCTCTTGTATTTGGCTTTACACTACAAATCAGTGATAAAATGTACAACAAATCCAGATATACTGTATATGGGAACTATATTGCCTAAATGTTTGTCTGTCTGCCCCACGGTAAGGCTGTCTTTGTGTGAAAACCTTGAAAAACCTTTGGGTATTGATACAACTTGCTAACAGGTTTTAGAAGAGTTTTAATGTTAAAACACTGAGATTCAGTGAATACCTCATATGTCATGAAAATGAATAGTAACCCTAAATTAACAGGTGCATGATTTGTCTAAATCAGATAAAATACCAGAAAATAGCTGCTAGCAAATCTGCAATCCATCAAGTATATCCAGAAATGTGACATAGACTTGTAATTGTATTGTACCTTACCTTACTCTGGCATCAAAGAAAGTTCTCTCTGTTAAATCTTCATTTGGCTTTTCAACTTTAAGAAAAGCTTCCCGTTTCTTTGCTCTTATGTTGGCCTTTAATGTTGGCATTCTGCTTATTAAGTTGAGCGCTTTGCCAGTGGAATCAACAGCCCTGCCCTTTTCATCAAGAATCAGGGCAGATGGTCCAACATCCTTGTCACTGACTGCAGAAAGATTCACTGCACCAGACTTGATCAAGTTTGCACTAGTGTTGCTCATACTGGTTAACTTAAAGAATAAAATCATAAAAAAAATTTTCAACAAAATAAAAATTAGACAATTGGTTAGAACAGAAAAATGTATACTAAATAAAATGACAGAGTTGACTTCTTATAAGAATAATTACGGTTCACCAAAGTTGATGATATAAAGTCTCCTTAGTTTTGAACAAGATTAAATTCTGACAAGACCTGAAAGGAGGATGAGAGATGCTGAAGTGGAACTCTACAGAAACAACAATCCTATGGAAACAGGAGTGACAGTTTCTGATGATTCTTCCTAACATTGAACTCTGGTCAACCCATGAAAGAAAGAAAGATTGGAGTTGTCAAAGTCAACCAGTAATAGTGAGATTTGCATATCTCTTTAACTTCAAAAAGAGTGAAATTCAAGTTAATAATTAGAGGTTGTCAATGTCTTGCTCACTTACATCAACAATGGATGTGATGAACTGGTAACTTACATGAAGAATACTAGATACATGTACTCTTAATTGGGTGAAGTTGGCAATCATCAGAATGACAGTTATAGTAGAGGCTGGGGAGTTAATCACAACAATAGCAACCAATCATGAATAATGGCAAGACATTCAGAGAATGTTGGCATGACATTCGATGCTGGTGTTTATGTTATGGAGTAGCAAACAGTGAGTATAACCACTGAAAGGTTGGCTACTTCTTTAATACATTAGCAGTACTGTATGTTGTTGGTATATTGGCTCAAATCTTTCATGCTCCCCCAACCTGAATGTTTTCAAATTTTCTAGACAAGCTACTGCATCCTGGTCCACAATTCTTCATTCTGAGCTTATGCCTAGCTTTATATATATACATTCATTAATATAACCATAGATATCCTAAGATATTTTTACCATGCAGTCTGCAATAGCTCTCTGGATCCATCACTGGATTAAGTGTCCCTTTCACTTTCATTAACTTTGAATGTGATAATATTTTGATGATTGATCGAACGTTTGGTTTTAGAAGTTGGATTGGCTGTTTTTACTTTCTTTCAACTTTTTGACATTGCCAGGACATAAATGTGAACTTCATTTACCTTAGCTTGGATTTTACTGTGCAAATCTGCAGCTTTTTTAGCTTTTTCAATAGCTTCATTCATTAAAATGTTCTGTTCCTCAAGTGTTGGTTGGCCCAATGGGCCTACAGGTTTTACAGTAGATACAGGTACAGGAGCTGGAGCAGGAGCAGGGGCTGGCTGTGCAGGAACCACATGGTGATTTCTTAGCTTTTCTAACTGAGTCTTTCGTTGTTCAATCTCCTTTTTCATGTTCGCTACCATTGCTGAGATTTGTGCAGAATTAAGAGGCAACGGAACATCAGCTATTTCGGGAACAGCTGGTGGCAAGGGGACATTGTCATCCTTCAAAGCTTCAAATCGAGTCTTTTTTCGTTTTTTTAAAGTCTCGGACTCATCCTTCCAATCATCTTCCCTGATTTGCTCGTCTCCAAACACATCCTGTAAAGTTCGCTTTTTCTGAGAAGCTCCTTTCGAACTAGAAGTCTTACTACTTCGAATACGATCTAGTTTTGAAAACAGGTCATTCACAAACGCCGGAGCTAAGTCATCCAGCAAAGATGATAGCTGTTGGCAAGCAGAATCCTTGTCTAAGTTCTTTTGAAGGCATTGTAATGCAGCGTTGACAACTGCTGATTCTGAATAACCAAGTCGTTTTTTGACTGTTTCAGTGACCCAAGGTTTTATTTCTTCAACCTCTCTTCGACTCAGCGCCATCCTTTGTATAACAATACTTCCAAACCTGTGTAGATTTAGTTAAAAAAGTTTCCAAAGAAGTTACATTTTGTCAAAGTGTATGTTTCAAACGTACAAGTTGCGTATTTCAAGGTTACGCATATTTTCACAGCAGAGACCGATCTGTAATGTACTGTTTGTTTGCGGGCTCTACTTCCAAAAAAAGAGCGCGAAAAACACTTGTTTCCAGGATTTCTGCGCGGGAAAAACATCGTCACTGACTAAAACTTTCCTTCGTATTTTAGAATTTCTTGAAATAAGATGGGAATTCATGGTCTGACGAAGTTACTCGGTGATTGTGCGCCGTCTGCAATGAAAGAGAATGAGATAAAGAATTATTTCGGTGGGTATTATGTTTCACGTTGTTGTGATTATTTTTTTATGAACACATAAAGTTTACTCACCACAATTCTTAATAGGACAGGGCTCAGCAGTTTGAAGGACTTAAACCAACATGGTTTATGCTTCGCTTATACAACAGAGCTGCAGACTACAAAAACGACCAAAACAGTACTTTTAGGTCTAATAAACAACCAAAACAATACTTTTAGGTTTAATAAATAAATCATTATTCATCCCGTGAATTATGGGTAAAATTAAAGGATCAATAGTATAAATATACACACTGACGCACCCAGGACCTCCATAGACTGACAAGTTTTTGTTTGGTGCAGGGAAGGTATATTTTTTGCAAGAATTTGCTTGGAAAACTTGCCATAAATGCAAGGAAATGTCATTCTGAAAATCAATAAAGTTTTGTAGTATATGCACGTATAGAAAGGTAGAAATATGCAAATTTGTAGAAATTTGGGAAATTTTACTTGGGGAATTAATTCCTTGCAACGAGAAAAATTCTCAGTCTGTAGGGGTATGCTTGAATGGTAAAGTAAATTGGCCCTCTAGGAGAGGCTAGAGTTTATAGTGGGACATAGAAAAAATACAACTTTCTTTAATGATTTGAAAGGTTTTTTAAAATTCAAAAATTGTCATATTGTTTAATAGTGGAATTCAGTTGCCTTACTTTAAAAATAAGTTGCTAGATTTTGGTATATCCAAAGGAAAGTAATTTGTTCGTCATATATTTTCTCTTGAAAACCAACTGTTAAAAACAAGTTGTAGGTAACATAACATTTATTTCATCTCCAACACCCACTTCCTATGCCTGTGGGGAGGACTTAAGCCCTCCCAAGCCCCTTCTGTTGGGTGTGCCACTTACTGTATCAAAGAATACAAATAGTGTTCTCCTGTATTCTTATAGGTAGATACATGTACTTGCATCCTTTGATTAATGTTTTTTTATATATAATGCTATATTATGCTGGTCACCGATTAATACCAGCTAATTCTGGTAATTAGCTGGTTGGTCTTATTGGGTAAAATAAAGTTATTAGATATTATCATCATCATCATCTTTATTATTATTGTTATGATTATTATTATTATTATTATTATAAGCAAAACTGAGTTGTTTCTATTTACTCTCTTAGGCAGAAAAGTTGCGATCGATGCCTCCATGAGCATCTACCAATTTCTTATTGCTGTTCGCAGTGATGGAAGCCAACTTACTAATGAAGCTGGTGAAGTTACTAGGTACTGCAATAAGTGATAAAAGCATATTTTTTCAGAAATGGGTATTCTGTGACTTGCTATCACAAACCAGATTGAAACAAAAGTAGTGATGTCCTGTCAGTCATAGAAAAATGTTTACAATTCTAAAAGCAAACAAAATAAACCATGCAAACTATATATAGTCAATAGCCAGTGAACATATTTTGAAAATTCTACAGTTAAAACAATTTTTATTAGGAAATCTTATAGTTAGCTGTACCAGCCCTACAATACCTGATCCTAACTGTAATCCTGACCTTAATCCAAAACTTAATCCTAACCATAATACAGAAATTTAAATAGAGGTCCTCAGAAACTTGGAAATTTATCAAATATGCCCTTGTGGTGAAGTCTGTTAGGTTCAGAAATTGTTCAAAAATTAATCTCAATGGACTTGGTAAAATTTGAGCCCTACTAAACTGACGAAGGTTACAGTTTACCAAATACCTGAAACATAATATTTTGTTCTGTTATACAAATGCAGTAATATTTTGATGCTATATTTCCTTAGGATGATTTTAGTTGACCCAAATTTATAATATATTATTTGTTTGGTTTTTTTTTTTGTTTTTTCAGTCATCTAATGGGAATATTTTATCGTACTATACGAATGGTGGAAAATGGTATTAAGCCAGTGTAAGTATTCCATCATTACCAGGACTAGTATTAACCATCCTGTCCTGACCAATGGAATATATTTATAATTGGTTTAATGCATAATTGATTAAAATCCATTGCCAGCCGACAATTTGAAAAAATATAAGACAAAACATAATCCAAAAATTAACATCTTGTGAGTAACTCAAAATATGAGCTAAAAAACAAGACACAAGTGTAGTGATAATATTATTTTGACTTTATTGCAAAGTCTTCATCAGATCAACTAATAATACGATCCTTAAGTAGTCACAAAGTCTTCCTCCTGTGCTGACAGCTCATTGATTATTCTGTAAATAGTGTATCCTTTCTGATGATGTAACCTATTTTTGTGACTACTTAAGGATCGTATATACTCAGTGTAATTAGTTGATCTGACGAAGGATTTGCAATAAAGTTGAACTATTATCACTACACTTGTGTCTTGTTTTTTAGCTCATATCTTGAGTTACTCACAAGATGTTTATTTTCAGATTATGTTTTGTCTTGCAGAATTGATTATTAGGTCAAATTTGAAAGACAAATCCTCTTGGTTTTAACCCTGATATTTTATGACTGACACAGTTATGCTGTAATCCTTATCAAACACCTTCCTCCTATTAGACAACAGCTAAAATTACTTGTATCTTTCAAAGGATTACTGTACCAGTGTGTTTATACTTGGTTAAAAATTGCTACATCACCCATACAGATCATGGGCAAAAAGGTAGCTATATTTAATTAGTTAATTTTATATGTTATTTATTGTATATTTTCCCAATTGTTTTTAGTTATGTTTTTGATGGAAAACCACCTGAGCTAAAATCCGGTGAAGTAAGTTTTGTTCCAAGAAAAGATGCTGTTGTTAAAATTATAAAGGATACCAGAAAATGAATGATAACAACATAAAATAAAATATCACGCATGTTATTATGTATCGTTTTTTAAGCTTGCAAAAAGATCCGAGAGGAGAGCAGAGGCACAAAAGGCTCTTGCTGAAGCAGAAGAAGCAGGTCAGATATTTAATGATATTTTTAGCAGAACTGTTGTGTGCATCTGGGTCTTGCAATGGTCCCTAGTGATCCACTGAAACAAGGATACAGTGGAAAACTGCCAATAAAAAGAATGTGCATGAGTAAAAGGTAACATTTAGGTGATGACATACTGTTTTAGGGTTACTGTAAAGTATTAAGGTAGAGCCATGGAGATTTCATAACATAGTCAAACAGATATCACATTCAAAATTTTTGAGGCATTGTCTGAATAGGTTTAGAAAAGTTGTTGTCAACACAGATGATAATTTAATTGAAATATGTAAGGATGGTTTATCTTACTTAAAGAAACATCCCAGATAGAATTTTCGTTTATGATTTCCTGGTGAATTTGGATGAGTTTTTTTGATGCTACAAATGATTTCAAATCTCCAATGTTCTAACCAATAAAATTATGGATACAACAAGGTTAAAGATTTAAAAAACTTTATAACATGCCCCTGCTGGATCCACCACTGTACGTAGCCTCAGGTTTTTGGTATTGTAGGGCTTACTTTGATTAAGTCTTCTTGTTGGAAAAAAACTTTTCATTGCCAAAGTTAGTTTGACTATAATTTATTTTTGTTTACAGGAGATTCAGCCACAATTGACAAAAGCTCTCGTCGTCTGGTGTGTACAATGTGACAGTTGTTTGTGTTTAGCAGTTGGCCATAGTGACAGAGTTTGGCAGGGATTCATGCAACCCTTTAAGAGACTGGGCACTAAAAAAGCTTAATGATATCTATTTTGTTATCTCTCCCATTCCCTTAATTTCATGATTACCAAATTTTGTTTTGGGACCACAGCTTACATTCTCTTCACATTAAAATGAGTCTTAACTCCTTCCTGTCTGTATAGGTCCTCAGTGGCCTATGGAGACTTTAGTATTTAACTCTGGCTAATGCTAGACAATTCTACTCATCTAGGAGAAAGTCCTTGGACAGGAAGGAGTTAATAATATGACATGAAAAGTGCAAATTAGTTGATATTCATTGCTGATTAGGACTTCCAAAAAGTTACCAAACAGTATTAGACTAGTGTACTGGTATTATGGGTTTTACCAAGAGTATTTTTCATAGGTTAAAGTGACAAAAGAACACAATGAAGAATGTAAAAAAGTTTTAAAGTTTATGGGGATTCCTTTTCTAGAAGTGAGTTAACATTTATATTGTCACAGCTAACGATACTTGACATGCACTAGTAATTTATAACTAGAATTTCTGTTCATGTGTTATTACCAGTATATCTATTTTGTCTCTGTTGTTTTCTTCTCTTTAAATCTCCTTTTTCCGCACCAGAGGCATGATTGTTGTTTTTTGTTCCTCTGTATGCTTTAATTTGGCCTGAATAAATTATTCTTTCCTTACATTCCTGTCCCACTTTCTTTCATTTCCCCATTGTATTCGTGAATCTACAATTCCTTGCAAGCTTAAAGTTCCCTTTTCTCCACTTTTGTTTACACTTACAAACATTGATAAACATGCATCCTTGTGCAATTCTCTTTTTCCTTGGATTTCTACTTTAATCTCCCTCACTGTTTTATTCCAAGTTTATACATCATCATTTTTTTCCGCAGGCTCCTTGTGAAGCTGAGGCTCAGTGTGCTTCATTGGTGGCAAATGGAAAGGTTGGAGATGTTTTGTGGTCCAGTTAATCATTCACATTTCATTCATCTGTGGTGTAGACAGTAGCATTAAATTGGGTATCAAATTTTTAAAGGTTTATGCCACTGCTACTGAAGATATGGACAGTTTAACATTTGGTTCTTTGATTACCTTGAGACATATGACCTTCAGTGAAGCCAGGTCAGAATCAATAACTTTTAGTTTCAAAGTGACTAGCTTGTAAGCATGTTGATAACTACAGTATGGTACCATAATAATACCAGAACAATAGATGTAATACTGTAACCCTTTATGGGCGAGTTTAAGAGGACACAAACAATTATAAAAATCTACCATTATTCCCACTAGGTCATGTTGTAGTTTATATTGTTTCAGTTCTAAAATCCTCACTACCAAGTTGAATTTTATCATCTAGAAAAACAGCTGTTTTCCAACTTTACATTGTGTTACCTATTTCAGATAATTTGGGTTCATTATTAGGCTGTAATTAAAATATTGTAGCAAACAACTTATTATTTGAATTACCCATTTGCTTCTCCATTGATGGTTGGATAGAAAAATGCCAATCCAGGAGTTTCATCTGAAAGCAATCCTAGAGGACCTTGGCTTCTCACAAGATGAAGTAAGTTGGTTTTTCTAGTTCTCTCATTTTCTCTAACAAATTAATTGCTCAGAGTTTGGTTGTTCAAAGCCTGGATAGCTTATCCAGTGGACTAAGTTCCTCTAAGTGAACAGCTCAGATGTGAACATGTGGGAAAAAATTTTCAAATGTTCAAGTGACTTCAATGCCTATGTTAGCTATCTGTATTAAATATATTTCACTCAAAACTATACATATATATATATATATATATATATATATATATATAACTACAGACGGAACCGTTTCGGCCTTTTGGGCCTCATCAG
>JBAHVQ010000035.1:1264885-1277869 GCA_036872915.1 Nanipora kamurai
GTTATTTACAGTCACCTTTGATGCCTCACAAATGTGGGACATCAAAGCCAATTGCCAGAGTGCTCAAACTGCGAGCATTGAGCGTGCGCACAATGCAAAGCGGCAATGACTCATCCTGTAGATATATATATATATATACAGTACTTGAGTCATATTAAAACAGGACAAGTCAATTCAGCTCACCACATAATTTGAAAAGTGAATTAGTCAACTGAATTTAAATTGTAATTGAAAAACTGAATTTGAATTGAAATATTGTGATTATTGAAGTGAATTATGATGAATTTAATAACTTTTGTCACTCATAATATCACAGTTGCAAAATTGTGCTTGTTAATGACCATACCATAATAGTGTTTTTGTTGCAGTTTATAGACTTGTGCATTTTACTGGGCTGTGATTACTGTGATTCTATAAAAGGTACTGTTCTGTGTAAATCTTTATGGTTAAGTGGTTAACTATTAATAATGATTGTTTGATTATGTATTTATTGCATGCCATTTGATGTGTAGTGACCTCTTACTGAAATGCCATATTAACATTAAAAAGCATCAAAAGATGGCAAGATTTAATTATATCCTAATTTTGCTGAAGGAATTGGACCCAAGAGGGCAATAGATCTTGTCAGACAGCATAGATCAATTGAAGAAATTCTAAAACATATTGACTCAAAGGTAAATAAAAAATACTCATTATACAGGTACTCCCCAATTTTATCCAAATATTTATGTAAAACTGTTCATATTTTTGAAAACATTGCTCTTTTTACAGAAACACCCAATCCCAGAAGAATGGAAGTACAAGGTAAGCATTTTGGCAGTGAGGTAGTTGTATTATGAGTTTCTTAGATGGCTTCAAGAATTACCAGATTTATGCACTATTTTTAAAAATAAAAATGTTTGAGAACTAATATTTCCTGAGCCTGGAAAATTAGACAAGAAAATCTTAATCACAAATTAAGATGCAACACAATTACCCCGATTTTCATGTTTGCATTTTTAACTCATGAACTTATAGCAATTTTTTGAAATAATATTATGTAAGCTGTATAAGCTATGTAAGTATTAAACCTACATAATTTCTTCTGGCTAACTCTAAATATTTATGTATTAATTTTAACCCTTTAATAAGCAGGGCTCATCCTTTTGACAATTCAAATTTTTTGCCATGAGCCATATTAAAACACTAAAGACTAATTATGGATTCTTAGTTATAATGGGTACCACCCTTACAGAATTTTATTCAGGTTAGGTAAGACTTCTGAGGTAAAAGGGTTAAAACAATTTCACTCATTTAGATCTTTATTTTGATTTACTTAGGAAGCCAGAGAATTGTTCAAAAATCCTGATGTTGCTGATCCAGCAAAAATAGAGGTATGAATATAAATTATGATGAGTAAGTGGTTTTGATAAATAGCAGGCTGGAAGAGGATGCTCATGCTGGCCAGGACAACAGAAGGAAATTATTTTGAAAAGAAACTTTGAAACAGGGACTTTCCTTAACCGTATCTCTGCCAAAATGTTAATGTTGTACTCTTGCTAAATTCTATTGATTTTGGTTACCAGAAAGTATAGTAGGTCTGCAGTGGAAGGATTAAAATTTACAATATTATAGTTCACCCTCACATAACCAAAGTACCCTTTACCATTTTATTACATGTGAAAAACTGCTAAAAACTGGTAAATGAAATCTGGAGGTTTTGAGTACTGGTACATTAAAAGCACTTGAAGAGAGCTGACCTTAAATTTTGGAGTCTTGTCCATATCATTCATTCACTTACAGCAATGTATGAATATTACCTACACTGACAAAGACTTTGCTCCATCAGGTTTCACTCCAATTTGTGCTTCCATATGTTTAGTCTGTACTATTTTTTTTTAGCTCAAGTGGGGTGATGCTGATGAAGAAGGATTAGTGGAGTTCTTGGTAACCCAGAAAGGTTTCAGGTAATGATACAGATAAGGAATTTCATTTGAAATTATTTAACTCCACACAAATATTTACTTGATTTTTAATAAGAGCTTGCACTGCATCATCAATTTTTGCCATCACTTTTCTTTTACTTCTTTTCATTTATTTTCTCTCCTTCCATTGCCATTCCAGTGACAAAGTTGCTAACTGTAGCTGTAGTACACTGAGGTTTCACATTGATGATGTGCATAAAATGAATTTTGGTTTGCTAGTGAGGAAAGGATTCGGGCAGGCCTAAAAAAACTTCAGAAGGCCCGTCAAGGTTCCGTGCAGGGAAGACTTGATGGTTTTTTCCAAGTTCTTTCTACACCAAAGGCATCAAACAAGAGGAAAAACACCAGCACCAAAGGTCCAGCCAGCAAAAAATCCAAAGGAGGAAACTTTGGAAAACGGCCAAAATAACAGGAATTTGATGTGAACATTACTCTGCTTGATAGGTTGATGTATAACATTTGTTATGTGCTTTTTTGATAGAAAATCACACACAAAAATTGCATCACGTTGGACATTCAAATTATCCATCAGTAATTTTGAATTACAATGCAAGACAAAAAGGAGACCAGCAATACTTACCATAACACATGCAGACATGTGTATATTTTTAAATTATTGTAAGATTTGAATAAGCTATTCCAAAAACTAACAAGAACTTGTATTTTTTATTAAATTAAATATCTTCTAGAAGAAAATGGTTGTTACAAAGCTTTCTTTTTTATAATTCTCTGCCATACTGCAGTTAGTCTTCTTATTGTAAAGCTTCCTTTGTTTCTTTTAGCACAGTACAATCAGGTTCTTGAGTTCTGAACTGAGTAAGTACTTCAAAGGTTCTGTTCCAATGTCATTGATAAATTCCTCCTCTTAGAGCAAGAACTAAATGCAAAACAGAGCCTCCTTGGATCTTGTAATCTGATGCAGTTTTCTCATCATTCCTGCAAGGAAAGAGTTATTCTGTAAGTCTTGTCTTTTTAACAAATGATTGGACATTGTTCCTTTATTCAATATGGTGGGAGTAGTGCATGGATGTGTTCATGTCTTAGTTTGTTAAGTTACCAGGAGTATCAGTGATCATAAATTAATGTGACAAACAATTTAAATTATAAAAATATTGAAGCTAAATGATACTAAGTTTAAAAAATGTGAAAAATTATTGTTGCACTAGAGTATACTGGCAACCCATTAAATGCATCTATATTTCTCAAACTCAATAATTCATGAGGATAATACAAAAGAAATCAGTATGAGATGTTTTCATACCAATTGGTCAAAGATGTGAATAAATTAACGGCACCTGGACCTCAGTTTTCTTCTAAAATACTGATCCATTTGAAAGGATAACCCAAACACCTATGAGTTTTTCACTGAGCATTTCTCAAATGATCAAGACCTGAGCTGGCTGTTTGAAAGAATTTCAAGAAGCATGAACTCTCTTCGATATATAATTGTAGGCTCTGCTCTTCACAATGAGTTGGATAACATCAATCACTGATAGCCTTACTTAAATATCAAAAACATGGCTGCATTATGGCGATGTTATCAAAATCATAGTGAAGAGAAAGTGAGTTAATTCTCTCAAACGTTGATCAGAATGTATTCATTTGAGAAGCCATGTAAAGAACTTGTTTTTCATGTTTCATCAGGAGATCCAAACACTCAGAAACAATAAAAACACTTGGCCTTCTGCCTTGTATTTTCATTATGCTTCCTCATGTTTGGATCCCCTGATGAAACACTCAAACTTGTTCTTTACATATTATGTATTAACTTGTGATGGCTGAAACTTAATGCCATTTTTAATTTAGCAAGAAAGGTTATCAATATTCAACTGTCCAAAGTAATTAACATATACGGCAACCAAGTCAATGTTACCATACTGTAGTTCTATTGAGCATACTTACATCTGTTTTCCACTGAAGATTAACCTACAAATAAGATAAGAAAAGACAATAAAACAACCTGTGGCAGCTTATTGACATAGACTGAAAAATATTTACAGATAATGATATGGATGATACAGCCAATGATACAGATGTATCAACCATGAAGACCTACAGTATGGCAGGGATGATTCAAACATGTTCTCATGACTTCAGTTGAGATGTATTGTATATACCTTTGCTGAGGAGGTGGAATGCCTTCTTTTTCTTCCACTCTTTCCTTTATTCTTTCAACCTGCAAGTAAACCGTGACATGATAGAGGCAAAGAACTTGAATTTTTGGTCCTTCAGTTTTCTGTAGCTTCTGTAAGTTTACCTGATGTCTACTAAAAAGGTCTTGTAAAGTTTTGAAATTTAAATTGTTTAAAGTCTCTAGTTACTGAGTGCTATTTTGATTTGTAAATACAGTTGGGCTATTTCCCAATAACAAAGAAGAAAAAAGTAGATTTTTAAAAATTTTTTGCCTCTTAACAGATTGCGCTGGTCAAATTGTGGCTTTTATACTCATAACATTTAGCAGAATTTTTTTGTTTAAATAATAGGAAAGCAAACAATATTAATGTGTGGTCCAGGTAAAATGCCCAGCAAATTTGGCAGTTCACTGGTCAAGTATGAAATTTGTCCAATGGAGCTCATTTCATGGGCTGTACAATACACGCATCTTACAAATGCTTAGAGTTGTTATATATTATATTTGGTTACTGGGTAATATCCTTCATGTATGTCAAAAATTTGAGGTAAGCAATGTAATTGGCTCACTGAAAATTAGAAGTTACCTTTTGGCTTTGAAATGTTTCAGTTAATGTAAGATATACAAAGGTATTAATGATCTGCATCTCAAGAAGAACAGCATTCATCAGCTGATGTGCATGTACTTACTTTGTCAGTAGGTTCAATGTCAATTTCAATCTGAAAAAAAATAGAGATAATTATGTTGGTCTGTCATAATGGCACTTGAAAAAATTAAAGGAATGAACATCAGTGTAAATAATAACCCTGTCTGATTTTCTATGCTAAAATGTAACCATAAAAAGTTGAACCTGGTTAAAGATAAACTTGCCACAAGTTGACCACTTTTACGATGCCATTATTGGGTTGTGGGCTTGAGTGCTTGACTTGTTTTACTTGCAGGAATATGTCTAATTAGCTATTCTAAATAGTGAATGTGATTAGCATATGTTGCATCATCACAATAAGGTTGTTTGAATATGTGCTTGTGATTGCTAAGACTAATGACACACCGACAATTACAGCCCTGGTCCAAAAATCCACCAGTAAACTGGGCTTGTTGCAAGTGGCACAAGTCCTTCCTAGCTGAGAAGGAAACCACAAAAAATGATTGGGAAAGACTTGCAGCAAGTCTAGGTTAAAGACTGAAGTGCTCAGCAGTTGGCTATATTTTGATATCTTAACCACAGTCCCTAAGTGATATAATTTTCTGGTGCAAAATTGATTCCAATTTGGCATTAAAACTTTTCAAAAATGCCAGTTATTTTGTAAACCTTATTTTATTTGAGTCAGAAAATCAAACAAAAAAAGAACCATGTTTAATAAAAAAATAGATGTTACTTGCTATTTTTGTTTTGTCTGTTCTGAAAAATAGTTTGTCTAAATGGCTTCCCTTGGCCTATAGCTGCTAGCTAGTTGATAACTCAAGAAAGTAATTTCCTTTACGTACCTCAGTACCAATAAAATCACACTTTTCATTGCTATGGCACATTTCATGTTTGTTGGGATGTGCTGGAGTTGCAAGAAGAATGCCTTTGTATTGGAGTTTAGAAACTCAAAGATAATCTCTAAATGTACTGTATACAGTGAATACCATTGTATCATGGTATACACTAGTCCCTAACATGGCAAATGATCTTTTTAATATAACTATTTAGTTAAGCTCAAGGAAGTAACCTGGCAAATATATACCAGTAGAACTATCCATAATTATGATTGGGAAACTAAATAATATTCATGAATAGTATAATATTGTGCCATCACAGAGTTGTCCCCCCAACTTTAGTACCTAGTTTCCCTCTCAATGTGAGTGAGTGAATACCCACAACACCATAATGTACCTATTGAAATTTTTGCCCTGTGTGGGTGGGGGCAACCTTACGTGGTAAGCTGGATTTATAAAAATAAAATCTTGGTTTTCCTCTGTACAGACAAATTAGATTTAGATTTATGAATTGACCTATGAAGGTGGGTCAATCAAGCTCATGTCAAACCCAAATTATGCTATTTCTGTCTAAACTGGGACAATCTGTGCCATGTTGACCATGCAAAGTGTTTGATGATGTAAATACCACTCCTTTGAAATTCCCTGATCCAACACTTCAGGCAAAGAAACGTTGATAGTGTGAACTGGCTCTAAGGAGTAAAAATCAACTAGCTTTTTGAAGTGTAAATGCAACTATAAACAAAATTGCTGTTCAGGGGGGACTAAGAGCATAAGAGTTTCCTGGCCAGACCTAAATCCAAACGAAGCTGTAGCTTGCGCGACAGCTCTGGCTGCATGGTGGTGAAGAAGTACTTGACTCACATGTCCAGGTTAAGTATTCGCCGTTGGGAGCAAACCGGTCTTTTAGAGTTGGTTATAAGTCTACAACTTCATCCTGTACTATCGAAGAGCCACTATTATTGTTGAATTCATTAATATTGGTTACTCACCTCTTTTCCAGTTAGGGTCTTAATAAAAAGAAAATAAATGAATTGATGGTCAGAAAAAGTGAGAATTGAAAATGTTGAATGTAAACATCGGGACAAATCTACCACTGTTTCTCGAAGTACCTTGACTTTTATTAACATGATTCGAATAGAGATCCCAGAAGATATGTTAGAGTTGATCTTGATAAGGAAGGAAACCTACGAAGAACGTCTGCGAACAATTTTTATAACGATAATAGCTGATAGATTCTTGTGCTAACTATATCAGTTTATTATTCCTGGGTTGATTGCTCTCCAAAATCGGTCTTTACAGACCAGCGGTATCACAAAACCGGGGGGCGTAATGCAAAAACCGGATGTTGGAAGGCAAACAGAATGAGTGAACGCCTGGAGCGAGTGTTAGCGTGATTTGATCGTAACTCCAAGTCACACGTGAGGCTATTCAGCGTTCTTCTGTGATTCTGCACCGAATTCACATCATTGCGTCATATTTACGGATTTCTTTAATTCTATTCTATTTCAGAATCATCCTCAGGGTAATATGAAACGAAAAATTCACATTTAACCTAAACCCCCTTAATTCTATTCCTAACTAAAAACCAAACCTTAACCCTGATCTTAAATCTAATCAAGCTATCTAAAGCCCTGAATCAGTTATCACAACATGAACTGAGTGCAATCTAGCCATATCCAATTTATCTCATACGACTGTAGCCGCCGTCGAGGTGATGGCAGTCATTCCTCGGTTACCTGGGACAAGATCACCAGTGCATCTATGCCTCATTCTAATGCTCCGGGGCATCTATGCACATTTTTTCTAGTAAGCTCGCAAACCCCTGTTTGAGAAGTATACCAGAAAAATTGTAAAATGGTGATGTCATCATCAACGACTGAATGTAATTGCTGGTGTTAGGGTTAGATTACGTTTATAGTTAGGGTTAAAGTTAGGGTTAAGTTTTAGAGATAAGGTTAAGGTTAGAGTTATGGTTACTGTTAGTGTTTGGATTCCGGTTCGGGTTTCCGTTCAGGTTTGGGCTTCGGGTTTGGGTTGGGGTTGGGTAGAGGTTTGGGTTTGGGAGAGGAGCAAACCTGACGATTCTTGTGAAGGGTCTTCATCAGAGTTCAGCGTTAAGGCTTTTTTCCACTTCAACCGTACCATACCAAAACGTAGCGCTGTTCCTTTGTCTTAAAATCATTAGATTAGCCCGAGAACTCGACAGAGAAACACGCTACATGTCGGTACGGTACATTTGAAATGGAAACCGGCCTCAACTCTTTCCTTTCCGAGGACTTTCCCCTAGACGAGTAAAATCGTCTGGCGTTAGCCAGAGTAGAATACTAAAGTCTCCATAGGTCACTGAGGACCTATACGGACAGGAAGGAGTTAACCTTCATCAAAGAGATACGTCACGTTTCATTCTAACGGAGGACCTTTGCGTAAAACGTCAGTTTTACTGTTTTGAAGTTTCGACAGTTTCTAGACCCTTTTGGTTTATACGAGTCATTCAATATTGCTGACGCAACACTCTACATTCGTACCATTAAAAAGCTAATATTGTCTTTGTTTAAAACAGTCTGATCGCTCCGGGCGATTATCGGTTATGTGGGAAGATTGTCGACAGAAAAATCTGAACTACAAACAACAAAAGTGGTCGCAGCGACTTTCGCGGGATTTTATCTATAGTGTTTAACTAGTTTATATGATTGAGAAGTTGAACGCGATTTCCCAAGAGATGTGCGGCTTAGGGCACGTTTACAAGCTGGGATTAATCAGTCCTATTTCTGGTTTAGGTGTATGGTAAGTAACAAAACGCAGGCAAATTTGAGCCCACGAAGCATTCTGCTGACGTTTTCTCAACTTAACATGCTTCTAAGCTGGCCCGATTAATCGCAGTGTGTAAACCCAGTCTCAGGGTGATGATCCGATTACGTTCAGCTGGGATAATCAGGTATAAGGAAGCTATGTACTGCGCGTGCGCGAATTACCGACGTCATAAACCAGATGGCATCGTTCGTGCGTTAGATCGCAAACTGGAAACACTAAGTCACTGGAAAGAGACTTAGAATTCATGAAAAAATCAAGGTCCATTCTATCAGGTCAATATCTTGTTTTACGTGCGTCGTAGACAACCGTCTCGACCGATTTAAAAGAACTTTTGTTTTCTTGTTTCGACAGGCAACGATCTCAACACGTTCAATGATGAAGACTTTTGAAGCGTACCTTGCTGATACCATCTTTGTGGATTATTTTAACACTTTCTTATCGTTACCGGTAAGGGTACACCATTTGTGAATTGTTAAATTTTAAAACGCGGTTGTTTCTCTAATTCCGAGATAGACGATGTCTATCTCGGAATTAGAATTGGTTTTTTATCGCGAAATTATAATTGATTTTTTGGAGTACAAGAATACTTCATTATTTTCCTTTGCATATGCACTTGCCTTTTTGTTGGTTTGAAACCTGACATATTCTCTGGCCTTCGTTATGGACTGACAGACTGGAATAAGTCATCAGTTTAACGTCCCTGCTTGTTGGAACTTCCTTCTCAAGAGCTGAGATGGACCCCCATTATCGCTGTATTTAGGGACGATTTCTACTTTACCTAAAATTTTTGTTTTTCTTATTAGATTTTCCCTACAAGGTTTCTCTATCGTCCACGGCGCAAAAAATTTGATGTTGATCCTCCTCTCCGAACATACCAAGTAAGAAGTTCAATTAAGCTCCTAGTTTTCGGGATCGGATGGTCGTAACGCCCTGATCATATCAGCAACATATTTGCTGATATGACAATCTGTGTCATCTCACAAATTTCCAGGAGTAACGATAGCCGCAAGAGACAAGAAAGACGTCTTATTTTCAAACTTGGAACCATTTATCTCCATGGAATCAATGAAAACTTCTCTCTCATTTGATCTCTTACCAAGTTACTGTTTTTATCTTGCAAGGGCGGATAAAAGCATTAGCTTGTGAACTTTATTCCCTCGGATCTTATTTTAGTTTTTATTGTAGTTTCTGTCATTCGTCCTTTCACAAGCTAATGATTTGTTTAGCAGTGGCGAATAAATACATTGGATTGTATTCCTTATTTCTTTTTAGTTAGACCTTTTCATTTACACCTTTTGCCCTTCATTAAAGCGAAAGCGGTGCTCATTAGAGCGATTGTTATTTTCAATAGTGCATTTCAAACTTCAACAACGCCAATCAAATAATTGCGCTAAAAGTAAATTTATTTACAGCAAGTAATTAAATATTCCGTTAAATTAAAGTTCAATGACGTCAATGTAAAAGACATTAGCATTTCTGGTATTTTTTTAGAGTCAATCAAAGTTAACTAAGAAAAATGGGGAAATCAACATAACAAAATAAAAAGTCAATTAGCTATAATATGTGGGTATATGTTGTTCATACAATTTCACAAGATAGCACTTAAAACGTTGTTTTCGCATGTGTGTGGCTAGACTGAATGTTACAATGACTAAGCCAAGAAGGAGTGAGGATATCGCAAGAAGATAAGGTAAGGTTCGTAAGGACTCTTAACCCTCTCTTCTTTTGATATGACCCTTGTGGCAGCTGAGCAATAGAACTCCAAAGTATTCGCCATTCTAAGATATAGTCTTGTTCTGGATCTTCAAAAAACGGTATTAACCTTGTCCTGTTATCCTGCGAACTCTCTGTATCCTTCTTTGTTCAGCCATCGTAACGCTTACCCTAGCCGCACGCATCTGAAAAAGACGTTTCAAGTGCTATATCTTGTGCAACAATTTCCTGTAGACATTGCCTGTGTTGGTAATTGTTATTACCAGTCTTCTTCATACAACATATATCAAAATATACGCATTATCGCTAATTGACTTTTTATTTTGTCGATTTCCCCATTTTTCTCATTGAATTTTGATTGACGCTAATGAAATACCACAAATGTTAATGTTTTTCGCATTGACGTTATTGAACATTTTAACAGAATTTAACAGAATATTCAATTATTTGTTGCAAATGAATCTACTTTTAGCGCAATTGTAATTTTGAACTATTGAAGATGACAATCGCTCTAATGAACAACGCTTTCGCTTTAATGAAGGACAAAACAATGTTTAATGAAGGGCCGAAAAAGGTGTATTATGTTTATAGTGACATTTTTCTCCTCACAAGTTAACGTTTTTTTCCTAGCATGGGCGGACAAAAAAACATCGGTTTTGTATCGCTTATCCCCCTGGGTTTTCTTTTGCTTTAACCTGTTGCTTATTACCTTTTGCGCATTATCTTTCCCTTGGGGCCTCTGCCGGGTCCTCCGCTGTTCGGTTAATTGATCGACGTTTTAAAATAGCAAATGACTATCTATGACTTGCATCTCGTTAACAAGCTTGTTATCGATTTTTAAATCCTATTGGTCATTTTTTTGTCACATGATTTCTGCTCACGATAAAAACACCACCTACTTTTTTTCTCATTTTATGATTCACTCCGACGAAGGGGTCTTCGCTTGAAACGTCGGTTTCTTTACACTAAAGTTCCGGCAGTTTCCCAGCCCTTTTGGTTACCATTATCATTATTTTGGTTACCTGTGATTATGGCGCATTCCTTTGTATTAATCCTGTATGGATTTTTTATCTCTTAATTAGGTCGACAAGAAGATCTTGTGTGCTTGGATTTCGTCTGAGCGACTTCCATTATTCTGGAAAACGGATTTGTTTTTAGATTATTTGTTGTGTAAGTTGCTGATATCACAGACCGAACATGATGGGAAGAAACAAGGTACACAAGTTTATTACTTGCCCTAAGTGTTGTGTAATATATAATAAATATGTTTTGTTGGTAGTATCAATTTATTGAGTGAGCAGTTTTTTGCTGAGAAATTACTCGCTCAATAGCTTGGTGAGCTATATTTTATTGAATATTTAATGATAACGTTCATGAGTTACCAAAGTTTAAGAAAAAAGATATATGAATCCATTAAAATCATAGTACAGAGAACAAAATTTTTCAATCATGTTCTTAGAAATTACTTAAAAAGTTTGGATTTAACTCAGTGGCGTCGCCAGACCTAGAAAGGTGGGGGAACAAAATGACGTCACGACTATAACTTATTAAAATTGGCAAAACTAAACATGCCACACAAAATAGCATCAGGAGTGGTGAGCGATGAAACCAAATAAAGAAGAGAAAGGAAACAAGTTTATTTTATAAAATATCAACTTCTAAATATTTATTATGTTATATTTATCATTCATATTCATGTTTTTAAAGCCTGTTTGCCCTTCAGGTGATGTGACATGAACATTTAAAATCAAAGCGTACCCCTTTCCTTTTTTTCCAACGGATTTGTGAGAATCTCAAAAATGATACTGAGGAGAACTGGGGAGGCACGTCCCCCCAGTCCCCTCCCTGGCGACGCTACTGATTTCGCCTGCGTGTACGTCCTTGGTAAACAACAATTCAAAATCAGACAATCAAGCTTTCGTTTACAAACCAACAAAACTGTTTTTTTTTTGTTTCAAAATGACCCTGAAATAGAGTCGAGATATAAGCTTTCGTTTATACTTACAGAGTGTGTCAAAAAACAGTTTAATTAAATCTTTTTTGTACGAGTGAAGTGGGTGTTAGGAAACTTTTCACCAAAAAAGTACTTACGCAAGGTCTCCTACTTATACCAGGTTCGTAAAGCTATATATTCAGAGGAATTTAACAAAGTTAAATCGCACTGTGGGATCTGGCAATATTTCTTATTTTATTTGTTTACTTCATTTTATCTGTGATAGTGGTGTCCACAATGGTAGACGAGAAGACCCTTAAAAAACACATTGGCAGCCTCATAGGAATGCAGAACTTTCGCTACTATACCAAAGGAACTGTTGGAGAATACATCCTAAACTTTTGGTGCGATGCCGAGAAATTCCGACGTCATGCTCCACCGGAATTGCGCAGATTCCTATTCCGAGAAATTCAGTATAAGTATTTGAAAAATGGTTCTGCATACGAAGTACCAGACACGATTAAGTGGAGAATATACGGAGATGGTAATGAAGAAATACTTATTAAAAAGTTAGCAAAAAACGTCTCCATATTTTCCGAAGATATTTTTGTTGCAGCACAAGCTTTAGTCGTTGAAGATTTGTGTAGTTACTGGGTTCCTAAGTACATTTTACACAAATGTCGTGAGCTCATGACTACTTATCAGCAGAGGAGGTTGAGTCGCGCAATTGTGTCGAAACATTTGAAAGAAAGCACTCCGAAATTGAATCAGCACAAAGGTGTTCCGGACTCTGAAATGGAAAAACGAAAGAAGGAACCTACCTTCGAGAAAATCAACGAAGATGAAGAGTTCGAAAACGAAAGAAATGCCTTTTTTGAAACTAACCGAGTTTCGTCCACCGAAAGTGATGAAGTCGAAAAGAAAAGCAGAGATGGAAGTTCGTTTCT
>JBAHVQ010000035.1:1277969-1304350 GCA_036872915.1 Nanipora kamurai
ATGGTGAGCTAGGGTGCAGGTTCGTCATATGTACTGCCTAAGCGGAAGTCACGATATGATAATAATGATGGAAATATTTATTGCTCAACACAAAGATTGTTCAGACTAGGGCTCAGAAATCGTTTTTCTGAGATAACGAGCTTGACGAACGTCCACTAGTCGTCAGTAGGGACGAGTCGACAGCTGTGATGCGATGCATAGCTGCAATATAATTACAATCAAATTGTGATCAGGACCGAAGTATAGTTTAGCACTTTTGATGTCTACCTGTGTTTACCATTGAATCCACGTTGCAAGAACTCCGTAAGAGGATCAATCCAGTGGTGTCTAATGGGGACAGTACGGGATATGCTGACGTGAAGATCATCCAAATCACACACGTGCAGCTTTGAAGCTTCCTTTGGCCAAACACCTTTCAAAGAGCTGACTAATTCTGAAAAACTACCCGGCATATTAACTGTAAGAGACGAAAACCAACTTCTCAGCAAGTTGTACCTTGTGAATGCACGCATTTAAGTCACTTCAAACGAGGGGCAATTTGTTTTGGAGCTTAGGATTCCCGTTAATAGATATAGTTGACTTGGTTTATTAGAAATATGCTACACCGTGATCTTTTATTTATCAGGAAATTTTCTAGTGTTTTAACTGTAGAGTTTGAGCATCCTAAAGTTTTCCAAAAGGTAAACGACTACTTTCACTGGTGGAAGAAAATTAGACGTACGGTCTCCTCACGAAACATGTTAAAGAAAACTCCTTGAAAAATGGTAGACATGTTAAAATGGAAATGCTTTAAAAACGGAGACTTCGACTCATTAATCCTTGTTAGGTATACTGAGATGTTTGAAAAACCATTAAATATACCTACATGGGACAAGAACATGAGTGGCCCAGTTTCCTGGAAAATGGTCGAAGCTTCGTATCCTTCCTTGATGTTCGGTTGTACTTTGCAAACCAATCGAAGTTTCTACGCGAGAAGACGATTACGAAATAAGTCGTCGGAGAAAGTGCTGAGTGAAAAGAAATTGTAGGTGTGAATGATAAACTAAAAGTTTCTTGCAATATCCAACGCAGACCTGTTGAGGGATGAGGAATGTAAGTTCGAGCCTCTGGGCTCCGTTGCATAAAACCTCCACTGAAGTGTCCTCGTAAATGTGACTCTTACGATTCAAGTAAGTGTACATTTATGATTGTTGCAAAAAGAAACCGTTCTCGGATGTGTAGTAGGTGTAGGATCATTTCGGGGTTCACATTGCCTAAAAATTTCATTGGCCGACATAAGTGAAAGTAAGGAAAATTGAGGATTTGTTTGTCGGTTTAGTGTAATAATCGATTTGGCGTTTTTCTATTCTTGAACCGGGTTTGGTTTTGGTTGTGCGACGTTACGGAAGTTGCTAGTTCCATCTTCAAAAAGCGTGATTGTTTTTCCAGCGATGGTCTGGAATAGCAGACCATTGCTAGAAAAACGATCACGCTTTCGATTGGAACACCAAGAAGGTTCAAGACCACGGACCACATTCAGCCATACAATTAGTAGAATCCATCTGCTCCACTTTGAACTCCTATCACATCCATAAACTTTCCTTCAAACTTTCCGAAATCTGGCTCCCCAACCTTAAACCCTCAAAAGGATCAAAATCTCCGACCACCCACGCGGAATCTCCCCAGATGTCTTCGCAGAGGTCCGCCCTCAGCTCACTAATATACATAAAACACCTCACGAGGAGTATCAAAGCCCAGCAAAATATCATTATGAAAGCCAACGAGTCGGACACAGAAGTAAAATCATAATATTTAATAAAGTTCTAACGTTTCGTTGTTATCAACACAACATCTTCAGAGAATAATTAGCATAGCCGCCCATTATATTCCTCTTGAGATTACGTTTTCCACCTGGTCAATCCATAGCTGTTTTAAAAAAACACCTCACCATCACATTCACCATGCTTGAAGATGGAAGTAGCACCTTCCGAGACGTCGCACAACCAAAACCAACCCGGTTCAGGAATAGAAAAACGCCATAAGTAAAAATAGTTTCACGTGAATTTACAACACCTACCGAGGTCCCGCAGATTTACGTGAGAACTTTTGTTGATGTGTTACCTGTAAAATCTTTGTGCAGCATAAAAACCATGAACGATCCCGCAATTCATACACTTTCTAGAACGATAAGCTTCTTTGTGCAACTGCTGTGAATGTTCACTTGGAGTAAACTTGAGTAGGGAGAGTCCCGCTTAAGCGAAGGTTTATTGCTTTATGATACTTGGTTTCAATACTCCTGTATTGCATATAAAATCTACCAAATTCCACATATCGTCAATCGCGTGACCATCCATCAACATGTATCCAGACATAGCAATGAATGCTTACCCTGAAGCGCTCCCAGAAACGTCTGTTTAGACCGGAAACGTAAAAGCTAGCAACGTAACATGTCTCAACCAGAACGGAGGGTAACGTGTGATAATATGCTAAGTCGTAAATGGGGGGATAATGTAACGTCGGTCTTATCCTGTCACGTTAGCTACCGGCTAACAACACAGCGTTCAACGTCTCACAAACGGAATCTTTTATTACGTAACGTATCACCACGTAACTTCTCAAAACATAGTGTAGTGTAAGATTTGAAAGACGTAACTTCTCTCAGTGAAGCGTAAAACCTCGTAAGGGAAAACGAAACGTCACTATACAGAGCTAAGTTTGAATATGCAACGCCATGTCTCATAACGAAGCACAAGGACTGTACAATAACATAACGAGTCGCAGCTGACTGTAAAGTCCTCGATCCAATTTATCATCGTTCTGAAAATTTGATTGTACACGTAGGAACAACTAAAAAGTGGTCTTCGATCGTGTAAAATGCCATACATCTAGTCAGATTTGTCAGATCGGAGGGTATATATCAGCCTTAGCCCCTCACAAAATAGCGTGACGTCTCACAACGGCACGTCACGACTCAACGTAGTACAACGTTTGGCAACATAACGTATCGTCTCGCAACGTAACGTGACGTTTTACGAGTCATAACATAACCTAACCTCACGTCTTACAACATCTCACTCCTTAATTTCACGACTCAACGCAGTACGTGTGACGTCTCACCACCCAACGTAACGACTGCTGTGATGTCATGTAGCTTCGCATGATAACAGCACCTCGCAACGTAGTGTTAAGTTCCACGTGCCATCAAACAACTTCATCGGAACGTTCCACAATGTAACAAACCTTTTAACGAGACTTTTCAAAATGTGCCTATAAAACGTCCTACTTCGAGGTCAGAAATTAAGATGACCAGATTCCAAATGATTTTACCTGAGTGGTTGAACATGTGAAGAACGCCAACTGGAATTTCCAACTTTACCCTGGAGAATTCAGAATAGCTTAGTAAATAATTAAATTGCTACCTCTAATCCTCGTAGATCTTTTGATATGGACGTTATTCCTAAGGGATGAGCCGCCCCAAGAGGAACACACTAGAATCAACCCCTGGTTTTCCCATCCCAATACTCAAATCTTTCCTCTGACTATCCATGGTGGATCAGCACTCTTGCCTATTAGTGACATGACAAAACATTGGGAATGTCGAGTACTGCCTATCGCTGGAACACAACAGAAAAGATCGACATTTATATAGCGCAAGTTCTTTACAAGAGTGAAACATAAAGGCAGCTCGAAAGTTAAATGCATGGAAACAACCTCGTTCTTTCAGATAGATCACAGTCAGTGTTGTCTTCCCTAGATCGTTTAGCGCCCTTTTCTCTTCCAGGTTGTAAGGATGGAGATAGATTTAGATTCGGTTCCTGTTCGTCCCCGTCGCTGTCGCTGTAAACCGCCGCTAGCTGTGTCAGACTGTTTACTCCAACACTCATTTCCGCAGACATTCCAAGGAAGGCATTCGTCCCATCATTCGGCGAACATTTTCCTCTTTAGACGTTGGCAACTGCCATATATTATCATTTTTGTGGAAAACTAAGGCCAATTGTATTTTTTCAGATCATCCACCATCTTGAATAAGCAGTATATTGCTTATTACAGGAAGTAATGTTTTGTTTTTATCCCCACAGATTCTTGGGAACTGCGGGCTCTTATGTAAAAAATATGGCGGACTTTTGAATCCCGAAAACGTGCTATTGTATATCAATGATATTTTTTGTGTAATAATTCTGTTTTGGACCAAACATATTACATTATTAGTATTATTGTAGTGATTTTATGTTAGATAGAACATCGTCAAAATGTCAGGAAGTGGATTTGGCGACTTGCTGCAGCAGGCTGAACAACTTACTGCTGATATGGAGAGTGGAGGTGAACTACCACGGATTGAACGGAACCTTCATCAGCTTGCAGAAGCCGGAGAGAGACTTTGGAAAAAGACCACAGGAAGTGTAGGAGAAGACGCTGACGTGAGGGCGTAAGTGTTACCGATTTTTCTACGACAATGTGAATTGAATGAATCTGTTTTAACAATCCCACTTCAACCGTTATGTGCATATCCAGAAATAATGTACCTATGAATATGTGACATAGATCTAACGTAATAACTGCTCTAAGTAGTTATTCTTGTTAAATTACCATGGGGATACACGGATATGAAGTGGGAGAATGGTGGGCAAAGGATCCCCTGTATCATCACCAGGAGAGCATTGTCCCCCCAATGTTTGTGGCTTACTCATAATGTAGGAACTGCTCAGATCAGTTAATCCTCCTCAAATACCTTCGGTATCCAAAGTAGGGGAATGGGAAGGGGCAATGGCCCCCTGTATCATTATAAGATGGGCATTATCCTTCAATATATCACACACTCATCTAAAAAAATTTATGTTTTTAGGATGTGAGCAGAGCTGTCAGTAAGATTCTGCATGGGTGGTCATCCTGTAAAAGTACCTGTCTGTAAATCTGCTTGAGTTAGTTAAACAGTTGTCCCTGATCAACATGGTGATCAACAATGACGTTAGATGCTACTTCGAGTGACAAACCAACCAGACGAGTAGAGAAAACTCCACTTGTCCTGGCAGGGATTCGAACCCGCAACCTTTGTCCAACGCTTTACCAACTGAGCTCCAGATCAAGTTGGGAGCTGGTCACAAATTAATGTTACTTGGGCTCTTGATATTTCAAAATAACTACTTTTATTATTATCATATTGAGTACATAATCGTTCAAAAAACCAAGCCCTTTGCCAGTTTACAAGCATTTATAAATCTTTCAAAAATAAACTTTATTAAAACCTTTACATTTTGGGGTTCAGCCCCTTTCTCAAAAGAAACCTGAAACGGACCCCAAAATGTAAAGGTTTTAATAAAGTTTATTTATGAAAGATTTATATATATGTATAAAGGCTGAAATGGTTCCGTCTGTAGTTAGATATCGCTCTATGGCTTTTAGGTCATATTGAGCGCTCTACAGGATGAGTCATTGCCGCTTTGCATTGTGCGCACGCTCACTGCTTGCAGTTAGAGCGCTCTGGCAAATGGCTTTGATGTCCCACATTTGTGAGGCATCAAAGGTGACTGTAAATAGCAGTTACTTTCATCCTGCTCATCAGCACTATACTGATGAGGCCCAAAAGGCCAAAACGGTTCCGTCTGTAGTTATACATATATATATAATGTATATGTTTTTATTTAATGCTTTTCTATTGTTTCAATCTTTTTAGCCTCTGCTTTAACAAATTACATTTGTAATTTTATTTTATAGGTCCATTCTTTTGGGATCTAAGGGGTTTGATCTTCCCAGACTTTCAGAGAAAATAAACAATTTAAGCACAGCCAAAACATTTGAACCATTAGAACCAATCAGAGACACAGACATCCAGGTAAAACAAATGCACAAACAGGTGAAAAACCAAAATAATTGTAGTTGCAATAAGTAATTTAAACTAGGGTTCAACTTATGCATGTCAGTGCTGGATGGGACTGACTACCAGTAGTACTGACAATTAATTGCTAGCACAAATCTACCTCCAACAAATTTTACTAAGATTAATGCTACACTTTTCATACTTTCAGTAACACTTTAATAGACAGCCAACAATATTAACTCATCTGTTTTAAAAATGCAAATCTTTTTAAGAGGGGGGCCAGCAGGTGTTTTCCATTCTTTGATTTTAGATGTCACTAATTTTTTACTGGGCAAAACCCTGAAAAACCATATAGATAAGTACCAAACCAAACAAAATTAACTCTTGTTTTTTTATAAACAATTGCATGTAGATTGTTAGTGATTTGCTATTTCTGTATTGGTGAGTCTATTAAATCAAAGCTGAATTTGCTTTTAGGCATTTCTAAGGAATGAAAGAGAAAATGCTATACTTGCTGCGATTGAAGAATCTAAAAAGAATGTGAGTACCATGTAGATCATTGTACCAGGTGATAAGAGATCAACTGTTTGTTGGTGATGTGTGATCAGCCTACAGTACTTGAATGTGATTAATTAGGGAGCTCAATGCCACTAATCATTGCAAATGCCTTGTTAAGGAACAAAATATTAGAGACAAGAATCAAATATATTTTTATAATTTTAGACTTTTGATGAAGCAGAAAGAAGTCACTGGAAGTGCATGCAAGATGAATGGGAACAACAGAAACTGAAAATCCTAAATTCTTTGTTGGGATCTGGGCAAGATTCAATTGATTTCACTGCTGATGTGACTGTAAGAACTTCTTATCTTTTAAGGAAACAACTATGTACAAAGCTATTGTTAACAACGTGATATAAACCACTGAATGAGCTTAATAACCTATAATTATGCAAACCGAACTCAAATTTAGGCAAAAAACAATTTTCTGGCTGTGGATTTGGTTTAAACCTCTTGGTTTTCAGTATTTCATTAACCTTTTGGTCAACCCTTCCCAAAATTGATATCAAAGAATTTTTTTACAGTCAGGCAATTTACAGTCACATACATTGCTATTAAAAACCATAGCAGGCTGACAGTTTAAAGAAATATAAAACAAAACATAAAGTGAAAATAAACATCTAGTAAAACCCAAGGTACATATTTACTATTTCAACTTTTTGTGTTGTTTTTTGGTCCCCCAGCTTGGAATTTTACAAGATGTGTATTTTTGGCTCATGTTTTGTTTTATATACATTGCTATGCAGATTTACTGTATGTATTTACTGCATGTATTTAAGAAAGGAGACAGGCAGGTAGGTAAGAATACAAAGCTACTACAGTACATTGTGATGATATTCAAACAGTCTATTTGTATTGATTGAATCATTTCTAGGACACCACTTTTGGCCACGTTAATTTGTCTCAGCGAAGTGCATTGGATTTTGTTGAGATGGCCTATGCTAGACAGGTTAGAAGATAAAATTTTCAATTACAGGTTAAACAGTGGCACTTGCATTATGGTTTTTTAGGACTTTTATGAGGAGTGGCAGTCTTGCCAGTCAGGGCGGCATCATTTGTTAGGGCCTTTCTATTAAGATTTTGCCTCGTGACATTATATGACTACTACAGCTAGGCAAGCCTGCATAAGCTAAATTCATCAGTCCTTTGACTGACTGGGATTGTCCTGGCAGAGTGTTACTTTTCACGGCTGGTTTTTAGTAAAGTAATGACGTTTGCTAATGGGTTAAGGTTGACATTTTAGTTCCCAAAAGTGGCCCGCAATCTCAGATGTTCTAGGTAAAGTAAACCAAGTTAGCTGGTGTGCCAGAACTTCAAGTTCCTTACATATGGTAAATCTGGAATGAAAAGTTCTTTTGACTCAAACTGGGCCATACCACCAAAATTGGGGTACCTGGCAAGTGATTTGGGATTCAAGGGGTAGATGTAGAGAATGGGGTTTAGGACCCATGTTTTGTTCTCACCTTTATTGAACTTGCTGTTAACTTTTTTATCCATTTAACCTATTTAGATTTACTTGTACAATGAAGCTATAGTCCAAGAGATGAACTATGATGTAGTAGAAGGCTTTCAGAGTACTGCCGAGAAACTAAATGATCAGGTATACAAGTTAAGCAGCTGAATAATGTTAGTAAAATAAGTGTGGTATCTTGGTAGATATAACATGCTCTCATGCTGTTTTACTTGAAAAAGACTCTGATGGGAATTGAACTTAATCTATTTAACAAATACCAGTAGATCTTATTTTCCCTTTGCCCTTTGGTTATAAATGCACAGATGCTGTCATAATATGGAGACAACAAAAGTGGCCAACAAGATGATAACCAAGTGGATCACTGATGTTCTTACCAGTTTGACACACCATCTGTGCCTCTATAACTGAACAGACAATGGGAAAATGAAATATATGTGTTTTATTCAATAATAAGACAATAAAGCAAAAATATCTAGAATGTTAATTGTAGGTTTACCAGAAATTTTCATGGCATTGAAAAACTTGAAAATAGTCATCTGGCAATATGATCAGTGAAGCAGCATTATTAGCTTGTGAAATCTTATGGAGAGTTGTGGTTGGTTCATGTTAGTGATCCATCCTTGCATGCATCCTTTAATTGGTCATGATTAATGATGAATAAAAAAGCATGAAGAATGAAATTTATTGTATAACATTGGTGAGTGAGAGCATACTATCTATGGGCAAGGGTTGATGTTGTATGCAATTACATTATGCTTCCACATGCATAAATTTGGGTGATTAACTATTCTTCCTATTGATATCATACTGCAGCTTCCACCTAGGCAGCAAATATGACAGACCTGCACCTCACCATTTGAGCCTTCTTAGACCATGTGCTTGACAAATGCTTGTATGTCCAATTGATATACATCTGATAATGTAATACTTTTTTAGCATATCAAAGATTGCTGGACTCTCGTTGACCAAATGACTGACCTTCCCTCACACAAAGTGTCAAGCTCATCTGAGACAACCAGGTAACTTGTTTCTTGAGTGTTTTTTCCTTTTTGCCTGATTACCTATTTACTGAATGCATTGACCTTATTTACTCCAATGAGCACCACTCCCAAATAAGCACCACAGATGACAACAAAATTACTACCATAATGAGTGATGCTTTCAAATATACACTGCATAACTCACATGGTGCTTGGTCGAAGCACTTGAGCTCTAGGGAGGCACTTGTTCAAAGCACTGTTGTAGTAGCTGTTTTTTAGGAATAAAAAGCAGATATATTCCATTCAAAAATGTTGTCTTTTTAATTAGATTTAATAAGTGCCATCTCCAAATGAGTGCCATATCTAAAGGTCTCAAAATTTAAGAAGCACCAGGGTACTTATTCATGTAAATACAGTTGTCCGTTTGCCATTCAAGTGGTTTTGAATTTGATCTTTCAAGTTTTATTTTCCAGTTTTTATTTTACTAGAGAGTTGAATGGTATGTGTTCCTTTGCCTCATTAGATGTTCTCCAGATTCAGAAGCATTTTTTATTCATCAAGCCAGATCTTTCTTGGAAAAACGGTAGGTGATGAGATTCCTGGAATCAAGGCTGTCAACCAGGTTTTTCTTTTGTGGTCATGAATTTGAGAATGGACATAATCAGGGAACGAACCAAAGGATAGATTCAGACTCAAAGCTTGAGTGGAACCAAAACTGATCAAGTATTTACTGACACTGATCTCCTCTCATCTTCAAATTATTATTTGTGATACCTGACAGTACTTACTGTACCACAAACTCGTGAATATTCTTGGTTTATAAACTTGTCTTGAGTATCCATTCGTGTATCTGTTTGGAACATAATTTTTGAATGTTTAGGTGCGGAATGTAATTAGCAATGTCACGGTTTAGGAGGGGTACTGTAAACTAGGCCTCTGCCATTTTAACTACTTCCTGAATAAACACACTCTCCAAACATCATCTGTGTTTCCCTTGTTGCCCATAGTGAATTTCGGTGGCCTTCAGATCTAGTCTACAAACGTGCATTGAATTTTTCTTGTTTGACATTCAAGATACCAAACGTTCATTGAAAGGATTGTCTACAGTAATCTTCAGCAAGCCCAGTTAGGTGGCATACCTGGGGTCTTCTTCCTTGTCAAGAGTTTTCTCAAGATCCGGCCATTGGTTGGGATCTCAGACCAGCTTGAGGTAAACGACTGCAGGAAATATATTTCTCAAACTCATTAATAAGTCATTAGAAAATCGTTTAATCAGACGTGCTGAATTGCAGCCCTTGAGCGAACTTGAAAGACCAGGGAAATACTACATAATTAAAAAGATATTTAGGGATGGTATACTTAAATTGCGGATATCATATATAATTGCGTGGATTGAGATGCGACTTGAACCTCATGACCAAAAGTTCCTCCGTGTCCGCAATTTTTGGTTTCGTTTTTTTGGTCGAGACTTTGACGGCACATCATTGTTCCATATTAAGTTTGTTTATTGTTTTTGACTTGCAGCTCAGCCAGTTAAGCGTTAGATCTTAAACTAGCTGAGAAAAACTTAGAACTACAAGTTCAAAATCCAACTTCTGCTATAGGTTCGTCATTCCCAGTATGACCAAAATAGGTTATTTTGTAAGAACTGAGATTTCTGTACAGTAAAGCAGGCTAATAGAATTCGTACAGTGCTTGAGGAACTAACCGGCTTTCATCTATTAAGCGAGTTTTTTATTAGTCAAACGCGTCAAATCGGCCTTCTTGTGAAAAAATCGTTAAGATTCCTGATTGGCTAACGGTTTCCCCGCCACAAAGTTAACTTCAGAAGAAGCGACTGTTGACGTGTTGTCAACTGTATAAGACGTTTAAAAACAACAAAAAGAGTACTAAATGAACAAGAACTTCATTGTGAACAACTCTGGCGTGTAATCAAAAGTAGGAGACACATTTGAATTTCAAGTAATTCTGAATTGCATTCAATGAAACCTTGTTGTGAAATGTCTTAATGGTAGCATTATGTTTTACCTGGAGTGATTGGTTTTATCAAAAAATTGCGAAAACACTTAGTTGCTTATAGAATTGGAAAATTAAATCAGCCTACAAAGGTAGGAGGTTTTTTAACTGGTTGAAACGTATCACAAGATTTATTTTTTCAGTGAATCACCCTATGGAACATTCTTTCATTGCGATATTACTTGCTTTTGTTTCTTTTAGGATGGTGATGTTGAAGGTGCTCCTCTGTGGCCATTCCTGTACTATTGCATTAGATGTGGAGACCTCAAAGCTGCCATGCAAGTCGCTCAAACAGCCCCGTACGTGTATATATCATGTGCTACAAAGCTGTCCATGCAGAGGATTTTTTAGTTTCGAGCTGGAGGGTACAAGATTTGAGAAGCAGGCTTGGCTTTTAAAATTGTGTATTTGGAGACGTTTGCAACTTCACGCGTAAAAACACATAACTTGTTCGCGGTTGTTCACGAGCGTGGTCAGTGATCTGCTAGTCGTTGTGAAAAAGCCGCGGACAGTGTAGTTGTACAAGCAGAAGACCAAAAGGGTCGGGAAACTGCCGGAACTGAGATCTAGAAAAACTGACGTTTCTAGCGGAGGCCCTTCGTCGAAGTGATGGGCGTTCGCTCGAAACATCAGTTTTTCTAGATCTAAGTTTCGGCAGTTTCCATTTTGGTTTTCTACAAGTCGTTCAAAACTGCTATGCAGCACTCTACTTTTACATTTGTATAGTATTTAACGACTTAAGTTAAAAACTGCTTATTTTAGTCGCGAACAACCTGGTTGTTGGGACATTTATACGGGTGTTTGCGGCTTGTTTTAGCCGGGGCTTATATTATCCACGGTTTATATTCCCTGATATAAACGGGCGCCTGCTTTGAACTATAATGCTGTCTATACGATAGAACATAAACCGAATTTTTAACCAAGATGCATCGCAGCAATAACTACAGAATCAGGAGAACGAAAAACATTTCAGTCGTTGTGATAAAAATATCGTCAAATGTGTCGTGGTCTTCAAGAAAAAACGCTTTGGTCACGTACCTGCTAATGTCTTTATTTCCTTTCAGGTATCACACCAACAAATTAAAAGAATATTTGGAAGATTACACTCGAAGTGAAGATAAGAGGTTTGTCAGTTGAAAGGTTTTCAGTGAGAATGGGTTGACAGTGATTATATCTGATTTCAAGACTCCAGCTCTAAATAGATCTTTCGTTCTTCAAATCTATGCTTATCGAAAATAACTAGCAAGTGATAGTTTCTGGAAACATCTTCACATTGTGTTTCACAAGTTGCTGTTCACTCGAAACATGACATGTATTTACTGACATTCTAGGCAAAATCTACAGATTTTCACTTTAAATTAAGGTCCTTAGTTGGAACTTCAGTACAGATTTCATATTATGGCAGATTATTGTCATTGTATTTAGTAAAAGCCATTTGTTCTGCTATGGTAACAATGCCACGTAACATCTTACGAACATATTAGAGTTGGGTTTTTAATGCAGAAATTTTGGTACCCATAACTTATTTTCTGTATGAAAAGTTAAAGTAAACGCTTAATGACGGAAATTTAAAGAAGTATAAAGTAAATTAATGCTCAAATAATCATGCAGTTGCTTCTTCGTTATATTTCTACATTTTATTTGTTTCAGGCTGCACCCAAGTTTAGAGGAAGAACTAAGACTTCAATACCGGCGGTCCGTGAAAAACGGTCCTGACCCCTTCAAGAGGTAAAACTTTGTATCTTCATTGTACTTTATATTATTATATGCCGGTCTGTATGCAAAATGACGAAGGTTGATTGGCTGCTTAGCTGTGCAATAAGATTTTCGTACAGACTGGCTAGCGAAATGCGAGTTTTTTTGTCCGATTTATGCATTTCCCGCCCATGTAATAAATTCCTTATTAACCTCGTTTGTTCGGTGTTTACGGGAAAGTATTTGCCCTCGGAATTTATGCACAGACCTTTTGTTGTCAACAATAGTAATTAGCCATGATGAAAATGTCGTTACAGCATTGCTCAGCTGTAACAACGTGTCAAAAGGGGTTAACAGCCGTGGACAACCGTAGCTGCCACATTAGTGGTGAACATTATTGTCGTGATTTGTGACTATGATAAACATTGTTGGTTCATCGGTGTTCGTTCACGAAAGAAGTGTTGTTACAACAATGTTGTGCCAACTGTTATGACACAACTTTCGAGATTTTTCCACGTGTATTGGGATGAACATCCGGATTCTTGGTGTCCAGCGGTCAGTTGTGCAAAAGGCGATTACCTATATACCGGATTGGGGAGCATTTTGCGGATTAGTTTCGAGAACAGTGTAAATAAAAGTTGACATTTACTTTTGGACACTTTAACTGGATTCATAAAGGTTTCGTGTTGTGAAATTTTAACTCGAATGATGAACAAAAATATATTGAACTAAAAACTCAGTTAACGTGGTGACCTTAGGTTGGCGCTAATGGACAAAAATTGAATCGTCGGACCCAGAACTTATATCGTAATGGCGGGTTCTTTTATATTATTTTAGGGCAGTTTACGCTGTTCTCGGGCACATTTCAGATGCCGAAGAAACTCTCTCAGATGTTATCACAAAAACAGACGATTACCTTTGGCTCAAGGTAAATAAATGAAGTCAACTACAGATCATGGAGTGATTATGCTTGGGGACGCTTGGCTGCGATTCATCAGCTTCTAAATTGTCGTAATACCGAGTTCTTTACCCACTCCCGTGCAAGGGCCAGGCTTCAGGGTGACGTTCTGTTTCCTGGTTTTAAGGGGTTTTAACGATCGACAGCCTTGCGAAGGTGTTAAATCAAGACAGGACAAAAAAATCTGTTAGAATTTGTGTAATTTGATATCTTAACCCTTTCCAAACAGGATGTCTCCCTTTGACGAATAAAACCGTCTGGCGTTTGTCAGCGTAAAATAATAGATCAGCAATCCTGCTAGAGAAGAGTTAGGAAAAAAGCAACCCGCGGATTCGGTTGTATCCATAGTACCGGAAGGAAAGCTGTACAAGGTGTAAGATATCCTGATGGTTGTGAATGTTATATATCGTACATGAGAAGGAGTGTTTCACCAGGATATCCAAACACCGAGAAATTTTTTTTACAAACTTCGAGGTGTTTGGATATCTGATGAAACGACTTTCGAGTGTATGATATTGCATCTCAAAAGAATCAGTATTTGAAGAGAAATCGAGGGGAAAATTTGCTTAATTTATGTTATTTCTTCGTCAGATATCCAAACAACGTCTCGCCAGTTATTTCCTTTGTGTTTTGCTCGTGAATTATCAATGAATTTGAGATGTTTGCCTAATAAATGACTAAAATATTAAAAAACATAGTCCTTCTTGTCTGTTGGTCAATTTATCTTTCTTTCGTTGTTGTTGTAGTTATGCCAAATTGTTACAGCCACTAACAAAAGGGATTACAGTCAGGATAGTTTGACTCTTCAGCATTTGCAGATGTTATTATTGGAAGAATATGGTATGTTATGGGTAAAATGAATCAATTCTTTATGTGTCTAAATGGGACAGGACAATGCCTTAAAGCAAATTTAGTTTTATCCGTTTGCCTTAGACGCTGTGCTTAACCAAACTAATGACGTTGGTTTTCACAACATAAAATATATTACACGTCGTAATGAAGACATGAATTTTCACTTGATTTTCGAAGTTGAGCTCGAAGTTAGACTAGGAAAAAATTGTCAAAGTGTACTCAAAGAAGGGATTGATTAACTCATTTTTTAGTAAGCAACAAGATGGAAACAGTAAGATTGATAGTTAAAAACCAATGAATCAGTACAGGTATATAACCTTTGATGTTCACGTGAGACGGTGGAGGTCAGTGGTGCATGCCTACACTCGTCCCTGACATTAGGAAGTGATCGTTGAATTCTTGCATTTGACTCCTCAAATGGTTTTCGGTGTGACCTGTTTGACGAATTCTGCAACCGTGCATGTAAATATTGTTAAAAAGGTATTTTTTGTCACCGTATCCATGCGTGATCTACTTAGGTGAGACGTATTTCAGTGCCATGGACAACCCTCTACTATATTTCCAAGTTCTTATGCTGTCTGCCCAATTTGAAGCAGTGAGTATTAGAGCATTTTTTTACTATAATTATGGCCAGTTCATAGGTGATAAATAAACATTGTAAAACTGGTGATTTATTCGAATGTTCTTGACCAAGTTGCGATATTCTGGGAAGATGTAATTGGTTATTTAATTGGCTCCTCGTGCCTTCGTGTATCAGTAGTAGAGTTTTGTCAAACTTCCCAAGCAGTTGACCATTTTATCTGTGTTTTTTTTTATTTTGTTTGCTTTACAGGCCATCGAGTTCCTGTCACGTATCGATTCATATCGCAGTCACGCCATTCACTTTGCCATTGTGATTTACCTTCGGAAGTTGCTCATTCTACCCGAAACTGTACAAGCGCAGTTACGTAAGTAGTACGGCCACGACTTGTGTTACCATTGGCGCTGCCTAATTGTTAGTCCTTATTATGAATTCTACAGTTGCTTATGTGGGCCAAGGAGCACCGCACGCAGTATTCGTGAACGTTGGACCAAATAATTCTTTAAGCCTGGTTTCTAAATTGAAGTGACAACCAGCTGTATTGCCTGCTATTATGTGGAAGTCAAGATCAGCGATTGCAGGAGACTGATAATTTGACTACCCCATCAGTTTTCCAGTTTTAACGCCGTAGCAATAAAATCCGAAAGTATTACCTCAATATCAGACAAAACATAATCCGAAAATAAACATCTTGTGAATAACTCAAGATATGAGCTTGTATCTTGTTTTTTAAGCTCATGTCTTGAGTTATTCACAAGATGCTTATTTTCGGATTATCTTTTGTCTTATAGTTTTTCAAATTGTCGGCTGGCAATGGATATTACCCCAATTCATCTTGAAATAATCAAATGTTTACATTTACCTCTGCGAAGGTAACCTCACCCCTCTGCTATCGCCGTCATGGTCGTCGTCAAAGAGCTGTGCCGTCAGAGATCTTAAAAGGTCCCTGTTGCCTAGGGTATGTCTGCAATTGCGTGGTGGTTTGGGACATGAATATGGACGCACTTTCAGTCCTTCCTGTCCGTTAAGGTCCGCAGTGACCTATGGAGACTTTGGTATTTTACTCTGACTAACCCCAGAAGATTTTACTTGTGAAGGGGAAAGTCCTCGGCCAGGAAAGGGTTAACTTTGGCACCGCTAGTGCGCTTTTTAGCTGCATGGACAAGCTTAATAAAATAAAGCTGTCGAATATTATTTTATCTAATCCTAACCTCATATCTCTGATTTACTGTAGATGATCTCTTGAATTGAAATAAGACGACCTTCACCTTTTCGACCAATTCTGTTTGAGAAATAGAAAAAACCTTTTCTTTTATTTTTGCAGTCACCAGAGGTTCTTCCAACCCCGAAATTCGTCGGTTAAATTTCGCACGGCTTGTTAAATCGTACACAAGAAAGTTCGAGATTACTGACCCCAGGGAGGCCTTGCAATATTTTTATCTCTTAAGGTAAGCATGCTGGAAAAAAAGTAGTTTTAGTGTGCTGTCTACTGAACCCGACGATTGCATGGAGATTTGGTATCAAATATTTTACGGATATTGTTTATTACTTTTCAGACATTTGAGAAGCCCACATGGTGAAAATCTTTTCAGCAAATGTGTCAGTGAACTGGTACTGGAGACCAGAGAGGTGTGGTTTGGTTTGCTTTCGTTTTATCCTGAAATTTGATTAGAGGTTCCCTAACGTTTTCTACTTTTCTCTTAGAGTTACGAACAAAAAAGAAAAGTTGTAACAATTGGTAGCGAAAGCTTTCTTCGTTTCGTTTACTAGTGTTTTATTTGTGCTTTTAATGCGAGCTTTTATTCCCTTTCAAAGTTCAGAATATTCCCATTTTAAATACCCTGGAAATGTCTGTTGACCATCTGAGTCTTGGTAACTTAATGGTTACAGCGTCTCACCGGTTGTCAGAAAGTTGCGGGCTTGTTTCCCGTCTGGTGCTTCCATATCGTCTGAAATCAAACTGTAACCTTTTAATAAAACGGTAAAACTTGGAGTGCACCTCGTTGGCTCTTGGGCGGCTATCTTCCCTTAAAAAATATAATTGCAAAAAGTTTCGATCTTGTTCCTAAGATTTCAAAATTTCAAGACCTGGAAATAAGTAGGTTTTGCTTCATGTGTTAACTTTTTCTAACTTTTAGTTTGATATGCTTTTGGGACACGTGGAACGTGATGGCAGTCGAAAAGTAAGCTATGCTGTGCTAACGTACGTCAGTACATTGCATAATACGATTTATTGTATAAGTACTGAGTTTTCTGCACGATAAAGGGCACCAATAAAAGTCGTAGGCTTGAAATTGAAAGGCTCTGATTGGCCGGACGATATTTTTCACTTGTGAAAAAAATCGTTCAACGTTCTCATTGGCTAACGGTTTTCCCGCCACAATATTGAATTTGGCAAACTCGCTTCTTAGCCATGGATTTTAATGTTTCATCAGCTGTGTAAGTTGTCAAAGAACGGTGTGAGGAAAGTGCATTGAATAAGAAGTTCATTATGAATAACTCTGACAAGAACTAATGGAAGAGACAAGTTTATATGGCAAACAATGAACAACTGACGAAAGAAATCGGTTTGTGAGTGTAATAAGGTAACAGCGTCGTTAATTAAGTAGCCTGGTTCGGTGTTCTCCAAATAATTAACTTTAAAACCTTAAATACTTATATAATAAACAAATTACATCATGGTAAATGGTTTGTACGATTTACATTAACTCGTGATGTACCGTAAAACTCACTCCCTCGTACCTCGCACGTTCGGTTTGTAATACATCACAACTCGTGAATAAAAATTGTAGCCACGAATTTGCTATGAAGTAATCTCTGTTTACCAGAACGGTTGAACTTCTCCACACTTTTTGGAATAATACAGTATGTTAAATGAAATTTGAAGTATTTCGACCAGTTTGTATATTCAGAGGAACGACTTTATTCTATTTCAGTCGAATGTTTTGTTTTTCTAATTTGCACGAGACAAAAATGAATTAGTGAATTTTGTAACAGTTTGTAGCGTGTTTTTACAGCGCCTGTCCAAATATGATTTTTGAAATAGTTGGGGTGTATCGACAAATTCCAAGGTGACGTAGAAGACATTATTGAAGTTGTTGCCAAGGATACAGAAGAGAAGGGTTTGTTTGAAGAGGCCGCAAGACTATACGATCTAGCTAAGGTGAGTGTTCGTGCTGGGAACTGTTCCAGGAGAAACTTACTGGGTTCTTTCCTATCTTTTCTTGGTTGTCTTCTTTTTTGTCCTTGTTGTTCTTGACTTTTTTTGACATAAATATGTTGTTTTTACAGAACCATGAAAAAACGCTGGAAATTTTAAACAAACTTCTAAGCCAGGTCAGTGTTTGAATGACGAAATGAAAATTCACTGTCTGCTTTACTTGCAATAATAATATACATTAATTAAAGCAATTAAGATTTAATTAAATTTTTAAAAATTAATTAAAACAATTAAAATTTGTATAAATGTTGATTGGCTGATTATTCATGTTAATAAGACACCGAAAAAAAGGTACTGAATCCAAAAAAACGGTAATTCAGCCCAAATTTCTTGGAACTCAAGACATCCCAATTGACTAAAAAATCATGTGACACTTCGAGAGTCAATCAAATACGACCTTTGAGACAAGGGAAAATTAGGAGGAATTCCGAGCAAAATAATCGGTTTGTATCTAGATTTTTTTGGCGAGCGATATTCGGCACTACCCGCTTGATTTGTCATTAATATTATTAATAGGAAATCGCGCGGTTCTTTGTTCAACTTGGAAGTAATTTGGACTCATGCATTTTTTCTAAGAGCTCAAATTGTTTTCGCTCCTTTAGATCACACAATTTTGAACGCCTTTAACAACTCACTTGTACGAATTAATTTCTAATTGATCTTGAAACCATACGATTACCACTAACCAGAGCTGTACTACACGAGAAGTTTGACCGGGGTTCGTTACGGGTTTCAGCCCTTTTCCAAAATCCGATCGGTTGAGCGTGAGTAGGTGGAGGAAAACTTGAAAAATATGATAAACGCGACGAAGATCGAGATTTAAAATGAACTCTTGAAATTATAACGCAGCTGAAATCTCTAAATTTTACAATTTCATGATTGAGTAACGTCACTGCTTACATCCAACGTGAATTTGTTTTTTGATGACTTGGCAGGGATGTCCGATGGCTCAAAGTGTATATGAGGTGAAAAATAACTGCGAAAGAAAGTTTTTAGTTACAAAAATTGTTTGAATTATAAATATTAGCCTTTGCAGGTCTTCCATGGCTCACTTCGTTTTAGGGATACTAAGATTAGTTCGCTATATAACCCACACGTACCACCCGTCCTCCTGCATGAAGAGCTACTTGCATGAGATTATGAATGCCTTTGAGAGATTACTCAGTTAAATCACACGAGACTTTATTTGTCCGGTGCCATGCTAAAATACACCAACATGCACGGTTTCAAGTAACTTTCCTCAATATCTTCAAATATTTTTCCAAACAAAACAAATCTTAACAGTGAGGTGAGCTATGAAATCGATGTAAAGGCCAGACTTTATCTTTCAAAGAGTTCATCAATTAAAGAAAGCATCTTTCGAGTCCCCCCCCATTCCTGCACCCTTTAAGATATCCTTTGTGTGAAGGCGATTACTTTAATTACTCGACAAATTCTCTCCGTTAGTATTCATCCTTTTCTTCCTTTGCAGATAGTCTCAACAGCTCCAACTCCACACTCCAACAGAGACAGACTAAAGACCCTAGCCTTTGGAGTTGCAGAAAGGTCGTGTATTTTTCATAACTGAATTTTGAACTGCAAAAGTAAAATAGTTTTCCTGTGTTTCGATCAAATACATATTACCTGGTGGTCAGGTTTGGTAAAATGTCTGTTGAATATGGACATAATTTTTTTTTTGCAAATTGTGAAAACATTTTGGGATTGAGTTTATGCATTTGTAAGTTATTCAGTCACAGAAAAGTATCACAGGTGCTCAAGCCCAGCAGTAACATTTCCGCGTATTTTGTGTTGCCTTCTGAGCTTGCGAAAATATGTCTCCAGCGATCATACCCATCAAAGTGAACACTTCTGCTTACATATTTTGTCGTGAGAGAGGTAAATGAAATTGGTCCTATTCGTTCTTCTCGGTCTCGTTATCTTCCAGGTACAAAAGTCTGGGAAATACCGCATCTCGCAGTCGTTGTAACACATTTTACTTGTTGTGTGACCTCATACAGTTCTTTGACTTGTATCATTTAGACCAAATGGACGACGCATTTGAGGTAAGTTGCTTCTCCCCATTGCTTGGAGATCCCGTATTTGTTCTAACTACAACTAAGCATTATCTGACATGTGAAGGTGGCTCTCTGGGATAACATTTAAACTGGACTTGGTAACTAAATATTGCTTATACGCATGCGTAGATAGTGATTTTGTCGTAATTTACACCCGCTATCTTTGCTTTATCGCGTCAATTGTATTTTAAACATGACTATGATGCTTACGACAATAACGCAGGGAGCAGACCAGTTGATAATTAAGGCTAATGTGACATGTCAGAACCCAGTTTCAGTCACTACAGCCGTATTATACTGTATTGCCTTGTCCAACTTGGTGATGTCATTCGGCTGGTAGAGCATGTATGTAGCTAGTAAAGAATAGGTTGAAGATTTCTTATGACCTAAAAGTGACTAAAGTTAAACTTCAACTGATTCGAAACTAGTCTATACTCTACCAGCTAAGTTATCCTTAGTAATCCTTTGCAACCATAGTTTGATACGCACACCGAGTAGCATTGGTTTTCGAGGTGTAGCGTCTTCTCAACAGACATGTATTTCATGATTTTGAGTTGTGAAATAAGTTATGAAAAATTATTGGGATTTAGTCAGAGTTAGAGTTTTATCATTTTCAGGTTATTAGAAAACTTCAGCTGATTCCCTTGAGCGGAGAAAGTGTTGAACAAAAAGTGTCAGCTTTCCGACAATACACTGATGAGGTCAGGAGTAGTAACTACGCTTTCTCTTCTGTTGATAGTAAGGGTCTTGGGCTATATGTAATGTTTATTTAAAAAACTAAATCGACTTACAGATTAGACGGTGTCTTCCTGACGTGTTAATTGCTTCCATGACTATCTTACACCGTAAATATCGCGAAAAAAGGTAAGGATGAACCAAAAGAACTATGAATGGGAAGAAAAAGGAAGGAGAAAAAAGGGAATTGAACGGACGGAAAGGGAAGGAGAGGAGAATAGAAGCATTGGGATTGGAGGGGGGAGAAGGGAACTAAGGGTTAACTAGGTAGGAGCCGGCTTCAGTGGGGTTGGAGGTGGAATAGTGTGCGATAGGTTGTGAGTTGGGTAGGGTGACGAAAATAGTATTAGGCTAAGATTAGAAACAGAAGGGGAGAGGAGGCGAAAAAGTGAAGAAAAGAAAAATGTAGACAGGAAATTAGAGTAGGTTGGATGGGATTGGACTAATGAAGTGACACGAGGTAACATTTACAATGCCAGCAAAACTTACACTTTCCTCATCAGGTGGGATTTTCCGCAATTGAGGCAACATTTACAATGCCAGCAAAAACAACTGCAGAACTCACAATTTCATCATCAAGTAGGGTTTCCAGAAAATGACAGGAGCGGCAACCTGAATTTAGGCAGCTCTGTTGGGTACTTCTTACCTTGACCTCTTGATACTGGCAGTTCACACTGGGTTAATCCATTTGTGTAAACTGTTTATCAACTAAGGAGGGATAACAATATTGTTGTACAAATCCCAGGACGAATGCTGCCGATCATTCGCTCTGCTACAACGCAACAAACATCCTTTATTTGTACATACATTTGAAATCCTGAAAATACCATGTGCACAAATATCTCTCATACCTGTTTATTCCTTTCGCGGCTAGTTGTAGTTTTATTTCATTTTAGACCCGACTATCGAAGTCCGCTAACGCAGTCGAATCTTGAAGGTGGACTTCAAACGGTAAAATTTTTGATTTATTAAAAAAAATAATCGGGCATTTGTTAATATATCTCAAGGATTTAACATTTTATCTCCCTAAACTGACACCTTGTCTCAAACATTGTAAGACAAAGGTTCCTAATCTGTGTGATCAACTATATGATACAATGGGGTTGTGTAGCGGGGGATTGTCGGGAAGTTCAATCCCCCGTGCATTGCTACTACAAACATAAAAACCAGCGCCAGAAAGCCGTAAAAAGTGTAAAAAACTCCCCATACAAATGATAATCGACCCTGACTGCGTCCCAAAATAAATTTCTGCAAAAAATCTCATTTACAATGTATTGCCAGAAGTACTGTAAAGTTAACTCGAAAAATTGAGTTACTCGAGCAGGACTCGATCTCGCATGTTTGAGTTTTCGTAGGTTAATCATGAAAGTTTCTCTCCGTCTTACCCGGCAAGGTTTTGACATATAAATTTAAAGTCACATGACCATTGACATATGTAATAGTTATCTCTCAAATCTCTTATCTTACACATAGTTTTTGTACCTTGGTAGTTTCGTAGAAATATCAGACAACAAGCCAAGGCTTTAATAACCTTCGCTGGTCTTCTCCCATATCGAATGCCCGGCGACACGAGTGCTCGTCTAGTTCAGCTGGAGGTCCTTATGAACTGAAACCGTTCGCGGGATCTTTGTGGACCTCTCAACAGTTCGGTAAGAAGCGCAAAGCTGGAACTTCCGTGCTTAATAAAGCGAACTTTCGAATCGACATTATTTTCTTCGAAAACGAAATGTACAAAAGTTTTATCATACATGTTAGTTAGTAAAAGCTAGTACTATTAAAAACGTTATTACGTAGTCAAAGTACAACGGATTAGTAAGCTATCTTATGTCGATCTCTCATTCGCGTTTGACTAAGCCATGGGCAGCACACGACCTTACGCCTGCAGTGGGTCAGCGATGTCCTGAATACCATTCGATGATCACCTTTAACAGTGTCGAGATTCTTATAAATAGTGGAATTGTCGCATGTGATTGATCATCTTGATGTATACAATTCAGTGACGAGATTGCTCAGCACATATTGCAACATTCGCTAGCAAATCACTAGCCGAAATTGTACTTCCAAGTAAAATCAAAAGTACTAGAATGAACAAATGGGTATGATATGTTTACATGCGTTAGCTAGCGTGATAAATTCTTGTAAACTATGGCCTCTATCCGTGTAGTAGCCGTCATAGTCTGGTGGCATACACATCATGTTTAGAAGTGTTCGGGTTCAAATCTGTTAGTACGGTTTAACCATTCTAATAATCAGACAAACTGGTAAGGCAATTCATGCAATCCACCGATCTAAGACAAGCTACCGCTTCAACAACAGCATTTTGTTGCAGTCAATCTACTCTCTGTGAACCCGTAAAAACGCGCAGCTTGTTCATGCTTAGTACCAGTCGTGGTTAATATTGACACTCACTAACATGAAATAATAATTATAATTGGTGAAGGAAATTTCCAAGTGTCAGAATGATATATATTTGAGGCCCAACCGGGACCAGTTGCGAAAAATTGCAACTCTGGGGTAGCCGGCTGGGAATCAAACCAGCGACCCCGCGAATATAGTACAGTGCTCTGCCAATAGTAAAAATAAAAAATTAAATATGAAAATAATTTTATTTTATGACATTTCATTTTATTGCCATGTACTTTGCCAAAAATTTATTGGGTTCCTACTTATTGATGGTTATTATAGTTCTATTCGTTATATTATATCTGGCTTTTAAGTAGTATTGTGTAAACAGAAATTATAAAAATAAAACCCAGAAAAGAGAAAAAAAACTTGTTCACCTGTGAAATTTTCGGTGTATGTATAATATCTTAAATAAAACTATCGGATTTTATTTCAAGAAGATAAATTGCCTTTCGGATTGAAAGAAAAGCCACGAGTTTAACCCCGGCTTTCTAATTCAATTTCATGAATTAAAAGATATTTTTTACCGCTTTAAAAATCGCTCATGAATAGAAATAATCTGGTTAACTTGGGTAAAGACAGCTCAACATAATCTATTCACACCCCAGCCGTTGTGAAAATCGCTTTGTGTAAAGGCTATGTACCGTGAACGAGGTGCAGGGACATTTCAATCTTTTGGCGAAGCCTGAAGGTTGATTAAAAACTTAATGACCGAGCGGGAGGTCCTTTGTAGAAAATTATATTTCCCGCCGTCTTTCAGTTCAGTCTGTGCGAATAACCAATAAACCTTAATGACCAACCAGCGAGGTCATAAAGGTTTATATTACATGGCTTGCTTCGCCAGTGGTCAATTAACATCTTTTTCGCCAGCGGTCAATTAACATCTTTTTCGCCAGTTCTGGAAACATCAAAAGCTTGAATGTTTAGAAATTCAAGCGAACGATGTTCGTCTAAAGAGTCAGTATCGCCGATGTCGTATCTTAAATCGTCTCCGAAATTCATTTTGGCTTGAAAAGATCTTTTTGCTTACATTTCCTTCATTTTTAAAGATTTTTTGTTTTAGATAACATTTGTCTATTCCCGATAAAGACTGGTCTTTGCGGCTTTGTTAAGACTTCTCAGAAGTCAATCAAATTGCAGGAAAAAAGCGTAACAGACCGCGCGCGAAGCAAGCCATATAATAAATATAGCTTAAACTCCGAGGTCAAGGTTTGTAACGTTCACTTCTATTATTGATATAGATATATCATTATACATTATTGACATAGACAAGTTATTTATCAACCTCTGGAGAACTGAAGAAACCGAGCCAACGATGATACAATGCTAATATTTACTCAGCTTTAATATTTGCCTACGATTCTTCGCTATGGCGTACGCGATTATCTTTGGACTTTTCCGGAAGCCAATCCTGCTCTTTGTTTTCATCTTGATGGTATTTTTCAGTTATGGTAAAGTTTTGATAAAGTCAGCCCGGCTTAACCCTTTGACCGGGCCGGCCAATCGGGCTCAGATGCATAGACTTCAGGCACCTGAGTCATCAGGAAGTTTCAGTTCAGGAAGTCACAACATTCGTAAGGACTTAGCAAGCAGAAATTCGTGCTCTTAAAGGTGGGTTTGCATAGGACGCGAGCAACACGAAAAAATATTGACCCGAATAAATTCCCGCAAGATTTTCTGACCTGGAGCGAGGGACGCGAGTTACAAGATTAGTGATTTCTCTTGTTCTGGTGCAGTTCGCTCACATTCTTTTGTGATTCGGGCTTAAAGGTCGTTTTCCACTTCAACCGTACCGTACTGAAACGAAAACCATAGCCAGCCGATAATTTGAAAAAGGTATAAAACAAAACATATTCCGAACAAAATCATCTTGTAAAACTCAAGATATGAGCCATATCTTGAGTTTGACTCATATCTTGAGTTTTACAAGATGATTTTATTCGGAATATGTTTTGTCCTGAAACGAATCAAACAAATTATCAGCTTTGTGTGGTTAATTTTTCTAGTCCACGGCTGAAACACCTTTATTTAACACTTTCTGTTGATACCTGGCTGCCAACCTCAGGTTTAAGCATCAACGGAAAAGAAGTTAAGAAGAAACCGTAGTTTATGTGGATTCTTTATTTACCAGTAACACACAGCCGACGTGGGTGTCAAACCGTCTCAATAAAAAAAAACTCGTTTGAGTCTACGCTTAAGTAATATGAAAGGACTTGGCAAAATGTTAATCTGGTTTTAGTGTGACACACCACGGTTCGTCACTTTCGTTCTCGCTTTTGGAGTTACCTTCACCTGCATACTTCATGACTCTCGTTTGTCGCGATTTTTTAGTCTGGATTGTTAGCGTATCTTGAGATAAGTTTTTCAGGGCTAGCGAACCGCGGGTTGTCAGGTCTCATGAAAACATCGCCTTAGTGGTCTGACTAATTACCAAGCATTTAATGAACCTTTTGTCTAAGCGTTCCGTTTTCCCATGGAACTAAACTCGATATTACCTGACGACGTTTCAAAGCGTTTCCGTGGAAACCTCTCGTCACTTCTTTGGCAAAGAGTCTCAAAGGCCGTATACAGCGTACGGGTTGTTGCAATCTGCTGGCCTTATTATGCAAATGCTCCGTTAAATTGACAGGAGCGCCTATCACTAAATTGTTTTTGCCTCGTATGTGCAAATAACCTGCTTGTTGGATTTGTTGGAGTGGTAAAAATAAAGTTGATTTGCATATACGGAACTCGACTGTGTTTCATATCACAGAGTGCAAATTTTAGGTCGATCGAATGATGAGAACACATAATTGGTTTCAAAGTTTTTCATTTAGTCTTCAGGATGGCCACGTCTGCTGAACTGAAAGCTGTTTTGGACGAAGCTGTGGTTGTTTCAAACGTAAGTATACATATATTATATACTCGCACAGTCGCTCGAATTGTGGGCTTTATAGAAAGGCCTTAGATTTTGTCTTCGTGAAAACGGTTTATACATCGAAATCTGTCACTTCTGAAATTGTCACTACCGCGACAGAATAGTGAGAAATTTCACAGAATCCCTTTCAAACGAGAAAATTAAT
>JBAHVQ010000035.1:1314284-1334045 GCA_036872915.1 Nanipora kamurai
CCGCTAAGGCTGTCGAAACGTCAGTCATTTCTACCAACAGTCTTTCTCAAGACTACACTAACCTGGACGATCAACTTACACAAACATGCCATGATTCTCCCAAGTTCAAACCATTTACTTTATTAAAGAGTACACATGTGTAAAAAGCACAGCTGGTTCAGAGTTGTTGATAGGCGTGAAATAATTCTGCATGCACCCCGTAGGCAATGTTGTCAACGAAATCGTCCATGATGTTATATCGACTCGGTAACAATTTGATAACGAGACTGCACAACTATATTAACAATACTGAACATGGTTTTTCTGTCAATGTTGTTTTTCCTTATTCGAACAATTAATGTTGCTGCTTCACCAATGTAGAACAATTAAGAACAACATTGCTGGTTAGTCAATTTTGGTGCAACATTGTTTGGCCAAGAATACTGCAAAAACGTGGGAGATTTTTACGTAGTAAAACTTCTGTTGATCTTACCATAAATGTCGCCGAAAAGAGACTAAGATAGGAAGTTAATTTACATGAAAGAACGTCTTTATCTGTGGAGGAATTGATTGAACTCCTGACTTTTTCTCTTAACAGAACTCGTTTTGTTTACGACGGCACTTATTACCAACAGGTTTTTGGTACAGCCATGGGATCTCCCGTTTCGGCTTTCGTTACCAATCTGGTAATGGAAGACACTGAACAAAGAGCACTGGAAGATTGTTCTGGAATCGATACGTTGATGATGTCATATATGCGATATCCCGAAACCAAGTGGAAATTCTTTTGCACCATCTAAATACCATCGAACCGTCGATTCAATTCACGGGAGAACGCGAAACAAATAACGACCTGCCGTTCTTAGATTGTGTTGTCAAAAGAATAGACCACGGAAAGTTGGAAACTGGAGTGTATCGAAAACTAACTCATACTGACAAGTATCTCCCCTTTGACTGTCACCATCCAATATGCCATAAGAAGTCCGTCTCGAGGTCTTTGTTCTTGAGAGCTGAAGGTATACCAACTACTTTCGATGCTAAGGAAAGTAAACGAAAACATGTATTCGAGGTTACTAAGGCTAACAGCTATCCTAATGATTTCTTAAAAAACTGCTTAAAACCATTTAGACCTTCACGCATAAACACTGAGAATATAAATTCGATGACGGGTTTTGCAATTGTTCCGTACATCCAAGGAATTATGGAACCTATTAAAAGAATCTTAGGCAGTTTCAACGTAGAGGTTGCCCAAAAGCCATTCTTGACGTTGGGACATATATTTGCAAAACCTAAAGACTGTGTTGCGAGGGATCAGAGAAAAAACGTGATTTATTCAATTCCGTGTAATGACTGTGATCAGGAGTACATTGGCCAGACTGAACGTCTGTTTGGAACGAGCTTAAAAGAGCACCAAAGGCAGTTTTCCTTTCAAAAAAAGAAAATTCTGCTTTGTCGGAGCACGCGTGTCTAAACAACCACGCGATTGCGTGGGAAAATTCCAGAATTATTACCACCAATCTGCGTTACCATCAAAAACGTTGTCTGGAGGCGTGGCATATCAATTGCGCCCCCGTTCCATTGAATCGCGATGATGGTCGTTTATTACCGGATGCCTATTTGCACCTCTTCAATAGGTAACGTCATCAATGGTTCTCTAAGGATATAAATAGGGACCTCATATTCAGATCAATGACCCCTGATGAATACACTAGACAGGATGTGTCGAAACGTTGGGTCATGAACGATAGTTTTGTAAGCTACGTTTAAAACTTTTCAAGCCAGTGTAGCGTAAAACCATGTCTGATTATTCACCTGGCTGCGTTGGGAATTTGTTTACAAGAATAAAGTGTACATCGAATTTTAGAGCAAAACCATAAATTACTTGCGTTATCGTTAGACTAACATGCAGTGCCATTGATATTTACCCACACAGTACTCTTTACTTATATAATCTTAATCTAGATCAGGTTCAAAATAAGGAATCCACGCTAAGCTGGGAATAACCACTTATATATTCTTTATTTATGTCTTTATTTATTTTGGTGGCCTACTAGTGCATTCGGCAAACTTCACAGTATAGAACCATCGGTAATTCTTACACTATTGAAAGAAATTCCAAATTTACTTGCAGTGTGCCTCAAACTGTTTCCAAAACATTTTTCAGTAACGCAGGATTAAGATCATTGCCTTTTGAACAAACTGGATCCAGATTGGTTAGACGTTTAATATACATGTATATGATGTATATAAGAATTAAAAAAAAAACTCGAGTATCCTTTTTACTTCTGAAGATTGAGATAATTTTGAATTTATATTTTTGGATTTATGACAATGAGTGAATGGTGTTGAATATCAAAGATCGAGAAAATTGCGAACCATTTCCAATTCTCGCTAAAACGATTTATATTCAGTAATACAAATTAGATCGACTTTATTTTGGGTCTATATATCCATGTAAACAGAATAAGTGCGTTAACTGACATTTTCATATTCATATTTTGCTGCTCTCTTTAAATGTTATTGCGGAATAAAGATTCGGTAGATTGGTTGCGTTTATACCCTCTTTAAGGGCCTGTTTATATGCAGGCGAGTTACAGGGCAAGCCGAGTTACTCGCTTTGGCGGGCCAAAGAAGCGGTCTGTTTATATGGAACCGAGTTACCCGTCTTTTGCTCTTATACACTGTGATTACATGAATTCCTTAATGTTGGCGCTCAAGGGCGCCAAAATATAAAATTCGTTCAAATCTTTTAAAAATTATATTATACTAGAGTAAAAGTAAAAAATGGAACCCCAGAAAAGCTTATCTAATGGTTTACATATGCCTGTGTGTTATTTTCATGTACTGGGAAGGGAAAACACGCATGAGCTGCCAACAAAATTCCATCTCGACTTGCCGAGTTACCCGGGCAAAGTGTTTACATGGCAAAATATCCATCTCGCTTGGGCGAGATTCCGGCTATTTTTGCCAAGATCTCGGCAAGACGAGTAACCCGCTTGTGCCATATAAACAGTCAACCGGGAAAGCCATTAATTTCCTATTGTAGCCGGGATCTCGCCTTCGCCAAATAACTCGGCTTGCCGGGTAACTCGCCTCCATATAAACAGGCCCTAAAGGTCTTAATTAAACGAAAACAGTACTGCTAGACGTCATGGCACTTCAGATGTAGTATACGGCCAGTCCTTATTTACGTACTTGGATCACATTCTTGGTCCCACAACTACTTTTAGAAATGGGCACATTCTTCTTGGTTTTATTTAATCTAAAACTAACTAGGTTATACAGTCCATTCATTTAGCAGTCCTGTTTGAGTTCTTTATACTTGTTCTCCCAGATGTTTCTTTAGGTATGTTAGACCGTAAGGAGAGCATTCCAATTCAGTAAATGTCAAAATTTTAGCCAAGACCTTTTGGCTGCATAATTCAGTTAAGGCGCCACAACTGATTCGCTGCTGGTAGGATGTCTCCTCTTTGGCGAGAAAATCGTCTGACGTTAGCCAGAGTAAAACAATAGAAGTCTGATCCCACCGGAAAAGAGATAAGGGAGCATGAGAGATCGCTATGGCAACGTCTACGGATGCGTGTTCATACGTACAATAAAATTTTTCGTTCAAAGTAAAGGAATGAATATTTTCCGTTAATCCTTAAAACAATTTGAAAAATATTAAAACCAGACTCCTTCTCTTTTACTGAAGGAAATGTACTTTGAAATTGTGGGTTCAATTAGAGCAATGGGGAAACTTCAATTTGCGAAGAAATACGTCGTAATACCATATATGACGCAAATTAATGCCCGCAATGAAATCAAATTTTTTGACCGGATGCAAGATTTTGTGTGAATTTCTGTGTAGTGACCGCCGAAAAACAGGTCGTAAGGTCCGATTAACAGCCAAAACAGATCATGAAATACTCCTTCAAGATTGAATCATTTTGGTTTTGTTTTCTAATATCATCTCAGTATGACCTGCATCGTATTTCCGGGGACAGTGTATATGGCTGGATGTACCGATTCAAACGGATGTATTCTCGGACGGCCTATATAAACAGAGTGCGACTGCGATTAGAGTTAACTGAACATATATTGTCATCGTAACAACTTTGGAAGATTAAAGGGCTGCGAGAACGCCACATACGAATATGTTTCCTTTGAATAATATCAACAGGTCACTTTCTTCTAACGAAAGTGAGTCATGTGAGATTCCTTGGTCTTGGGCTTCAGTCATGATAGTTGGGAATTTACTTTCCATAATTGTTGGCGGGATTGGTAACTCTTTGGTATGTATTGCCGTCTGGAAAACCGCTTCACTGCGTACGACAATCAATTACCATATGGTTAGCTTGGCCATCGCTGATTTGATAGTTACAGTGGTCGTGCAGCCGCTCATGATCGCAGTTATCATCGGAAAGACTTACGAAGCTTTAGAATGCACCAGCACGCTGGATAAAGTTTATCGAACAATCGGGAACTTTTCGTGTGCCGCTTCTTTCCTCAACCTTTGCTTCATTAGCCACGAACGTTTATTAGCCGTCCTACGACCGTTCAGCACCTACAAAAGTACCACGTCTAAACGTTTTATCTTCGTCATGTGCGCAATTTGGCTCATTCCGCTCTCTTATGCCGTGCTGCGGACAACCGCAAGCAGAAAAGTAACTTCTTATTTCTCCGGGGCGGTTTTTGGCCTTGGTTATGTTTGGATGGTATCCTGCTATACCGTTATTCTCGTTGATTTACGCATACAAGCCAAGAAACAGGTCGCTATCACCTTAACTGAGAGGAAGCAACGAAGAACCGAGAAGAAAATTACCATGACCATGATACTTATCATTGCTGGTTTCACTTTCATGTGGCTTCCGTTTTTCTACTTCCGTTTGAGTGGCAACTCGTCTTTGAACCGCGGTCTTGTTTACGAGTTGGCAATAACCCTGGCCTTGTGTAATTCGTCGTTAAACCCGATCATTTACTCGTTTCGAAACAAGAAGTATCGAAATGCATTCAAGAACATTCTGTTAAACCGACAACGTGAGCGATTCCAGACTACAATACGGGCAACATTCTCAGGGGTTCACAATACGGTTTCAAGCGATACTCGGCAAGCGTCGTCAGCGATGACGACCCCTTCCTCTACACCCCCAACAGAATATCGTCAATTGTCATTAAATCAACCACATCGATCAACCAAAGTTTGACGAGACTCACATCAAGGGCGTTACGTCACGTGACTTTGCGGGTTTGTGATAGCTTTCTTTTGCTGGAAGAACCTTCAAAATTAGTCTGTAATTTCCTATCCACCCCATCCTAAGAATTGCACGCTGGCGGGTGGTTCATGTCCATTATTCGGTAGTTCTATGAGCGTCATGTACGCCAGGACATGTTGAACGTCAGTGGTTACTACAATTCGACCAACCGAAAAGCGAGAATATGTACTCTTTTAATAAGTGTAAACTAGCCTAGTTTCTCCCGTTTGACGTCAAATTTTCCTTTTGAATTCTAATGATATATTTCTTTTCAATTTTAGTGACATCAAACCCGGAAATCTGGGTTACTTTGTATTTATTAAAAAAGTCGATATTTGTTAGGTTTATAACTGCAACAATTTGATTTTGTCTTTTCGCGTTCATTTGTACTTGCTACAGCAGTAAATCAACCAAAAAACAGTGCATAGTCGTTATATAGGATTCCTAAAAGATAAGTAATGGACTCTGAAATACAATAACGGACAAACCCGCGGTCTTTTCCAGTAGACCCAGGAAGTTGACCTGAAGCAAAAGTCTATTAAGAAGGAGGTTGAAGACTCTTTCACATGATACGATTCCTTCTCACGATTGGTGCGCGAATGTTGCAATACGTCCCATGTTGCAGCGATATCCATACATACGTGTTTATTGATGTACCTATATATGTATATGTGTGACTGAATATATATATATATATATGTATATACGCATTTATTTATTGATATATATATATATATTTATTCATATACATATATATATATATATACTTATACATATACATATACATATATATATATATATATAGGTGGATACATGCATGGATACCCGCAATACCATAACACTCTTTAGTCCGTGTACTTCTGTCTATCTGTATGCCGCGTTGCCTTCTGGTAAATTTTCGATATCTCGTCAAACATTCGTTTGGAAATCTGTCAATGTTGTGATGATTTCAGGATTGCCTTCACGACATCAAACAAGATTCGTGTAATTAATTTAATTAAATTACTTCACCAAGATGTGAGAAATCGAAGTAAACCCATCGTGCCCTGATAACGGAAGACGTTAGATATTGAGGGAGATAATTCTTACGAAAAAGTCATACAAGGGAGTGTGATTCGCTGATCCAAAATTTTCTAGAGGTTCAAAATTTGCTCCAAAATTTGATAGAGTTTATAAAGAAATATGTAAAGTAGCATTACTGCACTTTGGTTTTATTATTAAAGATATGAAAAAGGATAGAACTTTCTTGTACTACTAATTAACTAAGGTAATGGGTTCGCTTTTGGCCAATGTCAGGGACCTCAGCCCCCTCGTCTGAAATATTTGGGATGCTGTAGCCCTCTAGCCTCCAATTCCACCGCCTCGTACATGTTGTTTTTTGTGTCAGCAGACTCAGACGCTGAAATTGCTCATTCTCACTTTACTGGCTTTTTCAGAAAAACAGCTGGTTTTGGTTTTTTGACAATTAAAGCCTCGTGACCACAACCCGTTTGCTTCAAACGTTAATTAAAAGCGATAAGTTCCTCCTAATCGTGTATGTGATAAAATTTCCGTTATCCATGTTTATGTAACGTGTCGTTGTTCAGCAATTAAAAGCATCGCAGGTTGCTGCATTTGCGACATGAATAATGGATGATACACTACAGTCATGAGGACTGACGGTAAATTGATCGGACGTGAGAAAAGCTGTACGGTAGGATCTGAAAGGTGTAAAAACCGATGTTCAACAGGGTCAAGTGAACGGATAAGATTAATATTTGTGGCTTATATCTGGAGGTGTTTGTTGGATTATTCATATACTCTAGGCCCTTTTAGTTGGCTCATATAATGATCGACCATAAACAAGGAGAGATCATATATGGTGTATACCGTATGCCGGCGTAATACTCTGATGGGAGATCAACGAATGAACGGGCTTCAAACGGTGACATATTTCATTCACATATATCCAGTGTTCCAAACTGCAGCCGAGTGTTGACTAGGCCTTGTTTGTCAGAGTGTCCCCTGAAACCACCTTAACACCTGCCTGGCCTATGCAGAAACTAGACCGAGCCAAACGAGCGAAGAGAACTGAGAAACAACCGCACGATTCTCCAAGCAAAAAAGTAAGGAAAGCTTTTCATTCCATTTTTTTCGTAATAATTGTTTTTAAACAGTTTTCGTGACCTATTATCGTTATGCTCTTGCCATAAAGGAAAATGTATGATATGACCGAAGTTAAGTGCCGTAATTCCAAATTTATTAACAATGTTTATTAATAAACAGAAGACATTATTTGTGAGGGAAAACTCGTTTTATTTAGCTGTTGAACTGTTTAGATGTTTTCGCCATCTTCCAAGCGCCACGATAGACTTACCTGTTATTCATAATAGACGCTGTTATCCTCGTTACCTTATAAATCAACTTTGACCAGGGTTAAAAGTATCGTCTTTCTGATGACAAAATAAAGAAATAGCTCATCAAGCAACTTCTAATTGTTTTCTTGATTAAAAGCCTGCGGGGTTTTGCAATGGAGAAATAAGATAGTCTTCTTAAATATCAACATGCATAACGAAAAGGGAAACTGAGCCTGTCTTTACTTACAACTCTTAACATTATTAATCAATATCAACGACGACAAGTGGCAGCAAAAATTTTAAGATCCTCAAATTCTATCACTTAAAATCTGTAATATCATTAAAAGTTTGAAAAATCCCTTGAAAAAAAACTAGGGCGTAAAAATTTCGTCATTCGCGCAGATCCAAGGCTACACAGTTAAAAAGAAGTTTAAGTAACTTGAAACTTGAAGGGAAATACTTGAGACTTGCAATTTAAGTCACTTAACCCTGAATTGACTTAGACTTTCACTGAACAGTGAGTTAATGAGTTAGAATCATCTAACTCTGAAAGGAGAGTGGTATTTTATGCAATTTTTTCTGTCGAACAGAGTTAGTTTGCTCTTGAGAGAAAGTCAGTTATCACCCAGTGAATGCATTCATCGAGAGAAATCGCTGTCATTATGTTGTTCCTCGGTGATTGTCCTCAATCATACCAGTGAAGCGTACTGAAAAGTATAACTGGACTACTGGGTCGATCATCACTTTTCCATTACAAAAAGTGTCCCCAAAATGATGGTGTCAGCAAGTGATTTACAGCTGGTCTTTTACCTAATTGTATAGGTAGCTGACCGATACCAAAGCGAACTTCTGGCGCAGGTTTTGAAATCTGTTGGGGAAAAAACCCAAAGCAAAATACGAAAAAGACCAAAAATGCGCCAGCAGTCCCATAACAGGTATAGGCCATCTCGCCATCTTGAAAAAACCGAGGACACATTTTGGTGGAATACCTGCAGTCCAGGTGTATTCAGTGGACACTAAAAAGACTGGAACGATAACTTCAGGTTGAATTTTGAAACCAACCATGGAGGCTGGCTTCACCCGATTATAAAGTGAGGCTTATGGAGTTACCGTTCCAGTCTTTTCAGAGTTCACTGGGTGTATTACAGATCAGCGGTTGCTACGTGGCAAAATTTTGAGTGCGCGTGGTCTGGGTCGGTGTTTTTGTATTACCGATTAATAAATGTTTTCAATCAACGTCAGACATTATTTAGGCTGTTTTACCACATGTTAACACATCGTCATCAATTTGAGCAAATATTTTACGTTCGTCTGATCGATATTTCGTCTCGGTATAAATAAACCGGAACAATGTAAATTTTATGTGAATTAGCGAATACGTCGGGCAGATGGTTGATACGTGTTCATACCTTTGCGTTTGTCGTCCATTTTTACCAATGGATTAAGTCTTATTTTACCGACAACTTTACCCCCGTTCCGTTTTACCAACCTAGTAATCGAAAAGTTGAAAAGTATTACACCCAAACAACCTCGCACTCTCCCGGGCTTTACTTATTGACCTGGGGCCGGCTGTATAAAAAGGTGATTAACTTTAATCATGATTAGTGTTTAATTTTAGCCAATCAGGATCAGAGTTAGAGAATTTAACAACGTTTTAATCACCCGACGGCTGACTTAATGGTGATTAAGAGTTTTATACAACTGGGCCCTGATTACTAGGCTATGGGAGTTATGGAACTTAGCACTGATCACAGATGACTGCCTCGTTATTTTCTCTTAAAAACACTAAAAACTAACTCATTTGGCAATCTTTTCTTTCAAAGATAAGGATTTACCAAATAAAGCTATACGAAGTTTGAGGTAATCCCACCGAGATTTTTTGTAGAAAAAGTTGCAATAGATTGCAACTGTTTCATCCTGTATACAAACCTCCTTTCGGGATCACCTATACCTAACAAAAACCAAACAAGAGTAATTCTGTTTCGCTTTGGAAACAGTTCTGAGCACGAAGTTACCGCATTCCCACCCCCTCTTATTGGGTGGTATGCTTTAGTTCGGATCCAAGGCTGTTTTTTTTTTCGTCTTGACCTGTTTTACTTTGGATAACGTCAGACAATTTTACGTGTCAGTTGAAGACTTAGCTTCAGGAAAGACTTAATGAGAGAAAGAAACGAAAGTTGACGAATATTCGAACGTCCCACCTTAGTTTGATACAGGTTTTACGTCAATATACGCTTCCGGTAAACACATTCTTTAAGCCAATCAATATACGACTTGAACTGTATATCTCCGCATTTGTTTTACTCTTTACTTTTTGAAACCATTTTCATGTAGGTACTGGATTTCAGACAATTACACACTTCACGATTTACGGTACTTAGTTGACAATGGTTTGCGAACTCCTTGTAGGGTTCTTAATTCAATAAAAACCAGTGATTTTAATCCACCCCCGGAATTAAATTTACCAAAATCATATATAAACAGGCACCTTGGTTGTAAGCTTTTCTTTGTTTGGCTAACAAATTAGTCCATATGTTCAAACTTCTCTCGTGACGTAGCACGACGTAAACCAAATTGCCCACGATGTAAGTAAGTTATTCACTCACAACTCTAAAATCGAGTGTAGTTTGACAAAATCATTTTAACAGGCAACTTAGTGCACATTAATCGAATTTTGCCATGGACGCTCTCGGCAACAGTGTGTGCTGTTATTAAGATCAATTTCTGGACCTCGAATTTGCGGTCAGCTGCAGTGTTGTTCGGTCAGGGGCATCATGGGACGATGTGTCGGTCATCTGCCATCTTTCGTCAACCACCCACACACACATCTGTTTTGAATAGAACACACCGTAGTCGAAGTTATACAAATAACCTTTATAAGTTCTAACAAGTATTAGCTCTTCGTGTAATTGCAGATTGAAAGCGCCATGGGTTGTGGCCCGTCGCAAGCAGTCATCATCCAGTCACCACCGGATCGAAACCCACCTCTACAGCCAACGCTTTTCATGGTAGCCGAAGAGAGTTTCAAAATGTTACGAGAGTTGGGGGAGTTGAAGTTCTATCACCTTGCACAGTACGGCGACTCGGACGAAGCAGAAGACCTTCATCGGGATTTTGCAGCTCGCTTGGAAAATCCCGTCGAGTATGTGCGGAGTGAAAAAATTCGTTCGCATGAAAACGACAATGGGAAACCGTCCGTTCGATGTATGGACAACACGAAAACGGATCGGATTGTTTCACGAGTTTCCCGAGTCAAAGAAAGCAAAACCCTGATCCAAACGTATACGAACGATTTGCAAACTCCCTCGCCATCGAAAGGGCCAGATTTCGCCGCACGAGGAACGACAGGTTCAACATGCCTTGGCGAATTGTTTGAGAATCCGTCGAAGTTTCAGGGAACTTCGGCCAACTTCAGAGACGTTAATCCTACGAAATTTAGCGACGAAAAAGCAAATGAAATTCAGATGCACGGAACACCGGAAACAAGACCAAAACCCAAGACGTTTTTCGGCCGAAATCGCGTAAAACCTGAGCATTCTTCTGTTGCCAGTCGGTATGATTTCTCGACATCAAGCAACAACGCGACATCTAGAACCCCACAGACAAACCTAACAAAGCTTGGCAAGCTTACGATTAAAGATGTTAATCCAGAACGATCGTTGTCAGATCCATGCATCAGTAGCTCACAAAATCTGAATCCTTGACAACCCTTAGCGATGTTCAGTTCAAGTCGAATGCGCTTTACGCAGCTAATGGGATAAATCTATAAGTATTATAGAAGCAAAGGTGAATGTTTTACACCTTTCATAGAGGGGTTTATCTCCTTCACACTACTGTCCAAATCGGAAAGCAATTACGAAGGGAAAAATAACAAACCATTGCTCTTTTTCTAAACTTATGAGCAAGTGTGTTAATGTTTTTAAAACTGTATTCGTATTGTATGTGTCATTCATATTGTACACAATGGTTTGTGCCTATAGACGACAATTATGGGGATTTGAGAATTAGACAATTTTGGATGGACTAAAATTTTTTTTTTACTAATATTAAATATGGTTCACCAACTTGCGTTTTGATTTTTTAAGTCTTTAACGAACAAAGTCAAAAGTTAAGAAAATGGATGACGTCATGTTTATCGTAGAACACATCGTAGTATAAACAAGGGAGCATCGGCCGTGTGTCTCTCGCTGTATGTTTTGACATTTGTATGCAAGAGGAAAGATTCTTCAATTCATTACTGCCGGGTGGCCTCGGAGTATACGAGTATATAAGTACGGAGTATATGAGGACTGTTCGAGTTGTTCCTGTCTCAGCGTTTCGGCGTATGTTTTGCAAATAAGGCACGAGAATAAGCAAGCTGACAGTCTTACTTTGCCTGTCATATTTAAACACGTTCGCGACCGATAAATGGCAGAAAGTTAAAAATCTCCAACAGCGCAAATCAACGCGACAGAAGACGCAGGTCATCAATTCCATGTCGTCACAAAAAAACAACGCATATTGCACTGTCACGATAAAATCACATCAACCTCTTTGTCAAAGCTTATATCTTAAAGTTCTTACGTAAATGTAAATTTTTAAGTACCGCTTCGGAAGCGTTCTCCTTCCATCGAGCATATGGAGCTGATTAATGCACAGTGCAGTGAGAAATTTAAAAGGGTGTCACGGGTAATTAATATAGTTCAAAGAAACACATTGTAAAAAATAATTAGTAAAATAAAGAAGTGATAGCTTAAAATAAAATAGTGATAGCTTAGCTCTTCTCCTTTTCAGTCCGTTCTAATTTTACTGGATACTTTTTAAGCTTCTACATCCGCAGTCAAAATTGAGCTATAACCATAGAAGTTAACAAGTGCGACAGGTGCAGCAGGACATAAATTAACTACGCCTTCATTTTGAATGTGTTATTCGTTCTAAAGAAGATTAATAGCCCAGCTCTGCCCTCGAACAAACCTGTAGTTAGGGGACTTCAGTTATCAAATTTGATGTTTTGAAAAACAAAATGTCAAAATAATTTTAGGTTGTAATTTTTTGATAACAATGAACGCATTGCCGTCATAACGCGATAAGAAACACACGTATTAAATATTCATATTTAATTAAATTCAAGAGTAGTTTATTTTGCGATATTGTCGACCAAGCCTGTAAAGTCAAGATTACAGCTATTGACACCGTTCAATTCTTTCTCAAATTTCCATAAGCACGTTTTCTTGATGGAGTCATAAACCGGAGGATACTTTTTGCTTACACGTTCACGGATTCGTAAAGTGAATCGTCTTCTTTTTTCAATCGAATATGCGCTTCAGTATTCTCGAAATGTCGATTTATTTGATCCGTATCTTCACCAGTCTCCAAGCCTGGCAGTTCCTCGCGAATTTTATCCATCAGCTGGTTCAGTATCGTGTAAGTAACCTAGCAACAGAGAGTTAAGTTTCTTTAATAGGTTATCTTAAAAAAAAACAAACCAGAAAACCTAAGCTGTAGATAATTTTACATAGTGTTTACTACAAATATTGCTATACATTTTCAGTGGTTCTAGAAGATAACACTGACGTCCTTTCTAGAGGAGTTGCTGCAGAAAAAATCTCGTCCAAAAAATTATCCAGTATTTTTTTCTACGCTTGCCGCATACAATAGTAAAACTGGATGTTGCTTGTGTGGCCGGCGGAACTACGACGGCGTCAAAGACTTTCTGTGCATGTAAGTCTCCTTACTACAGGTAAAATGTTATTGCTCAAAAACTTTACCTAAGATATTGTCACTGTGTTCCCTTAAAGTTACAAATTTTTAATGTTTGCAAGTCATGTTTAGAATCCTATAAATATATACTTACCATTTCGCATCCGCTTTCGTGGAAGACCAAGTAGCGGTTAAGAATTTCCACAAATAGCTGAACTTGCAATGTGGAGTCCATGCACTGATTCGCTATACGAAGAGCTTTCTTTAGGCACTCCAAAACGCGTTTTTCATTGCCTCGCTGAAACAGAGAGATCGGAGCATCAAGATTAGAATTATACGAAAATTAGGTCCCATCTCTCCACTACAGAACAGTTAACAGACTTCCACTCTGACCAGACAAAACTGATAAATTTGTCCTGTACGCTTTTGGAGTAAACTTATTCTTTATTCTACGACTGTTAGATTATGAAAAAAACCAAATACCAGCCAACAATTTGAAAAAATATAAAACAAAACATAATCTGAACAGCAGCATCTTGTAAACGCAAGATTTCAGTTAAAAACAAGACCTTTTAACTCAAATCTTGGGGTCACAAGATGCTACTGTTCGGATTATGTTTTGTTTTATATTAGATAAAGAGCTTAGCCACACTTCGGTACCAAATTCAGGAATTGCTATAGTAATAGAGGAAGGTTGTGGTAAGGAAAGCTCTACTACATTTGGACTGGGGGAGGAGGAATTCTCAGATTTTAGCATTGCATTACTTGACTATCAAATTCATTTGCCTTTCAGAGACTATTGGTACAGCCTGTCAGCGTCAATTGTTTCAGGAATTTTCTTATAACTTAGCCTGTTTCAATACCCCCTCAATAAAGATGGCTAGGGGTTAGGAACCAGAGTCCACCTGGTCTACGAATAATGCTTAATAAATTCCGATGGCTACCACATCGACAGGGTTATCATGTATAATCATAAAGGAGACATATTTAGGGTTAAAAAAAAGATATGATAACTTTAAGTAATATTTAGCATTGACACTCAGTAACATGAAATGATATTTTATAATTAATAATAATAATAATAGTAATTTATTTTGACAGGTTAGCTTCTTCAGCACAAAAATGTGGCTGTTATCAATGAAGGACCTGTTTCCAAAAAAAATATATTAAATTAAAAATCTAAATTTATGCTAAAATCGCAGTCAAGTTAAAACTTCGAGTTAAAAATCAAGACTAATACTACTAGTTTTATTCTTTAAAAGCAGCAAGGAGTGTTCCATTTCCAGGTCATCGGGAAGCTTATTGAAAAGTAGAGCCCCTTGATACGAAAAGAGTTTTCTTCCACACTCGGTCTTAACCTTAGGTAACCAAGGTTGGTGTTGTAAGATTGGTGAAGGAAAGTTTCGAGTGTCAGAATGATATATTTTTGAGACCCAACCGGGACCAGTTGCCACAAATTGCAACTCTGGGGCCTCCGGCTGGCAATCGAACCCGAGCGCCTGCGAATCTAGTGCTCTGCCAACTAAGCTACGAAGGCCGTTGCCGAGAGCGTGGTCACGAATTCTGTACCCGTTTTCATAAACATTTATCTTTTTTTAAAATAAAAAATTGTCAGCAAGTCTCACCTCTTTATTTTCATCCTCTGAGCTCTTGGCTGACCAGAACAGGTGAGAACAAACACCCACCGCACGACACTGATCAGGCTTCTTCAACAACTTGGCCGCAGCCAAGGCACACTGGGTTCTTAGTGGCTCGTGGTTCTCCTCACCAAAACAAGTCATACGCTCGAATGTTCCCATAATCAAAGTTATTGCCGCCAGCTGTGCTCTGGAATCACTGATTTCATCTTCGTACAGCGAGAATGCCTAGGAACCAGACGAAATTAAAAAGACCGCAAAGCATTAGCATCAGTGACAGCACCAACGAACGTTCGTCAAGTTCGCCAATAGCAGAACCATCTCCAAACCAAATGCAACTCCACCATCGCCACCAACACCACTACTACCACTACCACTACCAACACAAACCACAACTCTAACATCAACTACAACGCCAGCACTTACACCACCACCAATACCAGCTCCAGCAACAACACCACCACTCACAACATGCCCACCAGCAAAAACACCACAACCACTACGAACACCTATAGGTCCTACTACAATACCAACACCCTACAGCAACGCCAGCTCCAGCCCCAACATCACTACAACTGTTACCACTACCATTACCAATACTAAAACTGCCATGAGTACCAATTCCAACAACAGATCCAGCACCAATGCCGACGCCGAAACGACGCCATCACAACACGAACACCAACATCGACACAAAGAATGGCCACACTGCTACAGCTACTGTCGCAACAAGAACATTAAAAGCAAAGCAGCAGAAACTACAACGACGACAACCGCAACAATCAACGGCATAAGCAAGAGCGGCAAAAACTACAACGTCAAAAACTGATCCACCTCAAAACTTACACCATTAAAACGAACTGCGCTGTTGTTTTAAGACCTTACCTGACTCATGAATTCATATGCCACAGTTTCTGCGTTGGAAAAACCATGTTTATCAGCTGTCAGCGCGCCTTGTAAGTAAAGCCTTAAGGAAAGCTCCGCATAGTCTGATTTTGCTAACGCCCCGATGGTTTGATGGCAAAACTGAAAGATTTTTTGACACTTTTTGTCCCACTTCTCGTCCTAAAAATTTCATAAAACTCTTGTCAACATACGATGCCACAAATCAGTCGGACTTCTTGTTACCCTCTCGTTTTCTTCTCCTTCGTCTGGTATTTTGCTTTTTTATCTTTTCCCTCTTCCTATCGTTCTCGACAGTCCATCTCCACCCTCGCCTTACCTTCCTGTCTCTTTGTCATAAATTTTGATCCTTCCATTTCTTTTCTGCTTATTTATTGCCTTCCCTATTTGCCTTTTTTCTTCCCTTCATATATTCATTTTCTTTCCTATCCAATTCTTTGACTTTACTTCATGTTTCTTTGTTTTGCTCTCCATTCAATACTTTTCCTTTTTTAACCAAGCTTTTTGAACTCTTTTTTATTTTGCTTCCTACTGCCGATCATTTCAAGAACTAATCTCACCTTGTCTTGAAGGTCAGAATAATCAAATGCCAGTTGATACGCAGCAAATGTAATTGGTGGCAGGGTGTACTTTATTCTTTTCTCTCCACCACTACCAAAATGCTTGCGCGCTGTATTCAAGATCTATACAAAAACCCAACACCGCGTGAGTAACACATAACCTACCATAACTGCATATCATAAATAACATATATAAGGTTTATCGAATGGGTGAAGTAAAGAACTCAGCAAGTTAGCTACTAAGGTCATTTTCATACTCCCAAGAATTTGGCCCGAAATCCACGAAATTTCTAGAGTACGGCACTTATTCAGGTCCCCATGGTCGTGGATTTGACTGCAGTGTAAAGCCTGAGACTTTCTATTTGGTAAAAGCTCTTTTTAGGGCTTCATGAGGGCATTCGCTCATCATTCATAAGACTATGCCTCTTTTCACCAAGCGGTTGATGGTATCGAGGGTAAATTACATAATACTATTGATTCTTTCACAAGTTCCCTTGATCGGTTTTACAGTACAATATCATATATGCTGAACTCGCGGTCAGATCCCCCGTGCATAACATGTCTAATTCCGTCGGTAAATTACTGGGTTAGATATCCAAAATCGTGGGCTCTATTCCAGACAGAAACGCCAAGTTCCATTTTTTTTAAAATGTCTTGCTTGGGTCTCATATATACACAAGCCTTTCGCTCCATACACACGCACAATTTTTGTTTATTATCTCGTCAATTGACGGTAACTCAGTGACTGTATGAACAGGGTCTTACCAAATACTGTTGGTCAAGATTTTCAGACTGGAACAATGTAATGAAGCGTCCCATCAAGCTTTGTTCTTCTGCAAAGTCATCCGCATCGTCCTATCAAACGAAAAAGAATTAAGAAAAGAAATCAGTGTTGCTGCTGGAATGGATGTAGGACCGCTAATCCAGCTACATCACGAGATATTTTAAACCATTTTTTTCGACTTTTGAACAAGTTATCACAGGTGTGTTATCATTTGTGTCGTTTTGCTATCGTTATCCTGGGGTTGAATGAATTCATCCCGTGCTAGGATTGGTAGAAATTTTTCTCGTGGGACTGGCACTAGTGTCGAAAGTCGGCTGTGGGAGTCCTTCGCGTGACGTCAAACCGACTTAGATGGAGGGCAACTTCAAAGTTCCAACATTCAACAAGTGAAAACCATGACCAGCCGACAACTTCAAAAAGTATAAAATAAAACATATTCCGAAGACTAAAATCATCTTGAAAACTCAAGATATGATTCAATACAAGATTAAACTATTTTTGAAACTGTGATATTTCGACTTTATTTCAAAATCATCCTCAGACAGAATGATTTTACAATAACATGCCAGAGTCCGTCTCGATGACGTCATCACACCTCCTGTATATAAACTCTGGCATGTTATTGTAATATCATTCTGTCTGAGGATGACTTTGAAATAAAGTCGAAATATCAGAGTTTCAAAAATAGTTTAATCTTGTATTGACTCATATCTTGAGTTTTCAAGATGACTTTATTCTTTGGAATATGTTTTATTTTATACTCAACAGATAAACCAACGATTGAAAACGACCTATTCTTTAAGGTTTTCATGGCTTTCTTCCACTGCTCGTTTGTAATTTGTGCGAACATTCGGCAAGGTTGAACCTCGTACCCTTGACTCGCAAGGTATTTTCGGTCACCAAACAAGTGGGCCGGTGTCCAGAAGGGTTTTAAGTGGGGGGCTTATACACGGGATTCTGTGGTTGAATGTGGTTGTCTTGGCAGGGTATGATGACGTCATTAGTAACTACTCCCTTAATTGTTTAGTTTTTCACTATTTGCCCAGTCCTTGTTTTCATTTAAGCACTTACCGGCTCAGGTGGTTGATCTTCTTGATCAACGACAAGAGGTGAAACAACCTGTAAAATGCTGTCCACATGTTCTTGTGTGGGTATAACAGTCTCATTCTCCACGGCGTTGGTTACTACGTAAATGGCCATGTCTTTTCTCGCTGCGTAATCGAAATAGTCGAAAAGCGGCCCGAAATGCTTTAGTTTTAGAAGAGTCAGTACGTTGTTGTAGGAATCCACGGGGATCTTTAACAATCGGGTCAGTTCACGGGACACAGCGTTGTTCTTCTCGATGCTGTACGAATGAACAAACAAATCAAAGCTTTTCCAGGAATTTTGCTAAAATAGATTTCAAGATTTGTTGCCTCTCAATACATAACAAGTATAACAGGTTTACTTGATCAAAGTAAAATTCTTTGTAACCATTTAAAACAAAGCCAATTTAGGCACGACTAACTTGGTGTTTACAGTAGAATTTTTGTTTCATCTTGGCTACAGTTGGCTGGCGTTGGCAATTGATTTCAACAATTTTTATCTTCAACCAGTTAACTGTGATATGCCAAAACCTACCAATCCCACTAGAATATTGCTTTCTTTTATTACAGCCGCAGGTATCGAATACACATAGTCAACATAACGTCTTCCACGACAACCTTCGCTCAAAGAAATTTTTATGACTTCGTCAAACTCCAATATCATAAATTTTGTACAATCGAAGATATTACCTAAGCCAACGTCTAAGTGCAAACCCATTTTATTGTACAAGCAACAAACAATTTGCAAACGCGGCAGCTCCTTTCTTTAAACTTTTCGCACTATTTCAATCTTACTATGGCATCACTGGCAGCTCTTCGCAAAAATCGGACTAAAGTATCTACATTTGGGATACCTCACCACGCGATACTTACTGTGTCAGATTTCGTTTACTGAATATTTCCACTGTATATTCCAGTACTTTGTCGACGTAGTCGTAGCGGTCGTGGTAACAATTTAAGGCTAAATTGATGAGAGAGACCTGGAGGGCAATTATATCTTCAACTGGCATGTCCTCGCGAGCCTATGAAATGTAAAACGAAAATGTAACACAAGGGAGAACATACACTCCCCCAGGTTTTATGGACTGCACCGTTTCACCCAGAAACGTTTACATTACAGCGCTCGATATTTCGAGAGGCAACAAAATAGCCAGAAAAAAATTCTCTCATCGCTTGTTTTTTCATTTTTTGTCTGACTTTGCGTATAAAATCTGACAGCTGTCGTTGAGAGTTTTGTGGTATATCAAAATGTATCGAGGGTCGGCACTGGAGAAACGAGTTTCATTTCAAGCAGTTATTTATCGTAACCGACAAACATGACCATACACTTTGGTGACAAAAAACTGAATAAGAGAAACAGATAAAAATGGGACGGATCATGCAGATAATTCAACATACAACTAATGCTTGTTCAACGTTTCTTTGCTGTCCTCATTCATCAAAGTTTTTACTTGGACTCGGGTGGTGTTTGTCATTTTTGTAAGTAACATACATAATCGATGTCAGAGAGACACCAATAAAGTCTTCGAGTACTCAAATTACTTCAGGCGAGCCTTCTCTCGCT
>JBAHVQ010000035.1:1334694-1349395 GCA_036872915.1 Nanipora kamurai
AGATACTCCTGTGCAATGGCATCCCTGCAGCTTACAACCTGCTCAATGACTCCTTTCAAAACCACCTAAAATTGTTTACCAAATTTGACAGCAAAAAGTTACGAAAAAACCTTATAATATTATTTTCATCAGATAAATTTAAAAGATGCATATTTCAACTGCTAGGTAAACATTGACCATGTATTATTACATGTGCATTGACCATGTACTAATTTACTGCAAATTTTAAAAGTTAAACTTGCTTTAAAATGATTTAAAATACATACATGTAGTTAAAATACAAGGTGTAACCTATTTTATGTATTTTATTAACTTTTTCATTCATTCACATGTTCACCTATTTCTACCTTTTCACTCATATCCACCTGTCCATTTACCAGTCCACTCGCTCTTCTACACTCTATCCCACTATCCCTTTGTTCATTCCTCCCATGGTCCATTCCTCACTCCCTTCCTCGCTCTTCCTCAAAAAACATATCAGTTTTTGAATTGTACTGTCACATAATTCTGGGTTCACACTCTTCAACACACAGGAAATTCAAGAACTTTTCAGGACTTTCAAGCAATTTTTTTCCAGGAAATTCATGGATGAAGAACTGAAAAAAATCTTCAAAAATGGCTTGTACAGTGTATTATGCTTTTTGGCCTACAGCATACATGTCTACTTCCAGTCTTCTACATGCAGTTCAATGTTTGTTTTGAAATAAGTCACCACAACTTGAAAGTTTTGGACTATCAGCAGTAGTCAAAACACTTATTTCATAGTCAGTAATGTTAGCATGGTTAAACTATAGTCATTGAAGCCAAAAGAAAATTCTGGACTGTCCAAGACCTCTACTGATTTTCAAGGATTTTTCAGCATCCACATTTTTTTCTAATTGAAGAACTTTCCAGGATTTTCAAGGACCCTGATTTCAGGCTGTTTTTACTGACTAGTTTTAGTATGAAACCATTAATGAACAGAGGTTTATAACTTAAGTGTATGTTAACATCTAAAATTTATGTTATATAAAGTACCATGGCATATCATTACAAATTAGATTTAAAAATAATTTTCATGGTAAATTGGTCCAACCTTGGAATAACATCTTTCTGTTGTAACATGGCTGCGTTATTTGAACCCAATATATATACTTTACATGTACCTTGTTATAGCAAGGTTCTACAGTATCCAAGAAGCAATGACATGAATTTTGAGAAATATCAACTTACTGACTGGTATGTTGCAGCATCCACTCCTTCCAGTTGACTCAATCGAACAAGATTGGTCCCCACTAGAATCCGTAGCTCCTGACGTTCCCTTTCTCTCTTCTCTTTTTCACGTGTGTGGCCCTGATGCTGCATGCGAACCCACAATTTGTTCATTTCAGAAAAGTTCAACAGGATGAAATTAATGGAATCTTGTACTGTCCCATCTTGTTCAGCTTCACTGCAAATATTTAGAAAAGTAAGCTTAACACTAATAGGCACAATATTCTAAGTATAAGCAAATTATAATCTAACATCATGCTTGCTGTCACTAACTATTTCTCTCACATCAGCTTGAATATCTGAGGTCTCAAATTTGGGTTTGAAAGTACTCCTTCACATATTTACTGTATGTGCTACAGGTTCAGAGCTCCAAAACTTGATCTTAAGATCATCTAGGTAAAATTTCTATCAACAAATCAGCCATATTATTTTACAATAATTGGTTGTTGATCAGTGGAACAGTTTTAAAACTTGATAACTCGTGAAATGAATGAAACATGAAGCATAAAAGCTCTATGTAAATAGCATGTTGAAAAGAATGCAGCACTATAATATACCTGGCTTCACCCTCCATATCTGGTAACAAGTTTCTGGTGCACTGAAGCAGGTAGTTTCGAAGGAACAACCCACGCAATGGATGCTGAACTCCTCGACACATCTCAACAAGATCTTTCAAAATGTCTTTTCTTGATGTTTCTTTGGCCTTGATGTAGACTACACCAACAGTAATCAGCAAATATCTTAAAATAACAAATGCAAAATAACTAAATTAAAATAAGACTCATTAGGCCTTTTTACATATGTCACAATACAGTATAACTTTTACCATGAATTTACAAAATGTATTTTAGACATATTTAACCTTTTATCTGGCAGGGCAGATCCCTTTAATAAGCAAAAATCATTTAACAATAGCAAGAGTAATTTGCCTGCTGTCAACCAGAGTAAAATGCTAAAATGCCCCCTTGTCCCTTAATGGGTTAATGATACTTGAAAAGTCACTAAGTTCTTCAGAGAATGTGAACATGCAATGATACATACAGCCTTGGCACAATGTTTCCAGCATATTGTACTAATTCATAAAGATCCGAGACTTTTCGGCCCTTCTGAAACTCATCCACCAAATGCAGCTCTAAATGACGCAATTCATCAGATATAGCCATATCTAATCACATCAGCAGTTAAGGTCTGCAACGACCTTTAAAATTTTATGATACCAATGTTCTAGGGTAGACATATACAAGGCACAGAATAACCTTTCAGACACTTGTGGTTATCAATTGTCTACGAGAAAAAGTAATCGGATAATAATTATAAGATTACAGCTCAGGATTTTTAAGTATGAATTTAATTACAGGTAAATCTCTGACTCAGAATAATTAATAAAATGATGAACCAATGAAAAAAAGTTGCAAGATAGAAGGTGGCTGGATATCCAGCAAATGGACAAATTCGAATATGGTAATACCAGTAAGTGATGGACTGAAGAAATGTTCTCTTTTTTCATGGCCTTACAGTCAAGAATCCTAAGTTGGGCTCTTATCTTTACTCCCCAATTGCCTTTAAGACATTTTAACAAGTGAGACTGGTAACTGGTTGGTCAAGTGGCTTTCCTGGGAGAATACTGTATTGATGACATTTCTAAATCAAATTATCAAAGCAAGTGTCAATTGCAATCACTAAATCAGATTTTTTGAGGTGTCAACCTTCCTTTAACTATTTTGTAACTAAGACACCATGTCACATAATGCCAGTAAGGTTATGGATATACATATTGGTTCAAGTGCCCAGTAATGAGATTTTATTGATTACTGTATCAATTACTGACTTACAATTCATAAAATACATAAAATACTTACAATTACTCCAGAATTCTGCCTGTTTAGGTTTAATATAACATGTGATTATACATGAAGTTTGTCGGAAGAAGTCATAGTCATTCTTACACTAAGAATAACTACAGTATATCATTAAGATTATCATTACCGTTTCCACAACATTGCTTTATTACAAAGGATACAAAGCTCATAATAGCTTTTGGGGGACAAAAGGGATGTTCGTAACTCACTAAGCATATTAGATGCATGTTTCAATCCATCCATAAGTTTGCCTTTGTCCTAAAAGAAAAAAAATTGTCATAAACAGGTATGTATTTAATGTGAAATACCTAGAATCGGGAGAAGTGACCATTGATTTATGTTTTGATCAATATACTGGAACAACATTCCCAATTTTATTGCTTTAAGACTTTCTACACCATTAAATTGCTATATACCATAGAAGTGCCATCACATTGGCCTGCACTTGATCTTATTGGTACATCTATATTTAAATAAAACTCCAGATATTCACGAACTCCAGGATTTCCAATTGACATTTGAGGTTTCTGTGGTCATTAGCCAGAAAATTTTTGGATGGTGCCATGTTTGGGAAGCAAGCCACAACAAATTTTTTCCACAACAAATATACATTCTCTCACGTGAGACAACAACGATCAACGTAACATGACAGTTTAACAAAGCTGGGACACTTTGTCTAATCAAGGACCTTCCTTAACACTTTCTTCGACACTTTTGTATCTAAAGAAGTTATTGACCACGATCGGACATACCGCGATTTGACAAACTTACGGGTAACATGACGTTAATGTGGTAAAAACTAGTATATTTCACATATCGAAAGTAATATTCCTCACAGTTTCCGCTCTAAGTAGCGAGAAAATCTTGTAGCTCTTCGAAAGTGAGCCTTCAACAGAAGCACTACAAAGTGCACGACGTGTCTTACCATGCATCTTTTCATTTGAAAAGATTGGGATTTCACAACTTGGAGCGCTTCGTCCAGAAGCTTTTCTTGTTCGTCTTGCGACGAGAGATGAGTTGGAGGAGCCTGCGAAAATCACACAATAATTTAATGAAAACTGCCACGACAAGAAAGATCTTATGTACGAAACTACATACCATGATCGACCAGAAACAACAAACTTCGATTTAATAAACCTGGAGTAAAAATTCTAAAGGAAGAACCAATTGTCTGGAGGGGCAAGAAGCTTCCAACGCAAGATCAGACGTGACCTTCATTCCGATTACGGCTCGAGAAGTATCCGACGATGATAGAGTATGAATTAATTATTAATTGATTATTTTATGACTTTTTATGTTAACGTTATTTGGAAAACAAAACAGGGATATATAGATTGTCCAGTAACTTATGAAGGATATGAAAATGCATGAAGAATGTTTAAATGGTAATATTTCGAATTTATTACAAAATCATTCTTTGCCTTTACGTAGTCGCGCTTTTCCGTCAGGAAGACTGGGTCAGAAACAACATGGCGACCACCGTAGCAATAACCGTTGCAACAGTTTTTAGTCTTCTTGATTCGGTTACTGCCACTCTTCTTTTGTTGAACTTTAAATGGACGAAACATGCTTGGATATCCGCAACATCCAGTTATGAATTTTGCACGTCTACTTTGGACCTATGGTTGCTGAGTTGTGTGCGGTTTGCTTTGACCGTAGGAGCTGTGTTGGGTTTGCGAAAGAACATACGAGACGGATTGTCTCGTTTAAAGTTATTTCGAAGACCTGTTTTCTTTTTGTCTTTCGGAATTTTAGTTTACATCATCGTGAAATTTCTATCCAGTACCGAATGTGTTCTTTCAAAAACCTTAACAGTTTGGCTGTGGTTATTTCTCGGACATTCAATTCTCTTTACTCTTGGATTTTCGTTGAGCTGGTGGTTTCTTGGAAAAGGGACGTTTCGACATGCAACACTTGTGGTGAACTGTGATCGGGAAGTAGGGCCAGTCTTGGAAAGGGAGACACGAAGGTCAGCAAATGTGGATTCAGAAAGCAGCTCTTGTAGCAGTTCCAGTGATGGTTCGGAGAACAGGTAGGTCGCAATGTTGTCGTATTTCCATTTCACAGGGACAGAGCCTGAATTTTTCACCAACTAAATACATAAGAATCCCCCAGCTAATTATACTGATACTGACTTGTAGTTGGTTATACTGATAGTAGTTTGTAATTCTCCCAGCTTGTTATACTGTTATTGGTTTGTAGCAAGTCTGTGAACAAGTTGTAACAACAGTGCTACAATGTTTGGCTGCTGCAAGCTTTTTGTAGCAATTAATTCTGTGAAAGTTTGCATGATGATAGTGTCAAAGTAAATATAGGATTGCAGAAACACAACAATTCTTAGTTAAAAATATGACGAGCTTTCATCTTTTTGACTCAAGTCATCTTCACAGCAGTTGCTCTGAAGACAACTTGAGTCAACAAATCCAAAGCTCAGCAGGATTCACAATTCTCAAACATCCTGTTCGAGATTTGTCAACAACTGGGGACAAGCACTGTGAATAAACCTTGATATCTATTCGTCAGACAGCTTTGAAACAATACTGATACTAGCTTTCTACACTGGCCCCATACCTTTTTACTTGTGTATCTTCCGGATAGCTTTAGGGTTAGCATTAAGGATAGCTAACACTAGAACTTTCTAATGCCAGACTATTTTACTTGTCAAAAGGATGACCCCCAACCATTGAAAGGGAAAAAAGAAATAACACCAAGCTCCCATCTGTATGAATTTGTGTTCAACCTTTATGTTTTATTTCCTCACATTGCTGATATGGTTAACTGCACATAAATTCACAGACTGACAATCGAGTCCCATCAGAATTCATTGTATCTGTAAGTGGTCGTTTTCTCAGCTAGTTCATCTGTGGTAAAATGTTGGGAATACTGGCAGTAGAGAAGTTTGACCACAGTAGTCGATCATGGAACCATATTACCCTTGATTCTCTTCAAGGGCTGAACTCCTTCGTTAAAGATGATGTAGCTGCGCAAAAAGGTGACTTTGTGATTGATATTCTGAGAGCTAATTTTTTTAACATCCAATGTTTTTAACAATGCAATGGCATATAAATGTAGAGCTCATGAATCTAAAAGTAAAGTGCTGCATAGGCAGTGTTGAAAATTGTATATAAAGCCAAAAGGGTCAAAGAACTGCCGGACGTTTTGATAGTAAAAGTGAAGTTTCGAGCGAAGGCAGTGAAACGTTTCGCTTCTTGTTCCCTTCTCATGCCATTCAAAGCTCCCTTGTTATGCAAACTTTTTTAAATACCTTGTATTACGTTGACAGTGATTCTGGAATTACGCAAGGCAAGGTAACATTGAGAAGATTGCTATCGCTTTCTAAATCTGATTTGCATTATATCTCCGTGGCGTTCATCTTTCTTCTTTCGGCTTCTGTCGGTGAGATGTTCATTCCTTATTATACCGGGCAAGTCATCGATAGCATAGCGATAGAGAAGGATAAAGACAAGTTCCGCAAGTCCATCGTTATAATGGTGATCGTTTCATTTTTCACTTCTGTTTGTTCAGGTCTTCGGGGCGGGATTTTCACCCTCGTTATTGGTAGATTTTACATCAGAGTTAACAAACTATTATTCGGTTCGATTGTTCATCAGGAAATAGGGTTCTTTGATCAAACAAGAACGGGTGACATTGTTTCTCGTTTGACATCAGATACTGGTAAGATGGGTGAGCAAGTTGGTCTTAATATCAACGTTTTCCTGAGAAACTGTGTAACCGCTCTAGGAGTCTGCGCAGTGATGTTCCATCTTTCATGGAAACTCACGGTACTCAGTTTGATAAGTATCCCTATCGTGGCAAGTATATCAGACGCTTACGGTAAGTATTTTCAACGGCTTTCCGAGAAAGTACAAAATTCGATTGCCAAAGCCAACGAGGTGGCCGAAGAGGTGATTTCTGCCATGCGCACTGTGCGGAGCTTTGCAAATGAAGATGGCGTGGAAATGGAGTACGCAAGGAAACTGGATGACACTTACGCGTTGAAGGTAAAAGAAGCCGTGGCGTACGGTGGCTATTCCTGGTGCAACCGAATACTGGAACTAGTCATGGATGCCATCACACTGTACTACGGTGGTCACCTCGTCATGAGAGGTGAACTAAGTGGTGGCCGCCTTGTGTCGTTTATCCTTTACCAGTTAAGCTTGGGAAAAGCCATTGAAGAGATCGGCGATGTGTACACAGGGCTCGTCGATGCAGTCGGCGCAGCGGAAAAAGTGTTTCAGTACATTGACCGGAAGCCGGAGATTGTGAACGATGGCTCTTTAGCACCAGCTAATTTTTCGGGAAAAATTGAATTCAGGGACGTTTCATTTGCGTATCCAACCAGGCCGGAGTCCCTCGTGCTTAGAAACGTGTCGTTTTCGATCGAACCCGGAGAAGTGGTTGCCCTCGTGGGTTCCAGTGGAGGTGGGAAAAGCACATGCATCAACCTGTTGGAACATTTCTATGAACCGACCGAAGGCGACGTTTTGATTGATGGTATTTCCGTGAAAGATTTCGATCACCATTATCTTCATAACAAAGTAGCGCTCGTCGGTCAAGAGCCTATACTATTCGCCAAATCGATAAAAGAAAACATCGCTTACAGTCTGCTTCAGACCTCGAGTTCGGAGATTAACGATCTCGTGAAACATTCGGCTGAAGTGTCTAATGCTCATGACTTTATCGAGGAGATGAACCGAGGGTACGAGACACAAGCCGGTGAAAAGGGTCAACAGCTTTCTGGTGGACAGAAACAACGTATTGCGATCGCGAGAGCTTTGATACGTAAACCATCTGTTCTTCTTTTTGACGAAGCAACGAGCGCTCTGGACGCTGAAAATGAGCACAAAATACAGGAAGCTATATATCATAATCTTAAAGGACGAACGGTGATAATTGTGGCTCACAGATTGAGTACCATTGAAAAAGCAAACCGCGTAATTGTCATCAACAAGGGTGAGATTGTTGAAGTTGGAAACCATGCCGAACTTATGGCCAAAGGGGAAACGTACGCCAAACTCGTAAAGCATCAATTGCTTACAAGAAAAGAAGGTCAAGATCCACCAGTGAAGGACTGAATTTTTCATTTTCAGATCCATGTAGTTTTTCACCTGACAACTAATGGCAAACAATGTCGTAAAAGGAAAAGGCCAATTTTTGTATGAGAAAAGCAACTGCAGCAATGTTAAACGTTATAAAAACGAGGAAAGAAAAACAATTGTATGTTATTGGCAGCGAAACGATGGAAAATTGTGCGGCTTTGAAGATTTTCTTCAAACACCCCTAGCTATCGCCGAAGCTTCATGCCCGGAACTAAACTGGTGAAACGAGGTACAGTACAGTTCTTGGTTCTTTCTTTTATTGACTAACTTGCTGTATTTATTTTCTATTTATTTATCTACAGTCCTATATATTTCCTTCTCTTTGTTAATCTATGGTAGCCTTTGAGTTTGATTTTTGTCGGCTTTGTATGTACGAAGTTAATACAGAATAATTTATAATATAGTAACTAGTGCATCATTAATAAACTATATTAAGTTTGTGGAACACCACGTTTTATTTTATCACGTTTTAGTTTATCAATTATCACCATGCAAAACTACAAAGGATTAATCGATAGTATATAGAATGCAAATAGAATGTAGAATTAACTACTGTATAACAAACGAACCAGCTGACGTATTGGCTAACAGACTAACTGACCAACTGGCTGACTTACTGGCTAACAGACTAACTGACCAACTAGCTGACTTACTGGCTAACGGACTAACTGACCAACTGGCTAACTGACTGACTGAATGACTAGCTGACAGGCAGGCGGATTGGCGAACTGATGGGCGGACGAGCGGACTGAATGGCTGACTGATGGAATAGTTCAAGAGTTGACTGATGGACAGATCAACCGATCAACTGCATGTCCACCTGACTGACAGACTGACGTACTAGTTGGCGAGTTGACCTACGGACGGACGAACAACTGACGGATCAGTTGAAGGGCGGATTAACCGTCGGGACGAGTGATAATCTGAAGTTATGTAAGGGCACAGAGTCCAAAACGCCAGCGATAGAAATACATAAAACGATAAATTATATTACCTTAATTGATTCATATTACCCTGAGGATGATTCTGAAATAGAAATACATAAGTAAGGGTACTTTTATACACTGCGATTAATCGGCTCGATTTCTGGTTTAGGTGTATGGTAATTAAAGAAAATATTGGTTGACTTACGTGCTTTAATTTTTTCCATCGAAAACGAATGTTTACGGAACAAAACGGCAAGTAAATATCTTAGGAAATTTTTTGCTGGTCAAACTGCGGAACACCATGGACTCAGAAAACTCCAGACGGGACTCGAACCCACAATCATCTGATGCGAGGCAGGCGCTCTAACCATTGACCTCAATGGCAGCTCAATGGTTAGAGCGTCTGGCTAACATCAGAAGGTTGCGGGATCGAGTCCGGTCTGGAGCTCAGAGTTTTCGGAGTCCATGGTGTTCCACTAATTGATCAGCAAAACGTTCCTAACACTTTAATAGTATCGAACTGCAAAACTAAAAATTCAAAGTAAATATCAACTCGTTGTGTTCATAACAAAAGTATGACAGCAACTTCAATGGCGACTTCTGAGGTTAAACTCGTACAAGTAGTAAAAACGTTCTACTTATTGTTGCCTTCCAAAGGTTGCTCCCAACGCAATCACAGTTATTAGCAGGTTCATGAGTAGTTCCATAACTCTGAAGGTTGTCTGAAATGCCCACCATGTCCAGCTGTTGACAAACTCTGTATCGGAGAGCACACTACTGCCACCCAACGTAATAGTGTACAAGCTTAAACCGAAGATTGCTAAACCAAGAAATGACGACATATAACATTTGATGATAAGTCCTCTGAGTTTCTCGAACTCTTTTCGGTCAGTTGACTCATTTCTAGCTTGGTGCACGGGGGCTTCAAATGTGGCGTTTAAGTTCCGTCTCGTTCGGTACGCCACCACGAAATACCCGACCGTGATCGCTGTTCCCCACACACTGAACATCAGTTGACAAAGGAGGAGCAGAAGTTCGGCGGATGTGTAAATTGCGACGATGATATCGCTCAGCAGAACAAATAAAAAGTTAACAGAAGTTATGACAATTAACAGTGTTAGGTTCTGGAATTTCGGTGGGGCAATACTGAGTTTTGTAGCGTCGAGAAGAATTAGTAAAAGAACTCCGAAGGCTGATGTTAAACCAGCTGTACCAAAGGACCATGCTGTGATACTAACCACCATAGTTACTCGGTTGCTAGATTTTGAACCATATGGATTTATAAGCAATACGAGGCATCGACAAAGCGTGGATGAACAGTTGAAAGCTCAGCATTATAAGCGGTTTTCTTTTACGAGCGTTGTTTATCGATAGAATAGATTGTACCAGGAAAAAAAGGTAATAGGCTGCTGCAATCGCCCAAAGTCCGCCAAATGAATAAACGTGAAGCTCCCATGCGAGTCCCCAAGTGTTTTTTGCTTCGGGCCAGTTAGGACCTGGTTCAGGCCACGTCAAGTCGTCCATATTCTGATGACTTTTCCGAACTTGAAATAAAGATACAAGAAAGAAGAGTAACAAATACGTTTGTTTTTTTTGCTTGACGTTTGAACCAGTTTTAAGGTCAGCAAAAATTATAATTACAAAGCGCGTTTCTAAACAAAAAGTAAACTTACAAAATAAATATTAAGGCCGCAAAATACTCTGACACGAACGAGACAGCGTAACTGAGCAACACAAACATATACAGTGGAACAGATGCTATGCACATGCTCGTCCAGATTACGAATTATCGTTTAGGTGCAACCTTTATTTATGAATCGATTAATATTCCTCCCTGAAAAGCGTAAATTCAAATCGTTATTTGTCCAATTTGTTGCACGAAACACCGGATTTCTAGATCTTTTTTTTTTTTTACAAAAACACATTTGACTGCATAACTAACCTATGAAACTCAGTCGCTCTGAACTGGCTCTCCCCTTTTACTCGCAATTTCATGTTAAGGAGGCCATATGCACGGTCAGTTGATAAAGAGTCCTTTGTCAAGTGACTGGGTACGTTTCTTTTTGAGTTTTCCTAACCAGGTCGACAGTATCGTGAATTGATGAATTCTTACAAGTATAACTCGAATTTCAAAATCTTATCTTCCAATTTTCAGAAAAATTCACCCACGAAATGCGAAGAAATAAAAGTAAAATAAAAATAATTAAAAAGAAAATTAGAATAAACATAAGCTTTTTAAACTACTGACTCGCATTTATTTTACAAGTAAATTGTGATGTTGCGGGTTTGTTTATTCTGCTAAAATATCACTGACATATCTTGACGTAACCCGGCGTCATCGAGCTTTTTTTTTACCCTTTACCGAAAATATTACCTTGACAACCTGATTGCCACCTGAGTCAAATGCTTTTAGGGAGAATAAAACGGCAAGCAAAACGTCGAAAGCTAGTGAAAGAAACCTTTGCTAACGAAGTACGAACCAAAGCAGATTCTTTGCCGTAAAATGATGCATTATTCTCGTTAAAGAAACAAACTTGCTTCAATTACAATTGAGAAAATCTAAAAAATGTGTAATGACGTGAAATTAACTAGTTGCTCGATAACGCCCTGTATGCGCTGTGGCGCAATTTTTTGTCTTTTAACAGATATTTTCATCTTCCAGAACCCGGGACATCTCGATCGTATGAGACATAAGATGTTAAGGGGCGGTGTACTGTTGGAAAGTGTTCACAGTTTGTTAAGATATATCTAAACCGGAATTTATTTGACTTCTTAGTCACATAGACACTATTTAATTTATTGTGTATCTCTGGATAATTTTTTTTATCTTTCAGCTTGACAAGCTTGTAACTTTTTTTTGACGGTCCCATACATGTATATCATACCCAAAAGGCATTATAGAGTCTTGACGATGAAAGCTTAAAGTACACTGAAAATCTATTGAGATTTAAGGCTCGAGATGGTGAACGCCTTGTTAAATTAAAAATGTCTAACAGTTGTTTCGTATATATGACGTGAGCCAACGGGCCGTTGGCAATTGCTCTGATGAAGTCCTGAGTCAACAAGTCGAAAGCTTAGCATTAAAATAAAACGTGGTGTTCCACAAACTTCACATAGTGTATTAAAAAAGTCGTGAACGAAATTACACAAAATTCTGCGAAGTTCTCAGCCGAAGTAATGCGGCAAAGATAAAGTATTATTTCTATCGGCAATGTTAATCGTTTAGCACACGGTCCACATTTTCCTTTCATCGTTTGGAATTTATTTCTCAAAAATGTCTTACGAGAAACACTACACAGGCGATTTGAATCACGTCGTGATCAGTGTAAATTCCAGTACGGTTCTAGCTCTCAAGAGGTCCACGGAGACCAACATTTCCATTTAGTCTGATCTTATGATGCTTTGGTGAAGTGGTGTTATGAGTCACCTTACTTCAGCGGTTAAGTCGGAAAGGTTTCCTGGTATGTTTACCTTTCAATACTCGTGTTAGCAGGTTTTTTGGTTGCGTCCAATTCTGATTCATTGTCGTGTTCATATGTGTTCACCTATTGGTCTCTTCTCTCTAACCACTAATCCTCCCGATGCAATTGTCCTATAAGATTCTTCACCCTCGCGAATGGAATGAAACTTAAGAGGACCATTCCTACGAATTGTTAACCAATATTGATTCGACGAGTTCGAATAACAACATTGATGAGTAATAATATCCTGCGACATTTTGAACTATAAAAACCTGTTTAAATCAGGTTTACTTGTCCTTCTCACATATGTGAAGGCTTTTAAGATCTTAAAAAATTATTCCTTCGGATTTAGCGTGACGATACATTACAAAGGTTTGGTAGTCTTAGGGTACAGTGTGTATCAGGGCTAACAATTATATACGACAATCGCACCGTATAAATCAGCCTTGAAATGTCCTTGTCGCTGACATGGTAATTTTCAACATTTTTCTACACCACCCCCTCTCGAAGATCCCCAGTGTGTTCACATATTTCCTCACAAGGTCAAAATTATTACGTTGCTCGATTTATCCCCAACGCCGTCACAATTATTAGTAGGTTCATGAGAACTTCCAAAACTCTGAACGTTGTCTGAGATGCCCACCATGTCCAGCTATTTACGAATTTTGCATCAGAGAGCACACTGCTGCCTCCCAACGTAGTCGCATACAAGGTTAAACCGAAGATTGCTAGCCCCAGAAATGACGACAGATAACATTTGATTATAAGTCCTCGGAGTTTCTTGAACTCATTTCGCTCAGCTGACTTGTTGCTAGTTTGGTGCACGGGGACTTCAAACGTGGCCTTTAAGTTCCGTCTTGTTCGGTGCGCCACCACGAAGTACCCAACCGTGACCGCCATTCCCCAAACACTGAACGTCAGTTGGCAAAGGAGAAGCAGGAGTTCGGCGGATGTGTAAATTGCGACGATGATATCACTCGCTAGAACAAACACAAAGTTAGCTGAAGTTATGACAATTAACAGTGTTAGGTTCTGGAATTTCGGTGGGGCGATACTGAGTTTTGTAGCGTCTAGAAAAATTAGTAAAAGAACTCCAAAGGCTGATGTTAAACCCGCTGTACCAAAGGACCATGCTGTGATGGAAACAATCAATGTGATACGAGAGTTCGAATTTGAACCATATGGATTTGTAAGCAATACCAGGCATCGACAGAGGGCGTGGATCAACAGTTGAAAGCTTAACATTACAAATGGGCTTCTTTTACGACCATCGCTTATCGAGACAATAGACTGTACGAAGAAGAAAAGATAGTAGGCTGCTGCGATTGCCCAAACTCCGCCAAATGAATAAACGTGGAACTCCCATGCCAGTCCCCAAACGTTCTTTGCTTCGGTCCAGTTAGGACCTGGTTCAGGCCACGACAGGTCGTTCATCCTCTTCCTGAAATACAGATGCAAGAACGAGTCAAATAAAAAATAATTAACTATGCATGCAGCTTGTGTTTCCTTTTATCGATATTTGAATCTTGTTTGAATCAGAGATGAAAATGAAAATGTTTACGATGCGTTCCTGCCGTTGAACCTGTCATACATTTGTAAACTTACCAGAGTAACACTATGTCACTAATTGCCGTCTTGAATTTGAGAACATAACTGCATACCAAGACTTCTAGTTCAAAGTGGAAGAGCACACAAGCCGAACAGCAGGAGGCACATGAACAAATGCTAACAAATGATGATCATTAAATATGCCATCTTTATTCATGAATTGAATCAATATTCAATGCTCAAAAATGACAACTCAAATCGTTATTTTTCTAATTAAGAGCCAAAAATTTCAGCGGAGAGAAACACCCAATTAAACTTACTTCACAAACGTATAATGACTGCGAACAACCAATGAAATTGAGGTTATGTTTATTTTTCATTGTTTACATGCTTATACCAGCTAATATAATATAATAAGTTACGAGGCCCGCTTGCTGTGTTGAGAGGCTATCTACCTTTTATGTTGAAATTGGACAACAATATTCATTTAATGATGTTAATGCTACTCCGAGCGACGAACCATACCGGACAAGTAGAGAAAACTCTACTTGTCCGGT
>JBAHVQ010000035.1:1349495-1360389 GCA_036872915.1 Nanipora kamurai
TATGGTTCGTCGCTCGGAGTAGCATTAACATCATTATTCTTCACCCGAGTTCATCTTCTACTCTAGCATTTCAATATTCATTTAGTAACGCAATTATGTGTACTCTTGCATCTTGATTATTTCTCAAAAGATTTTAAAGCGTTGTCTCTTTTGTAGACCTTTTACCTTTTGTTTAATTTAGTAATTAATGAACGACAGCGTTGATTCTTCACGACATATTCTCACTTTCATTTGACCCTTTTAATTGTCTCTTGGATTTCGTCCGCGGTGAAAAGAGCAAAAATACATCGGGCGAAGCCAATAGCCATAGTTTAAAATACTGAATCTGCCTGCCAATTCTAATTTTGTATTGTCTTTGACAAGAGTTCCCTCGGTACTATTACACAATCACACCAGGAGGGTGATTGAAGGGGGAAATTCGTCGATAAATAGAAAATTCGAATTTTGAGTTTGCAGTTCGATACCATTAAAGTCATAAGGAATTTTTGCTGATCAAACTGTGGAACGCCATGGACTCAGAAAGTTGTGGGTTCGAGACCCGTCTGGAGCTCAGAGTTTTTCTGACTTCATGGCGTCCCACAGTTTGATCAGCAAAAATTTCCTAAGATTTTAAATAAAAAATTCGTCACATTTTACTTATTTGGCCGCGGGAAAACCATCACAAAATTGACTAATTATCGCTTCATTTCTTATGATACAGCATATAGTCGTTAAAATTCTTTATCAGCATATTTCAGATCAGTCGGTATTGGAATGAAATCTTACGTGGTAATTAACACAGTTAATGGAGTGTTTCTTTTCATTCATTAGTTGAAAAAAGGATATGAACTTGGAAATTTAATCAAACCCACCAGCAAAAACCGGGCAAGCCGCATTTTGATGTATCTGCAGTCAGTGACAAAACACCTGGGATTTTTTATGCGATCACGTAGTGTTGGGTGCAAATGACTTGCAAAAAGCCCATAAAGTTGAGGAACTGCCGAGACTACAAAAAAGGGCCGTTTTATGCGAGAGAAAGTAAGCCGCGGCTAATATAAGCCTAGGCTAAAATAAGCCACAAACAGTGCGTTCATAGGAGCGTTTTCGCGACTTAAAGTAGCTGCGTTTCATTTTGGTCGTAAACAACTGCACTGAAGGCCATTTACACGAGTGTTCGCGGCTTATTTTTTCTCGTGCAAACTGCCATAATTATTTTAGCGTTTAGAGCGAAGGCCCTTGGTTACTTTGTGTCAAAGAACCTTCGCTCGAAAAGTTAGGAGTTTCATTTGTCAATTTTGGCAATTTATCAGTTTTGTGTACATTTTGCTTCTGATCCGACCGTATCACCACCTGCATTTTCCTGTGCAATGTTTACTAGGACAGCACGATGACTAGAAACATCGGATACACGTACGAGCGAGGGGTTGAGTGTTTCATTAGACGTTCCAAACATGATGAAAACACCAGGCCGAAGGGTGAGAGTTTATTGATTTCTAGTGTTCTGAGTGCCTGCTGAAACACGATTAACGTTTTTGAACTAGCCTCTCAAACAAGTATTATTCGCATTGAAATGATATTACATTTGGTGAAGGAAATTTTTGAGTGTCGGAATGATATATTTTGAGACCCAAACGGGACCAGTTGTCAAAAATTGCAACTCTAGGGCCTCCGGTTGGGAATCGAACCCGCGACCGTGCGGACCTGGTGTAGTGCTTTGCCAACTGAGCTAGGAAGGCCGTTGCCGAGAGCATGGTCAGGAATTCTTTATATATATTCGCATATATATATAATCATCGTCAGGGTAATATGAAACGATTAAATGTGAAAACAATTTGTGTTCGACTGATTTGAATATATAGATTAAGAAGTGTGATCCACATCACTAGACGTTTTCCTACAGGTTTCTATCGGGTATCAAAATGTATGCACGTGATGTGGTATTCACTCATGGATTGGCTACAAAAGGTCCTGAATTATTTACAGAGGTTGAGAAGAACGTAGCTAAATAGTCATGCAGCTAATCTCACCGGTCGTAGATAGATCGATAGATTGCCTTTGTTTGAATAGAACAGGTATTAAAGCTTGTGGATCGTATTATAGAAATGGACTGAAACCTAACTTACAACATTATATTACTTTTACGTTCGATAAATGTAAATAAAATAAAAATGTGCGCGTATATATGTATGAAAAATTAGTTAACCCTTTATCCGGCAGGTTTTCTGAAGGTCTCCCCTTGACGAGTAAAATCGTCTGGCGTTAGCCAGAGTCAATATGTTGCCATTTGGCAACACTGCCGGGTAAAGGGTCAATTTTAATATCTAAAAGACGGTGTTTTATTGGTGTTCCCGCCACTAATAAGTTCGATAATCACTCGTGAGAGTATTCATGATAGTCCCACATTTGTTGATTATCATTATTCGAAGACATATATAATTTACTTATACTTTTGGGGGAAAAAAGAATTACTTTGATATAATAAACAGAAAAATACATGGACGTTCGTAAATATGAAATTTACTCCTCTTGTTGAAGAGAATATCTCGCTCGTTTCCCTCACTCGTTTCCCTCACTCGTTAAATATCCTGTTCAACACTCGAAATAAACTTTATATTTTAAGAGGAATATGAAAACCCAGCAAAATATCTTTACGAAAGCCATCGAGTCAGACACAGAAGTAAAATCATAAAATTTAATAAAGTTCTAACGTTTCGTTGTCATCATAACATCTTCAGAGAATAATTTACATAATTGCCTAAAGCCTAAGTATATAGTTACAGAGTTGTTATAATATTCATGTATTAACCAATCAGAGGACGTACTAAAAATAAAAGTTACAGGTATGTGTAACACTAACAACATGGAAGAGTGAAAGAAGAAATTATAAAACGAAAAGTGGTGCTGAGCGAATATTGGCATTTAAAGAGGATTTAAAATTTAAATGTCAATATTGGCTCAGCACCACTTTTCCTTTTATAAATTCTTCTTTCACTCATGGAAATGTTGTTAGTGTTACTCATACCAGTAACTTTTATTTTTAACGCGTCCTCTGATTGGTTAGTGCATGAATATTATTACAACTCTGTAACTATTTACTTAGGCTTTAGGCAGTTATGTAAATTATTCTCTGAAGATGTTGTGATGATAACAACGAAACAGAACTTTATTAAATATTATGATTTTACTTCTGTGTCCGACTCGATGGCTTTCGTAAAGATATTTTGCTGCGCTTTCATATTCCTCTTGAGATTACGTTTTCCGCCTGGTCAATCCATAGCTGAAACTTTATATTTCCTTACATCCATGTATTATTCACTAAGTAAACGAAGTAATTTCTTTTAAAATTAATGATTGAAGCTCCTGTGACTGCAAAATTAAGATCGTGACATACAAATATCATGTGTAGGATCTAACATTTCACCAACTTTGAATGAGATGGCGGCGGTGATATGCTCCCGTTCCCATTCGATGCCTGGACGTGTCGGCCTAAATGTACACCTCATCGCGCAAAAAATTACCGCACATTCCATCGATAACACCATCACACTGAGCGTGTCGATCAGAAGGGGAAATTGAGGGCTTGAACTCTCCTCAGAATTTTTACACTGGGGGTGGCGAAAATTTGGCAAAATTTAGCTGCAAAGTATATACCAATAGAACTCCTAGTGATTAAAAGTACCATGTGAATATACGTTGTCTGTCTGTGAATATTTGTTTTGGACCGTTTTGAATTCATTGTTCGACGGAATTTCTCCGTCCTATAATAATGCATTAAGGAAGAAAACATTGAAATTCTGAAACGAAATTTAAAAACAGCTTTAATTGCAACAACTACCACCACTAAATGGATGGCGGGATCTTGTCAACAGTTTTGACTTCATCAATATTTGATGTGTTTTTGATATTAACCAAGCCTAGCAGGTGTTTTATTCAGAAGCGAGGACCATTCTCGTCCCCAGAGCCTCTTTCTTGCTGGCGCGCTATAAAAGTCTCTGGGGAATCCATAAATATAAGAACTCTGATTGGTTATTCGTTCATTCGCGTTAATTAGCGGAAGTCAGGCACGCTTTTTCGATTTCAAAGACAAACAACATTTGCAGACAACCCTTTCATTGCACGATTGTAACAGCCAACCGCCACCTTATTAAGTGATGTAACTGAACAGACGTTGTCGATTTCAACGAAAGCCCATCAAAACCGGAACACCTCAAAACTACTGGATTCCGGTACGGATTATCCCAGAGCCTTTTATCGCGCGCCAGCAAGAAAGAGGCTCTGGGGACGAAAATGAAGCGAGAACGCGACTATGAAATGAGTGACCGCCCGTAACCTCGTACTTGGGGGATTTTGGCTTCATTACGGAAATTCGGAGAAAATGGCCCGGGAGTTGTGGAAAAGTAGACGTTACTATGACAACAACATTTCAACGTGGAACTGTTAACCTTCTTGAATTAATATATATATAATACAAAGTTTGAAGCGATTTCGGTGGAATAATTTTGTAGGTATAACGTATTTTCCGATCAGAGTTCTGTTTAATGAGACAAAGTTAATTTTCGCTTCAAATGCACTTTGGCGGACATATGCTTGCCACAAGCTGTGAGTGTGGAGAATTGGATTTAACAATTGATTCTCTACTGGTGGGTTTGCCGAGATAAATAATCAAGGTAAGTCAAAGAAAAGTTAAGTATGTTGTCTAGCGACTTCCCTATCCCCAGTCCGGAGGCCTCGTTTACCCTGTCAATCGGTAATTGGTGGTTTGCAGGTGACGTCATGGCGGCCATGTTGGTGGAACTTTAACAAAAGAATCTTATTACCTTTATTTGTATGTGGCACCAACATGGCCGCCGCATCATTGTCTTTCAAATCTCACTGGATTGGTTGCAAACCATTAATGGCAACGAGCGGTGCATGTGTACAAAGAACAGGACCTAATAAACGCAAGCTAACGTTCACACTTGTTAGGAATTCCTCGTTCATGATAAAAAAAAAAATTACAATGATCTATCCCCAGCACGACGAAGATCACAAGATTACCCAAAAAAATTAAAGTTACTCACTTCTACTGCCTGACGTGTCTTTCACACTGGCATAATTTATAGTGACTTCATCCGTGCACCTATAGCTCGACTAAGGAGAATCAAGGCATTAATTTTCGTCATACTCGTTTCTTGTTACTCATTTCCATGACGAAACTCGGGTAATGTTTCGACGTAAACAATTTTTCATCGGAAAAAGAAATCCGTGTTAATCGTACTGTTATAAGGAGAGCCTTAATATTACTTGTAAACTTCTTGTTCAGACGACTTCTGTGTAAACAAAATGTTTGCCGAGATTTCGGCAGTCAATCACGCGAGCAATGCAATAAGACGTATTTCTTTGTTATTCTAATGTGCGTAACCGTAATTAGTCATCAAGGTGAAACAAGCATCAAAGCTGTCTGTAAGGAGGATTTAATCAAAACAAGGAAAACACAGATTTCTCTTGATTTTGATACTCTTTGACTTATGTTGGCAACATTATGAAAGATCACGGAAAACTCTCTAAAACTGAGAAAATTCTGCATGTCTTCATCAGTTTACCTACCGAAGATGTCTGCGGCTTACGTGATATCAACACAGGCATGTTGGTCCACCAATTTAAGTCAAAAGTCGAACTCAAAGTTGGAATTCCTGGAGACCTGATCCATTTGTTCTTTATGAATAAAGAGCTGTTGGACGACCGACCATTGTATGAATATAAGCTAAAACACGGTTGTATTTTGCGGGTTCGTTTGCACAAAACATGGATGGGATTAGTTCTATCTTGCTGGAAAGGCGATCCATACGAGGTCTTTAACAACGGCGTCCGAAAAATGGACGGCGATCTCCACTCTCTGGAATCCGATATTGAACTGTGGAACGAACTCGTCGTTAAAAGAGCAACATTTGCATTATTCATGGCAACTCATCGTGGTTACATATCACTTATGCTTGAATTGTTAAAGTCCAGTGCAGCCGATATCAATGGTTCTACTGTTTTTGGAAGGACAAGTTTACATATAGCTTCGTTTCAAGGGTTTGTTGGTTGTGTTTCTCTTTTACTGTCGGAAGGAGCAGTGTCAAACACCACAGACGTTTTTGGTAAAACGCCTTTGCAATTAGCCCATGTGAATCGACACATTTATTGCCAGAAAAGGTTGTACCTACACCAGACATCAAGTTACGAAGTATTAAAAGGTCACAGAAAACGAGGCGATGGAACAGAACTTAGGTACAATTTGCTTTTGAGGAACTGCATTCGTGCATGTAAAAGCAGGGTCGTGAGTTTCGGGTTTAATTTGGTCCACCCTTGTTTAACTGCCAATATTCATTTAAACTAATTGCAAGTAGTTACGGAGTTAGCTGGTTCTGCCTTAAAGTTTTACAATTTCGAACCGGGCTATTGCACGAGTGTAAAATGAAATACGCATGAAGTCGCATGTGACTGTTAACTGTTGTTCCGACCTGACAATGTTCTTGATCGATATCCTATATGAGAAACTCTCCGACTTTTTTGATCTGATCACTTATGATTTATTGATGCAAGCTGGCCATTATCCAAGAGGAACTAATTAACCACCTCACAAACGACCCATATTTTCACTAGTTTTAACAGTTGTTCGTGGGGATAACACAGCTATTTCCGTCAAACCCTGGTATACTCGATTGTCGTTTTAGTTATTAAAAATTGCAATGTGCCATGCTCGGAAAGTATGTTGCAATTTTTAGGAAGCATGTTACAAATTTAAAGAACCACACTAAGACGTTATAAAACAGTAGAAAATACAAAATACTGCAGAAATGGGTAAAAAATATTAAAAAAGTAATATAACTTCAATACACAATGCTTCTAAACGAAAACCGTCTTAACGAAAGAGAAATATGCTCGATTATTTTTTGTGTTTACACGTAATTTTTTGCACCACCAAAACTGAGGTTGCCAAGCCATTAATTTTAGGATTGAATTTTATGCCTAAAATCCTTGCTGTGTTTGCCTTTCATGGATATATTCACATGTTAATAATTTAATAGTTTTAAGCACTTAAAAAATTCTCAGTTTGCAAACATTTCGTCGTTTTTCTAGTGCTTTTACTGTTCCACAACGAAGTGTCAAAGCCAAAGTGATAAATGACCTTAAAATGACTTGTAAAACCAAAAGCGATAAAACGAGCGACCAAACACAAAGCGCCTCAACGCCAGCTGAGGTAAGTAATGTTTTGCATTACCTTTTTTCACTATTGCAAAATAACGTTTAATTCAGCACGTTTCCTATGAACCTGAGTCCCCGAAACCGGAACCTCTCAAAACTAGTGGGTTCCGGAACTGATTATCCCAGAGCCTTTTATTTCCCTTCTAATATTGTTTCATCGTTTATTATACAATAAATTTCATACTTCGTGCATTTTCATTGGTCGTTAGCTATGATCTATTAAAGATCAGACGCACAAGTAGCGTCACTAAAACAGTAAACCAATCACAACTTTCCGCGTATTTATCACGAGCCAACGACGTTGGTTCGTTTGAATAGATCATGGATCACGTCAGATAACTGTTTTCGGGTTTTTCAATGCCTCGAAAATTCCCAGCAAGCTTTCCTCGTGGGCCACTTTTTGTTACCTCGTTGTGATGTCATCTGGGCATCTATACTAAACAGAAAACGGAAAAATGAAATCTATTAGTTGAATACATCATAAGCATGGTTAACCCGAATAAGTCAATTTAAACACTTACCTGAAGTGATACATATTTTAACTGAATATTATTATTTGCTTTTATTTTCAAGTACTTGATGTTTTTTTCTAATATTTTAGGGTCCTGTGTTTCCAAGCATCTCCGTCATTTCCAAAGATCAATCACCGTCTGCGCCCGACCCTTGTGGCATACGGTCATCATATGGTTTACCTGAGATGGAAATGATTGAATATCCGAAAACCATTCAGCCAGGGGTCGACAAAAGTTCCGCTGATCCGTTTCCCGAACTTCGTTCTTTCGCCTCCTCAACAGCCCAACCAAAACACAGTCCAAGTCCCAAAGGCAACATTCCAAAAGGGATTCGCCGGCTTGAACAGATATTCAAAACATCCCAAGATGATATTGTCGGAGAATATCACAACGTCGAAGGTGAGGACAACTTAGAATTTCTGAGAAATTGTTCACTTAGTCAAAACATTGCACAAAAATTTTGTCGGAATGTTTTCCAGAAAGTACAGCAAACGTGAGTGTGACCACTCTGAAGTTTTCGCTACCCAGGGAAGACGTCGGAGAAGACGATGGTGGAAATCAAGGTATTTCCGAAACACCTCCAAGGTGAGTTAACACTTTATTTCTAAAACATTTGCTAATTTGTAATAGTTATGACATTGAAGTAAACGCTTTGAACCAGGGAGAATCGTTAGGTGTTGGTGGAAGTTGATCGTCCAGGTTATTGTAATCTTGAGATAGACTGTTGGTGGAGGTGACTGACGTTTGACGTCCTCGAACTTTTCACAAACCACCACCCCACTCCACCACTCATACAACCGCCCGCATACGACGCACGAACCAGATACATATATAGGCGAACCTGACATTTACCCTTCACTTGACTCTGAAGATGACCGCCGCTAAGGCCGTCGAAACGTGAGTCACCTCCATCCAACAGTCTTTCTCAAGACTACACTAACCTGGACGATCAATTTAAACAACATCTAATCATGACATTCACTGGTAAGTCACAACTACAATTCACTTTTTTAATAAATATTTTTTGTGGATTTTTAGGATCGATGATCAGTTAAGAAACAGGAGAATTCTTGGATTTGTCCTAAAAGCTGAAGAAAAAAGTCACCGCGAGGAACAGCCTGAGCAGCCAGAAAGCGAGACATTGAATAGATTTGGCCCCGAGATTCAAGATGTTTCGGACCAATCTCACCCTGAAATATCTCATCTGAGGGTTAGGTCGTCTTTGAGTTTCGACGAATGGTTGGAAAAGAAGAGAGAAAGCGAAAAGCACTCTATGAGCGAGCGACCAAGAAGTGCCACAACTGTAAGGACAAAAGTTGGACGGGAAATGAGCGTCGAGGCTTTCCAAAAATGGTTAAAGGATAAGAAAAAAATCAGACAACGCAGAGCATCCGAATCATCGTCAACCGTTCAAAGAAATAAGTCAGGTTCAGGAGTTAGTTTTGAAATGTGGCTATGCCAGAAGCGGCAACAAGGTGAAAGCTTTTCGGAAAGTTCCGGTTGCGAAGACATTACAACCGTGACACCTGACCCGAGACTAAAAGCTACCAATTTTGGCGGGAAAACATTTACAGAATGGCTTTCCGAGAAACGGAAAGTGCAACCAGTCGGAGATTCGTTAGTGCACTTTGATCGCCAAGACAATAGATCACGTTCAGGTAAATCATTCAGAGAGTGGCTGAAAGACAAAAGAAAACAAAAACAAAAAGACCTAGTTTTACGAGAAACCTTAGAAACTGAAAAGCTAAAAAAAAAGGCAGTCCTAGAAGAGCAGCGTCTACTGAATCCACGTGTGAGGACGTTCGATCAGTGGTTTGAAGAAAAGCGCGTTCAAAAATTAATACAATATATACAATCGAGAAACATGCCTGATCAGCCCACACTACTGAATTGCAAAACGAAATTCCCAGAAGATGCTAAGTTAGTTTTTGATATGTGGTTAACGTCTAAACACGTGGAAGAACTTTCGAAGGAGGAACGACGGTACGAAGAAATGAAAGAGAAATGGAAGAAAAAGGAGCAGGAAAGGCTACAAGTTCGAAAGGGAATCCTTCAAAAACTCCATCATATGAATAATGAAAACAAATAACAAAGGTGTTTCAGGAAGGTTTCCATCTCAGCAACAAAATAACCCAGTTACTTCGAAACAGGAGAAATAAAATTAATCCACCACGGGAGGCGGATTTGGTCAATCTCTTATACCAATCAATGATCAATCTCTTAAAAAAAAGCCTCGTACGTATAAAATGATTAACCAAAAACTGAAGTACAGCATGATAGAATTGATTTAATTACTGAATTCATATTGCAGTACTCGTCGATTGGTTTGGACATTTTTACAAAATCTTGGTACAAACGTATACACCTGATTCTTCTTAAAATTGTCATAGGCAAAGCGAAAAGGGTAAAACCAACAGCTTATTGTATGATGGCCATGACTGATTTAAATCTCGGTTTATTTCCAGTGGGAAATAAACAAATGACTGTATTAGATTAGACACTCCAATGTCTTGTCATTTTAAATAAGCGTTTTCTGTGGTAAAAAAAAAAACAACTAAAATTTGAAGTAATACTAAGTTCTTCGAGGCAAACAGCATACTTGTTTAAGGCCAATGAAAACTGCTTCGTTATTTTGACTGACCCATGTTAGAACTTTTCAGCTCCAATTTAAGTAATAAAATCAGATCAACAAAGAAGTGTTAAAAAGGATAAAATATATGTCCAGGGAAGCATTTTTTAAGAAACTGAAATTTAGATTAGTCGTATCCATCACACCTTTCGTTCTTAACTGCGGCAATTTCACTTTCCCACCGACAACCTTAATCCTTTAACCTTTCACTTTTGATGAGAAAACATGGTCTGAGGTTAACAAAGCAAGAAGAATAGACTATGTAACATGACTGGTTCTTAAATGTCCAAAGAAGTACATCTCTTAAGAACAAGTAGGAGGTGTTTTACTGTGCGGAGCTTAAAATCACAGTTGAAGTGATTAGTGGTTTTTGGCATGCAACATTCTCGTTGTTTGGATAGGTTTTTGTTTCTGGAATTCGGAACGAACGTTTGAGGAGACGTTCATCAATTGTCGTTGGTTTGTTCAGTGCGGTGGCGTTAACTGTCTTTCAAAGTCTCCAAATACGCTAATGCTGTTTGAAACGTCGTGAGGGAATATCCTT
>JBAHVQ010000035.1:1368248-1382993 GCA_036872915.1 Nanipora kamurai
TGATTCGAGAAAATGAAATTTTGGTATTCGTGACATGTGATTCGTTATTTATTCTGCCCGTAAACCGTGCCAGAGAACCCCTTGTATGACCCTCCTAAGAGAGGAGTCAACATCTTCCTGTGCAAGATCAAGTTCAAGATCTTCATCTGAGTTAGAGCTAATGGTTCCTAATGCCGTCTTGTCAGGAAAAGAGAGTAAGTAGCTATGCAAGTGCACATAAATACTTGTTATGAACTAGTCTTCTACCATAATTCTTTAAATAGTGCAATACTATCAATCACAATGCCCTATTCCGAATAGTGCTTTAGAGAATGATAACTGCTATATCTTCCAGTACTAATTCTGCATGGTTAACACATATTTTAACAACACCCTAAGTACCTACTTCAACACAGGTATAAGGTTAATTGTTTAGCTTAAATTGCCTTTTATTGGCTTTACCTTCTTTGAAAATTTGGTGAGACTGGAGGAGAGGGAAGATGCAACTGTTTAACAGGTTTTAGACTGTTTAGTTGACTTTCAGGAGAATAGTGAAATGAAGAATGGTCAACAGCATCTTGGCTGATCTTCCTTGCTGGTGTTAGTGGCTGAGTATCATTTGCAGGAGGAGTTGCTATTAAATCATGTACATAAAAACATAACTATATAACAATAATGAATCTTAATTTCAGTAAAACGTTAGTAAAGCTGCAATAACAACAGCCAATATTGCATGTATGTAGTTATATTTTGTATTTTGTACACAGATAGTAATATTACTGTATAGACATAATTATTTTGACATAAAAAAACAATGTGTACTGCATATTTTCTTGTAAGGATATCATCCAAAGCACAATGAAACTGTTCAGAAACCACAAAAAGTTGTAAATGTTTCTTTGAGTAGATAAAGCAGAAGTAGGTAGAGGTTAAATAAATCTCAAATATAAATGAGCAGCATAAGTGAGGACCCCTTATCTTCTGTAAGGTTTACAAAACATGGAAAACACATGGTAAATATCAGTAGATATAACCCAATGATTGCTAATAATTACTAACTAAAACCAATTAGAAAAAGTTTTTCCTCCAACCTTCTTTTTCCTGTTTTTCAGCATAGCATGACTCTTGTTTCAAGTTTTTAGAAAAACACAGACATTAATTCATTGAGACAAATTTTTGGATACCTGTGGCAGTTCTTAACAGATCTTCTGCCCGTTCTAAACATTGGCTTGACAGCTTGAATAGTTTTAACGTTTCTGGAGAATAACAACCCTTTAAATCTATAAATAAATATTAAAAATGAAACATGGATTAAATCATGCCATCTAGCCATTAGCTGAAGGTTGTTTCTTGAAGAACAGGAGAAATAACATGGACAGTATACCTCTTTGCCAAGCTTCATCCTTCAACACACCACATATATGAATGATATTACTCAAATATTGGCAAAAGGCTTCCTAAATTTTAAGGCAAAGTGACAAGTGTTGATATATGGTTGACATAACAAGTATCAATCTTTTGAAAATAAATAGATTTAAGAGAAACATACATGACACATTAAAACTCAAGAGTTGAAGTTACAGTAGCAACATCCTAAGTTCAAGTGAAACCAACCCTCCCTAACCAAAACTTACAACATATTTGGTAAATCATTAGATCCACTAAGGTATTATTGTGAGCATCAGATGATTACTTCTAATCAAAGAAGTTTATTTAATCAATATCCTCTAAACAGGGCAAAGAAAGACAGACTTAAATAGAGTTAATCAAACAGACCAAACATGTACTAAATTTTTATCAACAGGAGCCTCAATTCTACATGATAGTACCTAGCTAATAATAATTGACCAAGACTATTCCCAGTAAGCAATGATAACTGATGCTGGCATTAAACAGATGTATTTGAGGTAAACGTCAAAGTTCCTTAGTTCAACAGAGCAAATAATCATTGAAAATAATTAGGTTTTAAATGATTAACCTCACAAGTGAAATCCCTCCATTTTGAAAAACAGGGAATATTGACATTGGCTGAAAACATTTAATTGTCGTTAATATAAAAGAGTCCACTCCCTCCACTCAAACCCCAAAGGTAATGCCACTTGTGGGCCGACTCATGTGACTAGGTTCTTACAGGTACGATGGTCTGCACAAACCTAAATAAATTTGTTATGCAGAATTGATTCCTCGTAGTTTGGTGCAGGAACACCCAATAAAGTAATTTGAACCTTACAATAGCTTAATTCAACAGAAGAAAACGTTTGGAGGTAATATCGTCATGGTTTAACTTGAATAACTTTCTTCAAGAAGAATAGCAAAGTGTCAACTTGTGATCCAAGAACTTTGTTCTTGGATACGAGTTTTGCAATTTAAAAATCCTGTAACACTAAGAAAATGGTGAGCTTTATGTATGGGAATAGAAGTTGTTACATTTACAATCCTACATCGACGTTACAGCATTGTGAGTGTGAAGCATTCAAATACAAGGACAAAAATGTTTCCAATAAAAGAATCATATTATTTCCGATACCTTTTTCCGATCTTCAGAATCGTGCACCATTGATTCACGAACTGATCGTAAAGCGATAGACAAACAAGCAGACATATTCGAAGCCATGTTCAAAATTAAGGTAGATTGACGCAGCAAGTGAAGTTGTGTTCACATCGTTTAATAGTTTATTATTGTTTTTGTAATTTTTGTCATTGTTTCGAAATAACTGGGAGCACTTAAGGTAAAAGTAGGGATAAATGTAGTAATGGTAATTGTCACTAACTATCCCCTAACAACAATGTCGTGAAACGCGCATGCGGTAAACAAACAATTCAAGATGGCTACCTCAGAAGAAAGTTTAGCAGGTTTTATGCCACATAAAATTGGTGGCAAACTAGTTAGTGAAATGAAAGTGGAAGAACTGAAAGCGGAACTTGAACAAAGAGGATTGAAAAAGTCTGGAGTGAAAAAGGAATTACAGGAAAGGCTTAAAGAGGTGGGAAAAGCAATGTCGTTTTTCCTTACTAAGGCACAGCACCACGCTGTCGCCCACCAACACATTCCTTCACCATTTTCTATCGTGTCTTGTAAATTTCTTTGCAATGTAACTTTCACTTCATTTATCTAATTCATATCAAATGTTAACTTTGCAGCATTTAAACGAAAGAATTTCCATGGATAATTCAAGTGAGATTTTATAAACATTGTTCAGTTAATCCTGTATATTTGTTTAATGACGTTCAATCGTTATATTTGTAGACCAAAAGGATTAGAGAACTGCTAAAACTTAGGTGTAAAAAATTAACATTTTCAAGCAGGGCACTTTGCTTGAAATGTCAGTTTTTTAATTTTTTATGGTATTACCCACTGGCTTCAAAATTGCCAAAATAAATGAATGCCTAGTGCATATTATGTGTATATCTGGGTTGAACGAAAGGTTGTAGATCTGTTTGGAGCTCAGAAAATCTATATTTTCTAAAACATGAGAATTTATAAAACAATACCAATCTGTTAAGTCCAAATCAAAGAAGAATGCAACTCACTGCTAGTTTTAGCTTGTGCCTCATTTGACCACTAACTTATGATAACTTGGCTTGAGTAGAAGAATGAACTCAGGTGGAGAATAATGATGTTAGTTGCTACTCCAAGTAGTGAACCATACCAGACAAGTAGAGCAAACTCTACTTGGCCCGGCAGGGATTCGAACCTGCAACCTTCAGTTTACTAGTCCGATGCTCTATCAACTGAGCTACAGGTCAAGTTGGGAGCTGGTTGCAAAATTGATGTTACTTCAATTTCAAAATTTCAATTTTTGTTACTTCAAAATGTATCATTGCGAATTTGAAGAATAATGATGTATCAATGCGAATTTCATGACCAGCTCCCAGCTTGACCTGTGGATCAGTTGGCAGAGCGTCGGACTAGTAAACCGAAGGTCATGGGTTTGAATCCCTGCGGGGCCAAGTCGAGTTCTCTCTACTTGTCCAGTATGGTTCGTCACTCGGAGTAGCAACTAACATCATTATGATGACTTTGTTGGGCTTGCATTAGCTTGTTACTAAATTTTAGCTTGTTAAAATTTGATGTCTCCCAGAGCCAATGGAGATTGGCTGATTATGAAAACTGATTATGAGAACTAATTATGACAAGAAAAACTCAAAGAAAAACAGAGCAAGGTTTGATGAGCTTTTTACGCCCATGACTTTGCTATAATAACATGGGAACCAGCAGAAGTGCAGAACTTGTAGCAACTTGTGCTGCCATTTGAATGGTGGTATTGCAAGCCCTTACTAGTAAACTTGTGGTAACTTGCATTCTCATTTAATAAGGGCTTTACATTCGTGATGTAAATGTTAAAATATATGTTGCTGCATAGGCAGTTAACTTTCTGTGCTGGGTAAACATTATCCTTTTCCAATTTTGTTTCATGGATCAGATACTTCAAGTTCACAGTCCTCATCTGTACATAATGACAAGGATCCTTCATCTGCTACCCAGGAAACTGCCTCTAATGCAAATGAAACCTTGGCTAACAGCCAGGAAACTAGTGATGTGGGAAATAGCCAGGAATCTGATCATGAAGTAGCAAAGGACTGTAATGATAAAACTGACAAAGATCAGGTCAGTGGAAAAGAACCAAAGCAGTAGTTAAGTTTGAAATCATACTCTGTGTTTTATTAAGATAGTGATTAAACATGTTGAATGGTTATACAGTGGAACCTTGCTATAATGTGCATTTTTATAAGGCATAACTTGGTATAATGTAGATGATCTGTTGACACCGAAGTTCTTATTACCAGTCTTCCATGGCATGCTATATCTGCAAACATCCAAATAATGGTGAAAAAAAGCGTTGAAAATACAAATGGAAATATCTTGATGACAACAATCTGTTGCTCATAACAACTACTAATTCGACAGTACTATGATATTTTTAATGAAAATCATTCAGTAAGAAATATGAAATGCATAGTTGTTGAAAGTTATTTAGCAGTTTGGATAATACACCAACTTCAATGAAATGCATGGTTAAATCTATTGAAACAACTTTAAAGTGGGTAGAATACTTCAAGTCCTCAGCTTTCACAATCTTTCACCTATGGGATCTGTTACACCAAGCTATTAGCTGAATCATGATGGACTTGTAAACAGTTCAATGTTACTGTGAATTTGTTGATTAAAAATAATATTTAAATGCTCTAATTTTTTCTGGTTTTGTTTATGTGTATGGCTTTGTTTGGAGACACACTTTGTTATAATGTTCTTCACTTATAAATAATAATATTTAATCTTTAACTAGGAAAGCTTCCATCTCTATATAAAGTGCTTTTCAGGCATGTTATCATGGTCAAAATTATTACAAGTAAAACCCAGTAAATACAATAATTTAAAACTATCAATGCATACAAGTAAAAATAGTGACTAATTAAAAACACTTATAGTGCAGTCTCCACCATCAACCCTGTCAACCCACATTACAGCAAGGCTTCACTGCAAGTAATCTTGCTGGGTTTTGCCCATAATGGGCTGTACTAGCACTCAAAAGGTATCAGTTATTTGATAATAAGATTGTTATGGCATTAGAAAAATAATTTAGGCATTACTGTATGCTACTAAACATGTTAAATGAGAATACTACAAGTCTTGTAATTTTTTCACAGTAATAGTATTATATTTTTATTTACATTATCCATACAAATTCTGGCAACATTATGATTCATGTGAAAAGGACTTTCGTTTGCCAACAATTTGGAAAATGGCATGCTCAGCGACAAAAAGCTAAAAAAATTTATTTGGGGACATGCTGTCAGGTTTACAGGGACTTGGCAATCGCATGTTCCGGAGCAGAATGGTGTACTTGTGTTTAAAATGTTTTTGAAGATAACTTAATGAGGCCAGATTAAGTTCTTGAATAGCAAAAAATGTTAATTCTTCCTTCAAAAATGGGAATGAAGAGTTTCAAGGGAGAATAAAATGTAATGTGAAATTTGAGAAACATTTTAGAAATCAAATACTATTATTTGTACTTATACTTTGTTGTATCTTTATAAATGGTTGCATATTTAAAGTTCCACTTAGTTTAACCCAAGAGATTAATCTATTGAAGCATAGTTTCCAGGAGAAATCTGAGTGTCACACCAAAAAGAACAAAAAAAGTACTATTTTTAATATTTATGAAGACAGTTTTTAGAGAGCTGTCAGCACGTGACTAAGTTGGAAAGTGTGGAGATACAAATAGTTTCACATTAGTGGTTTGGAAAAATTCTAGACATGTAATTTACACCTTTTGAACAATGTTTGAGACATTAATTGTATCTACTGTTAGTTGTTGATTTGTCACCTGGATTTATGTGGTCCCAAATCTTTCTGTACCTAACGATATTTAGGAGCAAACTGTAACAGAAACGAGCTCAAAAACATTTGATAAAGATGCTGGAGAACTTGAAGATGGAGAAATTACAGGGCAGGATGAAGATAAAAAAGGGAATGAGGTACGTAGTAGATTGGAATTTTCATTGTAATATACCATATAATATTTTACTATAATCATAAATTGTTATGACACCAGAAAGCTTAGAAATTACTTCTTGTATTTCTAGAAAGCAAAAAATCCAGAAAAGAAGAAAAGGATTTCTTTAAGTAGACAAACAAGTAGGTATTATTATTTGAGTATACAGTTGGTTCACAACACAAGTATCTGTCATATCTTTTATTATGGGGTGGTCGTCTGGCTAGGGAGTCAGGGGGATATAACCCTGGAAAATTTTGAAAATAAAATGGTTACATTTGATGCATTGTGGAGGTAAATTCAGCCCCTGCTGATTGCTTGTACTGTATTGGTTCATAAACTTATTTTGCCATGATATGCTGTAGTACACCTTGTATTTGTTATTATTGAACCCCATTGTGAACAGCAGATATTTAATTGAAGATGGTGAAATTGCTAGCTGCTGTTATATTTTAAGTGGACTGCCAGGTGGTCTATTGGCATATCCCCCAGAAAATATTCATCATCCATCTGAGAAGACATTTCTGCATTGCTAGTCAACTCAATTACTGTTATTCATACATTAAGACCATGAAAGTGATTTTGATGTCTACAGTCAACAAAATCCACTAAGAGAAGTTAAAATTGCCATGATATTTTTAACACCTACAGGCTGAGCAAAAATTGGAGCTCAGTAAAATTTTTTGACTGATATTTCAAAGCTTTGCATGATGTTTTGTATATTAATTACCAGTATATCATATAATTAATCAAAAAACCATGTTGTTAGTTTTGGTGGAGCCTTTTCTTTGTTGGAAAAAGTATTACTGTTACATGAATATCACAAAGTTCAAAAACAAGTTTGCCTATAGCAATTGTTTTCAAATACCAGTAATTACCTTTACTGTATACTGTTATACATATTTTTATATTGCTGCTATTACCTAGCGAAGGTTATAATGAGAGGAGACTATATAAAATAAACTTTAGTATTGGAGTGTCAGAATCAAACATTATAAACATTATACAATTGTGAAAAATGCAACTCTGAGGCCTCAGGCTGTGAAATGAATCCAGCAAATGTAGTGCAGTGGTCTATTAACTGAGCTACAAAGACCTTTGCCAAGAGTATGGTTACAAATTTTTTGTTTAATGGATGATAATGCCAGTGAAAGGTATATTCAAGAAAAATTTGACATTTACATTACGTATCATGAAATGGGGTTTATATCAATTGAAGGTCAATATTCAACTGTAGGAATCATACATTAATTTTAAAACCTTGATTAAGGTGAAGCAAATTTTTTATTAACACTAAAGTTTAATTTCCTAAAAAATGGTCACTGTTATTTAATTTTACCACTTTACATTATGTTACTGTTATGTATTTTTTTATGAAATAATATTAGGCAATACAACCCCAGTGCCTGGAAGCAGGAAAAGAAAGTGGAGTTCCATGTCAAGCAAGAATAAATCATCAGTTGCAATTAGTACTACTTCCCTTAAGGTACAGTGGTTTGTAATTATCTTCCCTAGTTAATGGGAAAAATGTGATACAAATACATGTGTTTTTCCCTGGGTTACAGCTGCAGGAATTCAACAATCATTGGTAAATTGTTGCAAAGTCATAGTGGATTGCTACTGATTTTCATATTTTTTTCTTTAAAATAATATAATTTTGAATGAGTTAAGAATAAAACTTAAATGATTAAATTATTTTACGGACTTTCAATTATAGTCACAAAGTCTAAGAAAAGAAAACAAAATGAAAAAATCACTGCCCAAGCAAAACAAACATCAGGGCCCAGTTGTATAAAGCTCTTAATCATTTGCAGAGTTATTAAAACATTATTAAATTCTGATACACTGATCTTCATTGGCTAGATTTAATTGCTAATCATTATTCACCATTTAACACCTAGGGCTCATCCTGTGATAAGTAAAATCATCCAAAATTAGCCAGAGTAAAATGATCAAGTGAGCCCTTGCCCTTAAATGGGTTAGAGTTAATCACCTGCTCATACAACATGCCTCTGATGGTTTCTTTAAAACATGCACAATTTTACAATGTCTTTATGTGTAAAAATTATTACTAAGGGATGTCAAACCACACCTAACAAAGACACAACTTGAGTTAATACATACTGGTAGTCAATTTGTGTGACAGATGAACTTACCTGTTATCTGCTGGATTTTATTTTTGTTTTATTTTAAATTTAATTTAAAAAATTTAATTTATTTAAAAAATAAAAAAAAAAATTAGTTACTTTTTATTTAATTTTAGTTTTATTGTATTTTCATTTTATTAATTTTTTTAAACAAAATAAAATAAAGTTAAAATAGAAAGATAAATAAAAATAAAATAAATATCAATTTTATTTTATATCTATTTTTATTCCTGTTTCTACTTTAGTTTTACATAATTTTATATTTATTTTTATTCAATTTTATTTTAATTTAACTTAATTTTTATTTTAAAATTTGAACAAAATAAATCAAATTTAAGATAAAAATATAATAGATTTATCTATTTCATTTTTATTTTTATTTTAATAAATTTTATAAGTAAAATAAATTAAATTTAAAATAAAAAATTAAATAAAAAAAATAAATAAAAAATAAAAAATAAATAAAAAATAGAAATGATCAGTTTTGTATTATTTTAATCCTGTTTTTATTTTACAGTTATGTCCACAGCCCATTTTGGGGTATAAACATAAAAATGATTACATTGTTTTATATTTTTAAGGATGAAATATTTAATTTTGAAAAAAATGCCTGTCTCTAATAAATGCTCCCATTTAGAGCCTATTTTTTTAATAAGCACCCAGGGTGTCAGAATAAATATGGTAATGACAGGAATGTCCTACCTAGCCCAAACTCCCAAGTATGCAATCTAGTTCACAACTAGCTGTTCATTTTAGACAAATTGAATGAAATAGTAGGACACAGTGTATTTCTTGTCAGTTTGTAAAAATTCATTCTTTGAGAAAAGCTGCACAATACTTTTCTTGCTTAGTTTAAACTATGAGAGAATTAATGTATCATTCACATCATGGTGTTTATTCCAAATATGTTAGGGTTTGATTCCTGGTGTTCAGTTGGTGTCAACACCTGCCCTGGAGGCTGTCATGGACCTTGATGATGACAAGGAAGATGAGGAAATTTTTGCCGAGAAAGACAAGGTGGAAAAGGAAAAAGAGCAAGAAAAGAAAATTGAACACAATGACCAGCAAGAAGAAAAGTACATGAGTGAGTGTGCTTCACTTTTTGGGCTTTACTCCTTTTCCGACTTTTATTATTTTCCTCAGGTTAATGGCAGTGAAGGAATTACTATATTGTAGAGTTTACACTGGTGTAACAGCGAATGCTGGTTTTGTTACTGTTTAAATCTGTACTGTTTAAATCACCATATTATGCAAAGGCAAAGAAATTTCAATCACTGAGATAACCTTACAAGATTGCTGCCTGTTCAGTGCAGGTCTACCAGATTTCAAATATTATGTGGTGTGTCTTAGGACTTAAATCAAGATATATTGTTATTTCTATTCTGTAAACACAATTTTCTATAAATTTGCTTGAAAAAATTAATGTACCAGGATTGTTTCTGACCTGGTCTAATGTGGCTGTATCATCAGTGATGAAGTCTTAGGAAATTTTTGCTGATCAAACTTAAAAGTCATCAGTGATGATTAACCAGTCAGTCATTTTTCATTCCTGTTGGTCATCTTTGTGTCACATGATTTTTTCTGTCTATAAAAATACCAACTACTTTGAATGTGGTTTTAAGGTTCATTCTGAAAAAGGGCCTTTGCTTGAAACATTGGTTTTCTACACATGTGTTCCCGCAGTTTCCCAACCCTTCTGGCTTTCTACATTATGTTTCAATTGGATTGGCACACAAATTGGCTGATAACCATTGTATCAAATGGTAACAATATCAGACTTACTAAAATGAAAGTAAAACCCTATGTCTTATTTGCTTAGCCACAACTGCCTTTTTTGATTAGGTGAGTAAGTTGTTAAGTTGTGGATACCTATAATTAATTGTCTTTATTTATACTGGATAATCCTATCAGCCTACTAAGATATTCTTCCAAGAGGTTCAGTATGGCTACCATCTTAGTGGACAAATTTCTGGCCATATTTACAATATAAGATGGAATTCCCTATTGTAGCTTATGTTTGAATTTATAAAGTTTTTATCCTATGAGCTTTGAACCAAATCAAAACATTAAAATGCATGTAACTCCTGTTTTATAACACCCATATGTAATAAATTGTTCTCTTTTGGTTTATCAGATAAGAAAGCAAGGATTGTTCATGTTGAGGAGTCAAAGACAGTGCGGCTGAATCAATCTGCTGAGGCAGAGTCAGAAAATCAAATGGATGTAACTCCAGGCAATCAGGAAGTTAGTAATGAAGGTATGGTGACAGGTATGTGAGTTCTTTGAATCTGACAAGTTTTAAAACTAATGCTTTTATTATATACAGTATTCATGTAGTCATAAAATAATCACATAGTTTGTGTGTTAGCTGTGTACAATATATTACTGCACAGCTATACACAGACTGGTTGTCAACCATTATCCTAGAGCAGGTTAATCTGTATTGTGTAATTCCTTCAGAAATTCATACTAGGGCTGATATTGTTGCTGTTGCCATGGTTGGGTCTGTTTTGCTGAATGTGTGTTTGTGGTGCCATAAACATTCATCCTGGTAGTGCACAGCTCCTCCTCTGTAAAGATGACATACATTGTGACCATTGTGGGTACACCAGGAATTGCTCAAACTATTTGGTATACAGAGAAACAATAGCAGCAGCAGTGTTGATCTTTGGATCTTTGACTTGTGACGACAGACTGCTCACTGATTGGTCTGAGGCATGGATTGTCAGGATGACAATTTGGCATTTTTTAACAAAACATGGTCATAAAGCTGAACTACTTCTACTTTCATTCAAGTCACCTCGACATATTAGAGATGAAAGTTAAGTTGAGAATATCCAATATTTAATCACTGGACATCCAGAATAAAAGCTGAATAATGTTATTGGTGGGAGTAACGTCGTGAATATCCGAAATTGAATAACTGGAAATTCGGAAAGAAACTATTGTACTGCAATTTGAGAAGACGAAAGGTGACTTGCTTGGGGAAAACGTTTTGTGTGGTAATCAATGTTGGAGAATATCTTTACAGTGTGGTTGGTCATAATCATTGGAACTTGGAGAATGCTTGTACATCTATTAAAGGGCAACGCTTCTGCCAAATTTAATGACTTTAATAACAATTTGAAAGTGGACACATAAAGGTTTTTAAATAACTGTGCTGATGAACTGATAGTTGGTTCAGTTTACAAGATGTTCAAGTGGAGCAGGTTGTATTAACTGCATCTGGAAGTGATGTGTCTATAAAACGAGATTTAGAACGCCCTTTTTTCTCAAGGGAATCCATTCAAACATTGGATCTGTTAAATTCGTTAAAACTGGGCATGTGGAATTATTGCTATTCGTAAAACCATATACTGGCTTCACCCGGGATTTATTTGCAGAATGATGATCCTTCCTATGGATAATGTTGAAGAAAAGGAATGCTGGTTTTGATGAACATTGCTGTGTTTGAGACTGGACATTATGACTTCAACAGACGAATTGATAAATTCTACTCTTTATGACGGATGGACTACAAGCACAAAATCAATGTGGCACAGCATGTGATGAAACGGTGGTTGTCGTTTCCTTTCCTTGGAAGTACCAGTACGTTGCCTTGTCCTATCCGTATTTAGTCTGAGTGAGGAACCAGTGACGACAGTGTAAACTGGAAATGTAGAGAAAGAATTCAGCGACTTCGTGGCAGTTTGACCGAACCAGCATGACATACTCTTGGGTTTTTTGTGGGCTCACTCTTTTCAAATGTTTTTTGGCATTATTGATGCGGTATTTAGTAAGTTTTCCGTTTAAGATGTCTAACTGATATGTCCATTTTCAGCATCCAAAAGTATTCATACATAAATCAAAATAAGGGTAGACCTAATGTCCAGTTTCATGTATTGGTTAAAACCTTCATGGGCACGAACAACAGTTTAAAAGGTGATCTGATTGCTGTCGATGAAGGTTAGCTGTATGTTGTTGCCTTGGAATTATGGCGCCTTTTATCCTGGCTTTATTCAACCTTGCATGGAAATTTTCCGGATTTTTCTTTGCATGCGAATGACGATTTACTGATTTTTAAAACTGATTTATCTTGTGTAACTTACGTGTTGAAGGGGAAGAATTTTATATATTTTTATGTTTATTTTTCCCCAATTTAATAACGCATGTAATAGGTACGGTTGCTCGTGACGAAGATCTTCCATCCTCGTCATCGCCGAGTTCGGACACAAACTTCAAAGCGAAAAAGGCTGTGTCTCCCCCACGAAACCCTCCATCTTCGATTATCCACGTTTCGAACCTGGTCAGACCGTTCACACAAAACCAGTTAAACCAGCTTTTGTCTCAATATGGTATTCTCGTGGAAGGTGGATTTTGGATCAATAAAATCAAATCACATTGTTACGTGACGGTAGGTAAAATATCCGAAACAGAGAAACCACCACTTTATACAGACGCCTCCCACTACAAAATAAGCGAGCTGATGAAGCCTCATACCAATATCAACATCATTATTCGACTGTTTTTTACTTACACCCTTAACTTCTGCATAGATTAATCTTGATTCCGAATGCAGTAGTCGCCTGAAGATGACCAAGATGTAGTCGAAAATTTTGTAATAAACTTATTGCTATTTCTAATCTGAGTATGCGAAATACATTCAGAAGAACCATTATTGTATTTATACTGAAGAAATCAGTTGGTAAAGGATTCTGATACTCTGAGAAGTCTTAATCTCTGGCTCAAATCCCCCATCCTGAATTATACAACAAAGGCTTTGTAATATGATTTTCTATTTAACTCAAACAAATAAGTTTAACTATTCGGTCCGGTTTTAAAGTTCAGCAACAATTTTTGAACTGTTTTTCCAACTTCCTCGGACTTTAATGAGTCAAACACGCAATAGTCATTCCATCAGTGGCCACAGAGATCAACCGTAGTTTCACCAATACGAAGGTTTGTAGCCATAACTGATACGGATCGACCTTAACCCTTTCCCCTTGACGAGAACCCTTGATGAAAACAAGCAGTTTAAAATCAAAGTTGTTTACATGTTATACCTTGGTAGCACGTTTTATGGAATTTTTAAATGACTTGTGGAACCCCCAGGTGTCACACATCTAAGTTTGAAGTAAAGTGAGAATAAATAAATTGATTTGTACTTAAGTCCGTTAAGAAAGATCCCAGCCGCTGATACGGATGTAAAACCATAATTTTCGTAGCTGAATTGTTGTGGTTGATTTCAGTATTCGTCTGTGGATGATGCCAAGGCCGCTAGAGATGCGCTACATGGACAACGTTGGCCTTCCACAAGTCCAAGAGTACTGCACGTTGATTTTGGTGAAGAAGAACAGGTATATCTGTTACAGCCATTTGCATTCAAGCACGAACGGCAAAGATTTTTGCGAGTTGTAAAAATAAATAAAAATAATGATAAATTACTTTTATTTTAATTTAGTGCTATTTATTTAATTACCTATATAGTAAATATATTCACTCATCAATTCTTTCTAATTAATTAACTATTTTTCTTCCTAGATGTTGGAAGACACTGAAGGCGCTCTCGGTAAAAGCAAAGAAGGTCCTGTTAAAAAAGGCAAAAAAGAAGAAAATGAAAAAGAGAAGGAGAAGGAAACGCGAAGACACAAAGAAAGAAAAGGCATGTTTCGTCCATTGCCTTGTGAAGTTTTCAAGTAACCTTATTTGTAGCAAGTTGGCGACAAAAAATAAGCTTTGCCGATCCTATGTGCTGCCTTTAGAATTTTTATATCTTCATTCTGTTTGTGACAATATAGCCACTATTATTATATGGCAACGTTCATTTTCCGGTCTGTACCCAAAATGACACGCGCTGATTGGCTGCCTAGCTGTGCAATAAGTTTTTCATACAGAGCGGCTAACAGTTTGAGGCGTAAAATGTGAGTTCCTTGTCCAATTTATACATTTTCCATTAAGTATATAATGGAACCGTTATAACGGAACCGTTATAACGGAACCGTTTCGGCCTTTGGGCCTCATCAGTGGAGTGTTGATGAGCAGGATGAAAGTAACTGCTATTTACACTCACCTTTGATGCCTCACAAATGTGGGACATCAAAGTCATTTGCCAGAGCGCTCTAACTGCAAGCAGTGAGCGTGCG
>JBAHVQ010000035.1:1392800-1414151 GCA_036872915.1 Nanipora kamurai
AGCATAAGAAATTATACTTCAACTTTCAGTGATGTGCAGACAGCAGATGTGCTTTTCAATGGATCATTCCTTATACCTCTTTCAATGAATGGTTTTGACATTATTTCCTTTTTGACCACATCAATCACAGAAGCAAAACATGCCAAAGAGATCTATGAGAGGTAATCCTACCAGTACATTTTCTAACATAATGCTGTTCATTTTTTACTAGTGTCTGCTGTAGAACCAGCAGATGGGAAGTGGGGCATTGTATTGAGCATGTGAATGCCACAAAATACTCAAATGAGCATCTTGAATTAAAGCAAGAATTAGGTTAATTAAATGCCAAGAAATATCTTTTAAAATCCAAGAATAACAATGAAACATTTGATTTTAATGAATACCAGTAAAAAGTCCAGCAAGTGCCATTTTCTCAGCTGGAGGGTTTACAAAATGTCACTGTTAGATTAGCTTTGAACTTCATTACCTGTACCGGTATTTCCTGTAACTGATTTTTGCCCTTTTACTACAGATACTCCCCTCCATTTTAACCCAGTCAGTTCACAGTGAATGCATGCAAAAGTTACATACCATACATGTTTATAGTTTTGAAACACAGTTGTATTGATGCATTTTTAGGCAATTAGTTGAAGAGAAAAACATCACAGATCATTGCATTAAGCATCTGGAGTTGTGGTCACTTAGTCGAAACAGCAGTATAAACCATGTGGAAATGGCAAATTGCTGCAAAAATCTGATGGACATTGACTGTGTACAAACCAAAGGTTTGATAATGAAAGTTGGTCAGATTTACCACATTTCAGCAGATGGAGAGTTAACCATACCTTGGAACTGGAAAGAAAGCAGCTAAGCATCCCTCCATAGCAAAAGGGGAAAAGCATATCCCACATCTTATTTACTTTGTTTTTGTAAATATATAAATATGAGAACAAGGGGCTTCTTTTATAAAAGTAATAATTATGGTACATTAAGCATTGTTGTCATCTGAGGAGATACCACAACAATACATTTTATTGGTGGTGATGCCAGTGTAAATTTAACATTATCTTGGAGGAAATTCTTCACTACACCAAAAATGTACTTAGTTACAACAAATACTGGAGTGCTCTTTTTTCTTTAGGTCTACACAGTCCCTTAGTAACCAGAGCATTTTGATGGAGTTATCCCAATATTTATTGTTAAATGAGTTTCAGATACATAGATACTGTGTATGTTAATGCTTAGCATGAAAGTACCAACGTTACAAAAATTTGTACATTGAAAGTTTTGGACATAAGATTTTTGATTCCAATTATATATGGTTCCAATAAGATGCAATTGTGAACTGAAAACAGAACAATTGTCAGTTTGCATCTTTGAATTCGCCAGGATCTCTGGTAGAACATGTATAAAGAGGTATAAAATGTTTTCCAATGATTCATCCTCAAATGGCAAAGTATTTACAAAAATTACACCGAAGATGGTGGTTAATGACATTTAAATAAACATATATGTAAGCTAACAGTTTGAGAATGTTCAGTTAAAAAATTGGCGTAGATACTCCAAGATTTAACCAGAGGTCTATTCCATACAAGTAATTGGTTCATCTCCCATTCCCAATAATATACTTTTGGTGTTTGTTTCATAAATTTGGAACATATCTTTAAGTTCTTTGTTTCCATCAATAACCTAAGTAATTGACAAACAAGATGTTAGAAAAGCAGTGTTACGGTAATAATACTTCATTACCATTCTTTTTTATAAAATCAATATTCAAACTATCATTGCTGTTAAATGATAGCCTTGGGTAGTTGTCAGTGTTATGGTAGTGGCATATACCACCACTGGTGGATCATTTTTACCCTTTAGCTTCAATTATTCATATAAGGGTATTTTAATTTATGAAAATTTGTTGCATAAACAAATTTCAACAGATTTTCAAATTAATTTTTGAAAAGATTGAATAAATTATAATTGCTTTTAAAGAATTGAAAGGTAAATGTATTATGTGACAATGAAACTTTTGGTTGCCAAATATTATTGTCTTGTTAAAAAAAAATCATGGAACTTCCTGAAAATTCAGCTCTAAAAATCAGAACAGTGATCAATTTTGAAAAGTACTATCAAAGAAAATGGAAAAATTCTTACTTACAAGAACAGGTGCTGGAATGTGAAACTTTGTTTTTCTTATCAACCAGTCTTCATAACGTTCATGAATTGATGTTATAAGACTCTAAGAACCAATTCAAACAAATTAAAATTAAATATGAATTTGGTACTCTTACCAATTTACCAGAATAAATATAAACACTGGGTTACCACTGAAATGTCACACTCTTCTTTTCTGCTGCGATTTTTAATTCTATTATAACATTCCTCTGGTGATGTCCTTAAGTAAACTGAAAAAGAAGAAGAATAATTATGTCTGTCTTACAGTATTTGGCACATTAACAATACATTGACTCTTTAACCAGCAAATTTTAAGACCTGTTAATTCCTAGTGTCTGATAACAAAAGAACACTACAACCAAAGAACAAAAGAAAAAATTCAGTTATTAAGGGATTAAGCAGCAATTGTAAGTATACGATGATACTGGTTAAAGGGTTAACCTTTAATGCATAAAATATTTTTCTTCTGTTCTTAGTGTCTCTCTTTGTTTAACTTTGTTTTCTTGTTTGTTCTTAGTTTCTGATATATTGGATGCTGTGCATTAAAGGAAAGCACCCCACTTTATTGATTAAATCATCAGGCATTAACCAGAATAAAAATCTAAGTTGCATCCTCTCCCTTAACTGTTTAATGCTTGAATTTTCCATCTTTTGTTCCCTGATCTCTTTGTTTTTGATTTGTTTCCTTATTTCTTCTTTTGTTCCAGATGTGTGATAATGGTTGTCAAAGACTTTTCTCTAGTCTGTAATTTTTGGAAGCCTCACCTATTAGATCTACATGTGGCTTTTCTTCACTTACAACCCAATCGAACCATTTTCTGTAAACTCCATACTCAACAGAAGACATATTTCCACTGAAGAAGATAAAAAAAGACAACCAGGATCAGGCAATTTTGCATGAGACTAGTGCTTAAGATTGTTAATGAAGAGCTAAAATTGATATGCAATTACAAAACATTTTTCTCACCTTTTGTATAAATTTTCTACAAAACAATAACCAGCACTGTAAGCACTTCTTTCCATTAAGGTAACAGGTCTATTCTATGAACACACAAAACCTTATTTACTGACAAGAAAGAGAAGTTACATTCAAAATTTTATAATTTATGCAAACTAAGGTGTGCTAACTAAACCTAACTATAAACTGCTGAAGTACATGCTAGCTTTGTATTTACAAGTCATGTGTGTACCACCTACAATCACGATCCATCTCACAGGCTTCTATTCTGACAACTCTATCACAAATATTGTCTGTCCTTCAGAATGTTAAACAATTGCTTACCTGTTTCTTCTTATGGACTTGCAACATGGTAAGAAGGACATACGATTGGAACAAATAACTCCATCTGCTTGGGTCTTCATAAAATAGACCCTGGCATTTCAAAAAAAAGAAAAGAAATGTCCCAGCTTACAATTTTATGATGAGAGATTAACACGAACAGCTATTGTAAGGTAGTGCACCTTCACTCTTACTGAATGGACTTTAAACTAAGGGGATTCAATTAATGAATACCATTCATTTAATTAATTTAAACTCCTACGATAAAAGGAAGCATGAGTTTTTATTATCAATAGCAATTGAGAATAATATTTATAATTTCTGTAAATACTTATTTTAATCACAAGGATTTCAGCTTCCTACCAAAGTATTTCCACCCCCAATATTTTGCCATTCTGCAACTGGTTCTGTAATTACCTGAAAAGCAGTAGTAACAAAATTGTTGATACTCTTGGTGCTCATCATTGTACTGCAAAAACAGATGGATGAAATATAAATTGCTACATTTTCTATTTACTGGCCACTGAGGGAATGATAAAACATTTCAAGAAAAAATTGCAATGCAAACAGTGTTCTTGTTGGGGATCAACAAAACAGGCTATAAATTGTTCTCTTACAGGGAGTATCTTGAGGTAAAATGACTAGCAATCCAACTGGTAGTGACATAGGAATGGTTTCCTGGAAATCATTTCTAAGAATCTTAAGAGGGAGGATTTTAAAGTTGTTGTGAAACATGTCTTCAGACTGACTCAAAAATACTAATATACAGCAAAGATATTTTAAAACTGAGAACAATGTAAAAATGTAGGATGCTGCAAAAGTAGTACTATAAAAAAACAGTACAGAAAATTAAAAGGTTCTCACATCTTCTATTTGAGGGCTCAGACTGAATAGAGTTAATAAAATCATATCACAGGTATATCTCTGAGGAAGTTTTATGCAGTGGATGAGTTTCCCATAGGTGTAATATCAAAACCATGGCTTTTGTCTGCTCATAAATTACTGATTCAGTCTTATATACTAGCCACATTAATATTCCAATTGCTTCTGCTGATCACCATTTTACAAAATCATGGTGATCACTAAATTAGTAGAAATAATCACAAGCACCATGAGCTGTTGAGGAAAAGCCCTTCTTCAGAGAGGGAAATGAAAAAAAAGAGCCTTTGCTCAAAATGTCATATTTTTAAAACTTACTTCCACATGTGAATGCTTTTTAAAATATTCTAGTAATGTGGTTTTACCACTCCCAATATTCCCTTCAATTGAAACCTAAACAAAATTTAACAAATTAACAAAATAGTTTCTGAGCATCACTTCCCTATTACTCAGCTTAGAGTTTTCTTTCTTCTATTTCTATAATACTAAGGAGGCACGCATGGTAGAATTCTGAGTTTGGCTAGAGCAAAACTACAGATAAAATAGATGGCCCAGACAATATATTTAAATAGAGGCGTAACAAAGACATATACCGGTGTTAAGAAAATATTTAATGAATTAATGTTTCGTTGCTAAACCTGCAACATCTTCAGAGTGAGATAAAATTACATATTATTATCTCACTCTGAAGATGTTGCAGTTCATTAAATATTTTCATAATACATGTCTTTGTTAAGTCTCTATTTAAATATACTGGTATTGTCTGGGCCATCAATTGCTGCTGAGGAAATAATTATCTTAAACCTTTTACCACAAATCCATTCCTTCAGAATTTTATCTGGACTGATCCCAGACAATTGTATAAAGTAGTGAGAGATGCCAGGGGAGTAAAAGAGAAGCATATCTACTACAGATTAAAATCTTCACCTGTGGCCACAATCATGCTGTTTAGAATTTTATCCCAACTAAAACCAGACAATTATATTTTGACAGCAAATAACTTCTGGGGGTTAAAATACAAATTGTAGTGGTACCTTAACTGGTTTTAGTTTTGATTTATTTCCATTAATTTTGATGTCATTTTCATTGTGTAGCCAGCAACTTGAAGGATGATTCTTACTACCTAACACTAAAACAGCAATCAAAGTCATAAGTTGACTGAAAAATCACTGAGAGTTGTTCACTATATATTACCTCAGAGTGTCACAGCTTGTAAACTCATCATTTCTTAACTCCTTCCTGTCCATATAGGTCCTCAGTGACCTATGGAGACTTTAGTATTTAACTCTGGCTCATACCAGATGATTTTACTCATCTTAGGGAAAGTCCTTAGGCAGGAAAAAGTTAAACCAATCTTTGGCATACATGAAACATGAAAAATACAGTTACAAACCAGAATAATTTTTTGTTAATGGTGCCTCTCTTAGACTCCATTTTTGAATTTCATGTCGAGAGTTGAATGATTTAATGACTAAGACTGAGGGAAAGTTTGGCAGTCATGTCAGTATACTGGACCAGCAGTGAACTAGGAATTTTTAGGGGGAGAGAAGACTAGCGTTTAATTCCAATTTGGAACCACACTTTGTTCAATTACACTTCAGCTTTCAAAACTTTGAGACAATGGGTTGCTCAATTCAATCTATTTTTTCACTTACATGCTGTGCATGCTGCACTGATGCAATTGAGGAAGGGTTTGAAGGTATTGGGGACCCCTAATAAATACATCTCTGTCTAGTGCATTAGGCAGTTGCCTCTCTCCCATCTCTCAAGCTAGGCCACTGCACTTGAATGCAGTATTTCAATATTTCTTCTGGTATGGAACAAAAAAAAAACATTTAGTTTGGTGTAAAGTAGAGCTGATTTTATGTACATCTAGACCATAAGCTAAGATCACAGTCTTGACTACAAACTAGATTTGTTTAATACAAATACTTAATGAAATTGTTTCCATTTCAGCTTAGATCACCCTTCCCAAGGGAACATACTATTCCAATCAAACAAATGCTTGGCTTTACGAGTACAAGATACTTATCAAAGCTTTTAATAGCTTGGCTTCATAGATTTAATAGATTGGCTTCACAGAAAAACACTGTCGAACAAAAACTTTCTGACAGTATACCCAGATCACCAAGATAAAATACTAAAGCATAAAAGTTTGCTAGTTCAGATGCCTAGTAGAAATCTACATAGTTTTCTCGAATCAATAAGACGAATCATATGTGACTGTATACATACTTGTTTAAAATAACGCTTGTTTGAATTAAAAATCCAGCAAGAATGTTTTCCTAATAATGAATAAAATTGAAATTCCCTCCAAAAATTTCCACTTTCGCTAAGCGAGCCCACGATTCGGTCCCGACAGATACAGGGGAGGAGTAGGAGAGTGAATGACCACATTAATTATCTGTGTTCTCATATTAAGTTGACCACTTCAGGCCCTTGCAAAATCTTCAATTTGAGGTAAAATGTTGGAATTCAGCAGTCCATACTGTATACAAAAGAAAATAAACGGGAAATGGAAGGCAGAAATCCCATTTAATTAATCATAAAATGATCCTAATGTAAAGCTTTGTTGAAGAAATCAATAATGAATAATCCAAAGTATTAGTATACTTTGTCAGTTAAAACCATAGCGAATTTATTTTTATTCGTTATGTTTTATATAGAATATATACTACCCGCTTTGCATATTTAATATCGTTATTCATTAACATAACCTTTGAGTGATTCACAGACATCGTTAAATTACCTGGTGTCTTCAAGAATACGGAAAGGAATTTGCGAGATGTCCTCAATGTCTTCGAAATTTTCATAGATGTAATGCAATAAATGACAGGGAAGAGAGAGTGGCGGTATCTGCAGGAATAAGAGGAAAAGATTGCAACGTTAACCAAGACAGTTTAACGTAACCAATCAAACGAACACACCGAAGACGTGTTAGGTGCCAGTTCTGGTTCAGAAATCTCGAAGTCAACGACAAACTGCATCGTAGGAATAATCAATTGAATGCTCTGATGTTTCTTCGGGCAAATGTTACGTAAGTGAGCTTCTGGCTCGATAAAATGGCTCTAAAATACTACTTTAACCGTGTGTCAGCGTGACATCGGCAGAGTACGAAGCGAAATGCTGGTCAACGAAATATTTCAGTGTACCTGTAACTAGTGAATCATTCAGAAATTATTTCTTCCAATTTTTGGCACATAGCTTGCGACTGTTTGGCATTGTTGTCGACACAATGTTGTTTAGTACTCAAAAATGACAGAACTTGGCCAAACTCGGTCAAACACGGCCAAACTTGGCCCAAGAATCCGCATTTAATTAAAGGAATCTTGGAAAGGATTTGGTGGATTGTCCACTGGTCAACATTTTACGGGCTCTCGAAAATGCAACATGGCGACAGACAAACCGTTGTATGTGGTGTATTTTCAGAATGTTTTTACCTTTTTTATTAAGTTTGGAAAGATCGACCCAACTGTCAGAGCTGTCGTATGCTGGGTTATTGTAATTATTGGTTCGCTGGTACATGAATTTCATCGTCCTCCTAACACCTATTTCTCAAACAAGAAGAATGTATTCAACGTTGTGTTCGTGAAGTTTGGTCTGGGATGGACTTTGGCCACCCTGGCACCGTTTGTTATCTTGTCGTCGCTAATGAAAGGTAAAAGCAACCTTTCAGTAGTTTTGAAGAACTTTTCTAGGCTGCTGGTTGCTTTTGTAGTTTGGTATGTCGTCACGGGCGTGTTTGAATTGGTACTGGATTTCACTGGCTTTTGTGAAGGTAGTGAGTTGTTCTCGTCGAAAAACAGTTGCGTGGGAGATGGATTGCTGTGGAGGGGCTTTGATATCTCTGGCCACTCGTTCCTGCTGGTGTACTGCACATTGATAATCAGCGAGGAGATCCAAGCGTTTAACTTTTGGAACGATGAAAACTTCAATTTATCGTGGAAACGACGACTCAGGTTTGCCCAGCCGTTCGCAAACTTTTTTTACATTTGTTGTTGTTTACTTATGTTGCTATGGGAGGTGATGCTGGTGTTTACCGCAATCTACTTTCATACAGTGCTAACAAAGGTGATTGGTGTAATGGCTGGTATTTCATCATGGGCACTAACATACAAGGTCTGGTTTGAAAATGGTCATTATTACCTAGGACTTCCAACAGATACCAACTAAAAATGTGCCAGATTAGCTTAAAACTGAAGATGCCCTAAAATAAACCTATATACCAGACCAACTTCTCACCTTTTTAACCAAATCAAATCACATTTGCAGAATTTCTCATGTCATAAAAGTTGGACTTACTCCACCGAGACTTTCCCACACATTTGCTGTTGTGGACGTATGAATGTCAAATATTAATACAAACTCTAAAACCCAATGTTATCTTCAACAAACTTATAGAATACTTGTGGTTGCATTTTATATACTTGTCCTTCGTGCTAATTATTACAGTCCCTACCCACATATGTGGGGTTCTCCCGATAGCATTGTAGGGTGGGTCTATGCCACACTACTTTTTCTGAGCTCTTATCCCAGGATTTCTAAATAATCATCTTTATAACTCAGTATGATGACATTTTGCAGTTTCTTGTGAGGTTGAAGAGGTTGTCAAAAAATAAACCTGATCAAGTAGTCCACCAGTTTGATTGCGCAGACTCACCTTATGATCTGTTGCATGACCAGTTGCCTTGCCAAACCACTTGCATTGTATTGCACTTGCACATCAGATATACCAAATAGTGCAATCTATTAACATGAAAATCAGTTCCTATTCTGATAAAAATTGAACAGCAATTTATTAAGATTAAAATTTCTGGGAAGAGCCCTGTATATGTTTCTCAAGTGAAGTGTAATTATTGTCAGAACCATGGCATGCCCAAGTGGAACATGGAACTGTAATATTTGACTCTAGCTGCTTCAGATCAATCCTAAAATAATATTGTTGGTAATTCCCAAACTCCATTTTAGCTCTTTTAGAAAAATAAATTGTGTGTTGATTGCACAACTTTAAACACACAGCATGGAATTAACCATTTCTGTTGTCAAGAATTCAAGTGGTGGGCATTTTAAACCCTCCCTAATTTCTCATGGAATATAACGCCAAAATAGTTGCATGAGTTTCAAATACCAGTTAGATGTTTGTGGAAGTTGATTGTCCAGGTTAGTGTAGTTTTGAGAAAAACTGTTGGTGGAAGCGACTGACATTTCAATGGCCTTAGCAGTGGTCATCTTCACTTAAGTCTGAAAATTTCACTCCTCCAACAGTCTTTCTCAAAACTTCACTAAACTGGATAATCAACTTCCATAAACATCTAGTTATGATTCTTCCAAGTTCAAACCATTTACTTTATTGGTTTCAAATGCCATAAGAAAATTTAACCTTCAGTTGCTTATTCTTATCATTATTTAGTACTTTCATTAGAAAAAATCCTGTACTTGTATTTGTTAACCAAGGGTGCCTGCAGAGATGATCAAACAGGGGAACTGGACCCTTTATGGATCCTGATACAAAAAATGAATGTTTTGCATGGACTCTCATAACATAGTAAATTTTTTAGAGTTTAAAATATTAACTGATTCTCTTGTTTTGTTAGTCTGCTCCCCTGGAAAATACTTGCAGGTGCCCATTCTTTTTAATCATTATTTATTAATTTGTGGTAATATCTTCGAACTTTGTCAATAAATAATTATTATTCAAATAGGCATTGATTTTAGTTGTGGTTTTGTTGTGATGGAATTTGGTTTTTTTTTATGATTTTGACTTTCCTGAAATAAAAATTAGGCGCTATTGGCATAGAATAACATTTCCTGGTTTTTGACACAATCACCAATTTGAAAGCTATATTCTGGTTGAAAGAAATCATGAAGGAGTTTAAATTACATTCTAAAATTAATTAATAATTCATATAGAATGTTTAGAATAAATAAATGTTCAATCAGAATCTGTTAACATTGATACATCACTGGAAACTTTTATTATTTTACTCTGGGTGACTCCAGACAATTTTCCTAGTCAATGGGAGAAATCAGGGAGTGAAGAGGTTCATAAAACATTGTTTCTGGATCACACTTACAGATGCTGCTGCAGTTTTCTGGTTTTGTTTTTCAGAGTAAAATTGACTTCCTTTATATGTTTTTATCTTTAAAAATTGTTCACAAAGTTAACTTGGAGCAAGTTTTTTAAAGTAATTAACAAAAGGAATGTAGGTTTTCCCTTAGTTCTTTATATCCCCATGCAAAATGGCCATTTTTGAAATAATAGTGTACTTAAATCATTTCTTTGCTAACCTTTTTATCATACCATGTGAGATGCACTGAGTTCATCATTTATGTCATTTCTGTAGTTTGCTTGTTACAAGGTTAAGAAATACCTCTATGGTGGTGAAACTCCATGGGGAACATTGCCCAAGGACTTCTGCACACTGTGCTGCATCCTCAATTAGTGAATGTAGTTGACTATCCTGATTAGTTATGAGAAGAATCTTGTTTTAGGCCTTGGTAGATATCAGAATGTGATTAGGAACTCAGCAGTTGACCGCTTTTTTCTGGCTTAGAAGATACATTCCTAACAACAGTGAGACCAAACAACAATTGGAGCTAATTAAGATTCTAGTCTTCCATCATCGATATTGGGTAGGGTAAATTATGGCGTTTAAATATTCAGACCATTTGTGGAAATTATCTTTAATGCTACGTTCTATTTAATATAAATAACTTTAGAAAATATTAGTACGTTACAGTACACATTATAACAATGTTTCGTAGTTCCTACTTTTCCAGAAAATGATGGCAGGAACCGCGAATGTCTGTATCACTAAAACTTACTTAACCGAAAGGTTGTTCGGAGCGCTGTCGATTCACAGTGATTTTTGTTCACTGTGGAATCACCGGTCTATATAGTTTCCATACAACGGTGTCCAGTTTTCTTTAGTTCGTCGTACTTATATCAACTTTGTTTGCGCGTCAGGCAGTTGATGTGTTCAAGGGATAACGTCCTGACACAGATTTCCACCTCGCCACGCCGATCTTCGATAAGGACGTCGAAGTATATGACCAACGTCACCGCTCAACTTTATCCACCAATTTAGATTTACGCACATCCAATGTTACATTACAGTAGTGATAGATTATGAAAGGTTACTACTTATTTATCGTCGTTGTTCTAACTTGGTTTGGCATCGACGTCTTTAGTTAGCCATCTAAACCTATGTCCACGTCCATAGTGAGAAGGTTGTTAATCATTCGACTAATTTCAATTTGAGAAATTCTGTTGCTACTTTGTGGGTGGCTCGCCGACTGTTCTTTTATCTGGCTCTTCAGGATTGTCGGGGTTGTCCAATGAGTGCTGTGAGAGAAAAATAGGAAAGTGCGTCAGGTATTTTCCCCAAAAAATTGAGCAACAGAACACAAACAAAATGGACATTTTCGGCTGTGGCTTTTCGAAAACGTTAATGCGCTCCTACCGTACCCTCAGGTTTGTTGTCGTCCCTCCACGCTCTCTGTTTTTCCTCGAATTCTGCTAGCTTTATTCTCGCACGTGCTAAGGTCTCTCGCATTACCTTGTCTTCTATCTAAAAATCGAGAGGAAATCAATTGAATGGTTGGATCACGAGTATAGAGTATATCCTCGGGTTACTTGCAAGAATAAAGTCAAAGTGTAACAACGTCTAATTTCTATGCTACCTGAGCTGTTGCCTCGTCAAATTCCAAACACCCGATTCCATCCAGTCTTTGTAAATCGAACCATCCTTTGAAGAAGACACAGACGCCATTCATGATGAACGAGCTTCGAATATGAACCTGAAGACAGAGGAAAACATTAATCAACACAACAACTCGTGACATCAAAGCACTTCGTCAATCTCCCTTAACGCAAGAGCAAAAGAACTCGATGGCAGTAAAAGTTACGGCTGCCTTCGAAATAGTCCGTCGCAAAACGAAACATCAAAAGCTGTAAGCAATTATCGTTCAAGAAAAATATCTCAGTCAGTGACTAGGGCCCCTAATGGTGCAAGATTATTTCCATTTAAATGGCAAGAGTGTTGCAAACATCTCATTGACCATGAACCTTTGTTGCGTGTGCCGTGTGCTTCGATTTTGAACGCCATTATTAAGACAAACATCATAGTATTTTGCACCTTAATTGTAGCCAATGTGCGAACATGGACTAAAATACTTTTCGTGGATTGTACGGATTTATTTGGTTGAGAACAGAACGTTTTCAAAGCCTCCGTGAATTCTCTGGTCGATTCATCCACTCAGGTAACTCAGATCGCACAAGGAGTTACATCTGATCTCGAATTTACGTCTGCCTGTTGGTAATTAAGCAGTATTTCGACGTGACGTATATCATACCCAGTTCACTCACCCGCTGCTCAATGTAGACTTACGTAACAGACGAGTATTTACCTGGTGACGCGAGATGGATTATAAAGCGTCTGGGCTTGTCCATAGCAACATCAAGACGAAACATAAACAATCTATGCCAGTGCTCAACTAACGTTTTCCGCTGTCAACTGATTTTTGATTTTGGCGGCTGAAATTAAATAGTCCGGGGTTTTTACGTCCGAACAAGCTGAGCATGAACTTGCTACACAAAAAAAACATGTCTAACCGAATGAACGTCTGATCCACTGATCGGACCATTTGCTCAGCGTTTAATCAGGTCATGTTACCACACTTTTCCGGGGGAAAATAGAAAATTCGATTTGAAGGATTGTTGGCAAAGTACCCTGATTTGGTTACGTAATTCCATCATGCAAATCACCTTTGGTGACGTATGACCGTTCTCGTTTCTGCTTTGACTCACGAAAGTTACGTGATGAATAGCAAGGCCTGTTCATTCGTATCAATCCATATGGGTGAAAAAAAAGTAAAGTTAAAAAGTTAAGCGATGGTCAAACCATCCAACTTGGTTGTACAGCTTTGTTGGATGCAACATTCGACCGTTGGTCACCTTATATGAGTCCCAAATTTTTGTTGGAAGTTATGTTGGACTACGTTTGCTTTCGATCAAACATCTGAGCCAACCTTTTGATTTGTCCAACACAGTTGGAACGTTTGACCATGGCTTTAGTTATGGTAGCACAAAATGACGCACTCTATGATTTGAATTACGACTATTTTCAAATATGTTTGTGGAAGTTGATCGTCCAGGTTAGTGTAGTCTTGAGAAAGACTGTTGGTGGAAGTAGATAGTCAAAAGGTTTGGGAAACGGCCGGAACTTAAGAATGCTTAAACTGACGTTTCGAGCGAAGTTCGTCCGAGTGACGAAGGGCCTTCGCTCGAAACGTCAGTTCCTCCATTCTTAAGTTCCGGCAGTTTCCCAAACCTTTTGACCATCTACAAGCCGTTTAATACTGCCGACGCAGCACTCTAATTTTTATATCATTGTTTTATATCAGTGGAAGTGACTGACGTGACGACGATCTTAGCGCCACTAAGTATCACGATTCTCCCAATCATGGACTTAGTGTTGAAAAATGATCTTAAATTTGAAATGTTTCAGAAATGGGCATTTCCAGGAGTTGTTTTTCTCTCGACAAATTTTGCCCTAGATCGCCGTTTCGGTTGGACGAGGAGGGGCTTTTTTCTGGGACTATTTTATTTATTAATTTTTAATATGTGACCGGAGAAAGTTCCTTGTATTTCTTGACTGAATTACCCAGTGTAACAGGCCTTTGAGTATTTTATGGGACAAAATTACGTAAATCTATGCTCTGTCTTATATAAGACAAACAAAGTCAGGACTATTCGACATAAAAAAGCTTTTACGAATTGATCATATAGCATTCACTAAAGCTGGTGTTGACCGAAGTAACCTGCACCAAAGGAAATTCAAATTGGTTCGGAACTACTGTAGTGCGGTTTCTGCGTCAGTACTATGGAAAAACACTGAACATATGAGTAAAACATGACCCAGATCAGCGTTGGAAAACACGAAGAGAACATTTCATATTTGTCAATGAAAGATTCTGTCGCAGTGAAATAATTAGACTGATGTCATAAGCGTCAGGAGCAAGGTTAAGTCAATATGTCACTTGAGATAAAAGCTCTTGGAACTCCTTGTACCGACATAAACAATCACTTGCACCAGATCTCATTGACTCAGAGTTAGAAGTTAGCACTGTTAGTCGCACTTCATTGAATCTTCTCTAAGTGGAATTGATTTCTTTTTTAGTTCATTTGCAAAATAATGACAACGAGCTCTTAAATTTTGTTTGAAGGGTTTTCCGGACTGTACAAACACATTTTGTTGAAAGCCAAATGTCGACGTAGTTTTACTGTAACTCGATTGTTTGCCGTTGGACCTGGTCACCAATATTTAAAGGACTCAATTCCGATAACAGAGAAAGAAAACTCCAGCCTTTCAGAATCGAAATATACTACCACGTGAAATCAAACGATTTGTCCTTAAGGCTGAATAGAAAGAGATTGGAATTCAGAACATACTGGTTCATATATCGTGAGGAAAAAGCCTACGCTTCATGAACACCAGTACCGTAGCAATCTAAACGCCGCATTTGTCACCGTTACTGTTGGGACAGTATTTTATTGCTAAAGGTACTTTACACACTGCGATTGATCGGGCCGATTTCTGGCTTTGGTGCAGCAGAAAGAGAAGTCGAGAGGCAGTGAACAGAACGCTCCTCGAGCTCAAATTTGCCTGCTTTTTGTTGTCAATTACCATGCACCTAAACCAGAAATCGGCCCGACTCATCACAGGGTGTAAAGGTACCCCAACTCTATGCTTAACTGCCGTTGACAAGGCTCGTGCTTTAATTCATCCCTCCATACGGTGTTCCTTGTTTTGCTTTCCCCTCTACTGATCCCACAGCACATGTCGACAGAATGGTTCAAAGGCAGATCCAATTATTTGTTCAAAATTTTGTCATAATTACTGTATTATTCATGCATGATGATGCATGCGTCAACGGAACAGTTTATTAAAGATCTCCATGTTCGGTGTAAGCGTAATAAAGTAACTCAGTCTCTGTCTTGAGTAAGAGTTTCTCAAACAAAAATACTCGTCAATTGAAGCCAGCTGTTATTAATAGGGTTGGCCTAGGGAGTCAGATGTATCATGGTGGCGTATAACAAAATGCATGCTTTACTGGCAGATGGTAATCAATTATTCATGTCACGATCAGCTTACGTTATGGTCCAGATGGCCCTTCTTTGAATGAGGCAGGTCAAATAATCTATGGTACAAAGTTTCTTTCTATGTTTGCAGAGTTTCAGAAATCTAAGATTATTCAGCCTTTCCAAAAATTCGTATTAAACGTTTTTTAACGGCTTTTTGAAATTCGCGACATTCATGCAAGTATAACCAACAAACATCAATCATTAATAAGTCGTTATTGCCAAGTTTATTGAAAACTCATTGGGTAAAACTTATAAAAGATTAATTCAGTTTATTTATTTATCAGTGGACGCTTGTCCAATATGCTGGAATTTTTTTGATGGAAAAGCAAAACAAGAAGCTGTGCTTTACAGAAGTTACCCAAAAATGACTGGAAAAAAAAATGCAGCACTTACTTTTCCTGGTTCTTGGTCAAAGTTCACAAATGGAGTGGAAATCATGTTTTCAGCTTTCGGAAAAACAAGACAAAGGTTTGTCCCAGAAGCTACAAAGGACTAAAAGAGAGAACAAAAAAGTGAAGTTATTCATAATTTAGAATTAAATACATGTATACTCCACGGCTCAGTAACTAAATTTTTAAGCTAAATAACTTTTTTTTTTTATTAAAAACCATATCTATTCTCCCACCAGTCGAAAACAATTCATCACAAGAGCTAATAGGTAATGTTCTCAAGTAACTTACTGCATTTAGGCGTCCCTCCCTGCAGTCATTGTGAAAATGCTGGATGCGTTCCGATTGTGGTCTATCCCGGTACATCGTGTACTTCACCTGAAGGAAATGCAACAAGGTAATGAGATATTCTGCAAGCACTATCGAAGAACCAGTAAAACACCCTCTGGTGAATTCGCTCAAGTGTCAACGTACCTCCGATTCCCGCGAAAGCTTGCGGAATAATTCGTCGTTTTCGAATTTACTTCGTTGATCTGGTACTACTCGTGGCATGGCAGCTAAATCAATTTAGTACGTGAAATTGACTCTGAAAATGTACAATGTGTGGGTTTGTTTTTGTTCCCCCTCCGTCGAACTCACGAGGTTGTCTGGTCATGGGCAGATTTGTTGGCCTGTATATATATTCAAACGAGAAACTTGATTGGCCCGCCTTGAATAATTGCCAGTTGATTGTGACGTCAGTCACTTTGAGAAAGAACCGGATATTCGATATTAAGTTCTTTACGCAAGACTGGCGTAATGGATACCTTGTAACAAACAAACATTTTTCTTCGAATATACACCAAAAATTGAAATACCGGATTAGGCAGTTCACCAAATGTGATAATCGTGGCTCGTAATTCAAGTTACGTGACTTGCTGGCCAAAAGAAGCGCATGAAAAGTCAATCTACACATTTTCTAGCAAAAGACACGACTATTTTCCGAAAGATATACGAGCTAAGTTCCGAAATTTCTCGAATGTTCCAGAGGATTCCGAAACGTCGTTTAACGTCATTCGGAAAGTTCTCGAACCTTCCCGACCTTTCTGTCACAATTGTTCAAGCACGTTGCATCTGACGGCTATTTAATAATATACTTATCTTGTTCTTTATCCTATTGTTTGTATATACTGGGGTCAGATAGAGTAAAAATGTGTTTGGTACCATTTGTTCTTGCTATTTTAAGCACTTTTTCCAGTCTATTGATAACAAATAATAGTTTATCAACATCTCTTAATAAAGTACAAATGAATTGGGTAGAAAGTTAAAAGGTTGGTAGAGAGGCCAATGCAAGTAGAAAAATTCTGACCTTTCGAACAAAGGCCTTCTTCAGAGAGTAAAACGCAGTCTACTAACCTTTTAACTTTCTACGCTGTTTTATGTACTGCCTACGCAGCATTTTTCCTTGTTGACAAATTAATTGTACAAATAGCCAGTCAGTTGACCCGGTTGTAGCCGAAATAAATCGTTTCGTAAGGTATACAGTTACGTACAACGTCTCAACGTCCTGATCCTATTGCATGCTAGTTTATTATGGATATATTGCAGTAACAATATCAGTGCAGTGGAATCATTGAGATCATCCCGAAATATTTTTTTTGCCTGAAACTTCCTTGTATGGCAAACGGTGTTTAGATATCGAGACAGCGTGAACAAAAAACTTACGAACTTTGTCCATCTTCATATGGTTACAACATTACCGATTCAAGTCGGGAAAACGAAGTTCGAAATGTTTTCTGGAGCAAAGGATAATTGATTTGTTGTTGTTTAGTTTTCTATAGTATCACAGGCCAATCCAGTTCATATTTCGTATGATAAAAATCCATTGTAGTCTCGTCAAATTCCGTCGCAGAAAATTTCAGCTTTCACCAGCAATATCCACAGAATTAATCCTCAAAATTTCCTCTAATCTGAACTGAGCCCGCCATAGTCATGTAAACAAGTGGGCCCTGGTTTGTTGTTCTGAAAACCGGAAGATGCAATGGTTTTCTCGGCAGTGAAGCCATGCGACGCAGACGAAAACGACTTTGTCTGCTTCTGCTGGTTTTGCTTGGCATTTTTATCTTCAAATTTCACAAGGTAGTGCACTCTTTCTACGAAGCTGTTGAAAGAATTACTTGCGATGAAACGAGAGGGAAACAAGCTCTTCACGATCTGGTAAATGGAACAAGCGGAAGCCATGTAGTGGCACTAATGCAACAATTAGCCTGATGTTAAGTTGTCCTGCATTCTTTAACCTACTCTATGGTTAAACGTTTGTCGTACCATTGTTCCATTTATACAGTGCGTTTCTTACAAGAAAGGAAGAGTGGCTGGAAATCTGTGCGAGGATTTGTGCAGCACCAGTCTTGTGTATATCGAAAAATGCCTCTCACACAAGAACGATAACGTAATTTTCTCGGCAAATTGGAGAGAGAAACGAATAATATTGAAAGCAAAGAAAATGACAAGTTACTTGACATGGGAAAATGCCTTTCCAGGTAGCACAGAAATCTGTTGAGACTTGTGGTGCCATTATTTTGCATACTAATGTTGCCAAACGCAGATAATAATTTTTATTAGCTTGTCTGCTGTATTTGTGTAGTAGGATCATGTCAAGTTTAGCGCCTGACCCCATCTCGTACGAGGAATCTTTATTAGAGGTTTTATCTACATCATCGAGGTTTTTAATGGAAGAATGTTGGAAGTAATGTTCTAGTATGGAGAATTTAACGTAATACAAACCACAAACTGCCTCGACTAGCTTTGCTATTTTTGCAATAATTTTATAGTGTAATTATTGTGATAATTGTTCACTTATTCACTGTCTTTAAATAGAAGTGGAGGATAACAGATACAAGCTTTAATGCTACCTTAATCTGTGTTATTTTGGATGGCCACTTCTAATTGTGATGGAAAGGAATGACCAGCCCACACTCCCCTTAGGATGGAATTTGTGCCAAGATGACTGATGACTAGAGTGCTGTTTAGCAGGTGCAACAAATTGCTGACAAGGAATAGAACTGATTCATTCAGGGGTCTGCTAAATTGCACTTCTTATGGACAAGCAAAGTTAGCAAAAATGTTATAGAGGAAACAATTTTATAAGCAATTTTCTAGCTTTGCTACTTGCAAAAGTGCATTGTTATGTAAGCAAGCTTTTCTTGTAACCATACATCCCAATACTCTTATATTGTTAAGTCAGGTAATTGGTATATATACTTATTATTTTATTAGAAACAATTGGAATGACTATGTATATTTTTTATGTGCTAACATTACTTTTTATTCTCTTTCAGATGAGCTGAATCAAAATTTAAAAACACTTAGGGAGACTTTCTTATCTGTTGTTCATGATCATGTTATCTTACAGCTGATTAATTACAATAATCTGACAACTCACCCATTAAAGAGGATTTCTCCAAGAAAGCTGCTATCTCAGTTATGGTATGATGCATCAATATTCCATTTAAACAGAAAGGAAATGCAAAGTTTGTGGTCTTTGCTTCAACAAGATGAATATTTTATTTTAAAACTCTTAAAAGACTTTAAGCACATTCCTCATATTTATGGCACTTGTGGGCAGTTTTATGCTGTGGAGCAAGTAAGGACACTTGATAAATACTTTGGGCTAATACTACTTCCCAGGTCACTAACCTGGAGGACTCGTGTGAAAATTGCATTACAAACAATGGATCTTGTTGATGAACTGAGTTCTAGAACTGCCTTTGGATCATGGTACCATTGTGATATCCAGCCCAGCAATTTTGGTTTGGATAGCAGTGGTGTTCTCAAGGCAATTGATGTAGACCTAATGTTTACCAGTGAGAAGATTTTGGAAGTGTTGAGTCAACAGGCTGTTAATTGCACTGCAGATAAGGATTGTGAGTTTTTTGATTGTGCATCACTATGTGATATCAAAACAAAGAAGTGTACATCTAAACAAATCACAAACAACTTACAGGTAATACTGGTCACAATTCTAACTAATTTCAATATATTCTATGCACATAACATCTTATTGGTCACAGTAGCACATACAAATCTGTTGCATAACTATATGAAGTCTGTCCAGTGGGTTAGGACAGCACTGTAATTTCACAATTGTCTTGTACTGTTGAAGTTAACTGAAAAAGAACTTTGACTCATGCAGGACTTGAATTCTAGTCCTGAGAAAATAAGGATAAGAGGCACCTTGTCTTGACCTTGTCCCCAAAAGATGATGCTTCTTAATAAACTTGTCATTCTGAGATTGATAACAATTTATCTTGTATGTCTTTGTGAAATATATTCTTCATCTTTTGGAACTCTTCTATCATGCTCTATAGCCACTTTTCCACTTATTGGAATTTTCCATGCCAAGTGGAATTTTTTTTTTCCTTTTTAAATTATTTTCTCCCGAGAGTTAATGAAACAAAGAAGAATCCTGCTCCATGCAGAAAAACTGCTCAGTGGAAAACCAGCTTAAGTAGGAAGGACTATGATGCCATTTTGATTTGTGGTATTAGAAGTAACATGAAAATGAGATATCAACAAAGTTGAGCACAGAGGCAAAAACTAAAAGTCAGATAAGTCATTTACTAAATATGAATTAAATGTTGCATTCTAGCACAATATAAATTGCATTCTGTTGTTCAGGAATAACCTCATAAAAGGCGTGTGATTGAACTCTAGCTACATGTACACACACAGTAAAATTTGGAATTATTGTAGACACATGAAAAAACTAAATGTTTTCATGCATGCAGCCATATAGGAACCACATATGTAAAATATGTAAATACATGTTTCACTTTATTGGAGTAGGAAGCTGAGTGGATGATAGTTATTATCTGTACTTCTTGTGATTTTACAAAAGTTTAGTCAACTATTTCTATGAAGTTTCTTGGACTGGGTCTTGACAATGTCACATCAAACATGGCTCATCAAGATGATCAGAATTGTTTTAAGTATAATCACATTATTTCACTCTGAGTGCACTTACAAACACAGAAGGCAAAAAGACAGAATGATGTATTTTTATTTTGAAATTATTCTTAAGAAACTTCCTTTTATTGCAGGTAGTTTGCAGAGACTTATTCTTGTCCAAATGGATTGAAAGTGGCTTACTATCTAATATCCCAACCAAGAGCAAAGTTAAACTTGATAAGATATTGAAGGAGTGCTCTGCATCATCAAATAGACCATGGACAAAACACAAGTACAAAAGAATATTCAACACTCTTAATGGTTATCTGATAGATGAGCTAAAAAACTCCCGCTGAGTTTGATAACTACTGTATGAAGCATAACTTGTTTCAATTACCTTGTGATAATAAATCAAATAATGTTTCAGATTGCTTAGTACGGTTTCTGTTTTTTAACCATTTAGATGTTTGTTCCAGGAGTACTTTGGGTATGCTTTAAATGTGGGCTTTGGAACAAGCTCTGCATGCTTGGTCAAATTTACCTGTATGCTAAGGTGGATAGAGTAAACTGTTTTACTCACATTA
>JBAHVQ010000035.1:1422660-1444065 GCA_036872915.1 Nanipora kamurai
AAAGCACATTTTTCTCGTGTAAGCGCCCACTGCTCGTGTAAGCACCCACCCCCTTCTTTTGATGAAAATTAAAACATCGAGATGGTGGGCGCTTACCCGGTCAACTACGGTACTTGCACAATTTAAGGGGTCATTAAATTTCTCCAAATTAAGATAACATGTTATTTCCAATGCGAGCTAACTTAACATTTACCCAAAAAATATGTTAAACCAACACCATATCAACTAATTAGGAATTACATTGTTTGCTTGAGATTGTTATGATGTGGTAGATGAAGATGTCACATGATGGATCTGCTACATGTATCACTGCATAAAAATTGTCAGGAAATATTAATGACTGTTTCACAAGAAACTGATTTATTAAATTTAGTTACTAGTTCTTGAAATTTGTTATCAAAAATAAAGATTAGCAATGCTACTTGGAAATAAATGCCATTGGTATCAGGTTGGTCACCAAGACAGAATACAGTGTATCTATCTACAGTCAACAGTTGATTACCTTAGCCAATCAGACAGTAGCATTTACATTAGTCTGCACCAAGTTTCTGTCAGTGCCCAGTGGCACAGGCAGCAATTGCCCCTCTCTTTTTCTTGAATTTAATTTTTTTTAAATAGTTTATAACGTGGTTCTTCATAACATTATGGAAATCACTCATAAAGAATATCTGGATCAAAGAAATTGCCTACACAAAAGCGAGCTACCTCAAAAGTTTAAAGAATACCTTTCGTCCACTCCAGCTGATAAATTTTGACTTGGAGAAGTAATTCCTTCATGTAGTTTGGGAATGCGAGCTTTTGACTCACTGATTGAGCCTAATGATCGCCCAGGTTTCAAGACCTCCTTTTCTGTAGGCTGGGGTTTTGTAATAACCTTCTTGGAAGAGCTATCTTTTGACTGATTCCGTTCAAGGCTTTTCTCCAAAGCTCGATTTCCCCGACTTGCCAGGACCAAAGAAGCTTGCTTCGAAATCCAAGGATTGACTTTCAAACGTGTTCTTTGTTGACCACCAATATTTGGCTTTGCACTGATGTCGAGAGATCTTCTATCGCCAGAATCAGTGCCTTGCTCACCAGACATTACAACCTCCTTGCTTTTTCTCTGGCTCGCCTGATGTTCTCGGGTTCTGCATGGAGTACTGGTCGAAGAAGCCGGTTGTTTCCTCGACCTTTCGAGCTCGTGATTGTCTTTGATCGATGTAGTTTCACAACTCACAACTTCAGCAAGATCCCTCCCTCTTACGACGTTTCTTTGTGTTCTGCTGTTCTGGTAATTTCGTATCTTTCTCGTCCGTGTGCGATCCTTCGTTCGCTGCAAGGACGCTGTCGGCGAGCTCACGCCATTTGCCTTGCTCGAGGCAAGAGTTGCATCCACAAGCTTACAGGATCCGTTTTGAAGTAAAGCTCTGCCATCAGTGGCAATCTTTCGTCGCTTTGCAGCCTGAAATCTTTGATTAGATTTAGCCACATTGAAGTAATCTGTCAAAACAGCTTGATCGGTCATCTTTCCTGCTCCTACATTTACTTTCAACTCTCACAACATTAGTGAATTATGTATTATGGCGCGAAACGGTATCCACGTGATGTTTACGCTTCGATGAGGGTGCGTCGATGGTTAGGAGGGACGTAAGAGGACATTGCATAACATGCCATTGAAGGGCACAAAAGGGAAATTTGGGCGAAAGAAAGATTACTCAAAATAGATGTTGTCTAACAATTCGCGGTGATATGGGAAAGATTGAATGGGCTATGTGGGCAAATGAACAAGCTGTAGCAAGCAGTATTGGTAGGAAATGTATTTATATGTATTCTGAAAAGATTCACCAGCTTGTCGTTTGTTTAAGTGTTTCATGATTTTTGCTGCTACTGCACACGTAGAAATCTCGCAATTGTTAACGAGATGTGTTCGCAACAGGTTTGTGACAAGCCGGTTGACAAGCTGTTATTTCATCAAGTTGTTCAAACCTGTGGTTTACAACCGTGCAGCATCTTGTTGATTACAAGACAGTAGCAAGTTTTTGGAACAACTTGTAAAAAACCCGTAGGAGTCATCGGTTTTGTTACAAGTCTGGAACAAGCCATTAGACGTGTTAACAACTTGAGACAACCAGTGTGAATACATCGCTGGTTTGTCAGGACAAGCTTGTAACAGCTTGTTTGCTAACATGGAACAACTTGTGCGTTTTTACGCAAGTACAAGAATGAAACTTGACAGCTTAGGTTCAGATAAATCTTACAAGTGGTTGACAAAAATCAGGCTTCAGCCATTTACTCATGAGTTCAAAGTACTGCTAGAATGCTAGGTTGATGCAAATTTTCGTGTAAAAATCTCACCGGCGTTGACAGGATTGTGAACCTATTGTACCCTAATGATGTAAAAACATTGCTAATGGTTGAACAGCATTCATAAACCAACCATACTGTTTGTTGTTTCAACAACAAAGTTCGCCACAGAGCGACAGGGTTGTTCTGTTTTTACTCATCTTTGTGCTTTAATGCACCTTTCCATGTAAAGCCTATGGGGCAGGGTAAGGACAAAGGGTTGCAGATTTGACAAAAAATAGAGAATTTTAGAATACCAGAGTAGGAAATTATACAGCTATCATGTATCACCCAAGGGAGACACATTCAGCCAAGACATTGTACACTGTCTTGCACTTAGTCCATTGATTCAATTAATGAAATTCAAATGAAACTATGGCAATCCAGTGAGCCTTGATTAATTTACGAGACGGTCAGGGCATGGTTGTATAAAACTCTTAATCATGATTAAGTCAGCATCAGGTGATTAAAACACCATTAAATTCTGATTCTGATTGGCTAAAACTAACCACTAATCGTGATTAAAAGGTAATCACCTTTTCATACCAGTTCCTGGGCAATAAGTTATAGTCAACTACTCATGCTTTGCCTGCACCCCCCCCCCTCATGAGATTTTCATTTACGTGCAAAACATTACTGTAGTTAAAGAAAAAACTAAAACCAAGGATTTCAGCAAGATCCAAACAATTGGCTTACAGTGGTTCACCTTTCTGATTATTTTACTCTTTGTTCTCTTGTAGTTGTTATTATTGGTGGTATTTTAAGCTGGATTGGAATGTTCAAAAGATGGCAGATAGCAATATATGCAGTGTATCCTCTAGAGACATTTTGAGATCATTCCAGTATGTTTTCTATGTAAACTTCAAAGAAAATTGCAGAGGCTTGCCACTGCCACACAAGTATTTTCACCAGTCCATAATGACCCTTGTAATACTAAAATGCCATGTGCTCAACCCTGTGACAAGTAAATTCAGTTGGCATAAGCCATAATAAAAATAATACAAACCCTTAATGGTTAATAAACAAATTAAGGGTTAATAAACAAATTAAGGGTTAATAAACAAATTATGGGTTAACAAACAGAAAAACTTTTAGCAGGAAATGCTGTAGTGTGATATCCAAGACAGGCAGAAAATATGAAATACTGAACGTGTGCACAAATACTTTGTGTTGCCTTTTTACTACATTATTCAAAACATAAGAATAAGGAATATTTCCTTTAACCTTTTCTCCCTTGTGAAAACCCTTTTGAATATCATGCTGATAAATGCCAGCTACCTTGTGCAGTAAAATTTCTGGAGGTTAAAGGACTTAAACATCCATATGGGTTCCTTTATTCTCGCAAACCCCTTGTCAATAGACTAGTTGGGTCAGGATAAACCCAGTGACAATTATGTACAATAAGGGATTGTCAGGGTAAACTCATTGTTAACCCTTTAACACTCAGTGTCCAGTTTATCACAGACCAGGAACAAAAGAGAAAACAAAGCAAAAGTAATGACAGAACAAAGAACAGAATTTTAAATGTTAACCAGGCTGGCTAAAAGTCTACCTTCACCCCCTTTAATGGATGAGTTTTTGTTTTTTTTTTGTTTTATTTTTTGCGCCAAAGGGTTGATAGATCAATTGCATAAATACCACAATGCATCATCATACACCTATAGCCTCAAGTCTCAGAAAGATGGGTGAACATGAATTGAGTTCAAACAAATGAAGTTGAAGGCTTATGCATTTATATAATAGGGTATTATGCAACTGATCTCTGAATGAAATCATCTGGCATAAGAAAGATTAACATTGAATGGTATCTGTAAGAGTAAAATCAGAAAAGAAATAGGGAGGAAAATATGTATTATACAGTAACAGTTTGCATGTTTTATTTATAAATTGTAAGCTCTTTAACTTTTATCACACAGTGCTGTTGGCATACTCATTTTTATTATTGAATACCCAAGAGGCAAAAGGCAGAAAGGAAGAACTAAAGAAAGAATGTGAGGCATGTTTGTTTTACTCTTTACTAATATGCAATTTCCTTAGTTTTTGGATTGTTACAGCCTAGTCAACCGTTTAACTGGCAGGGCTCATGACTTTGACAAGTAAAATGTCTCACCTTAGCAAAAGTCAAATACTAAAGTGTGCCCGCGATAGGTTAACTGAAAGTGATATACATGTATATATATATGTATATATATATACTTCTGTAGTTAGATATTGCTCTATGGCCTTTAGGTCATATTGAGCGCTCTACAGGATGAGTCATTGCCGCTTTGCATTGTGTGCACGCTCACTGCTTGCAGTTAGAGCACTCTGGCAAATGACTTTGATGTCCCACATTTGTGAGGCATCAAAGGTGACTGTAAATAACAGTCATTTCATCCTGCTCATCAGCACTACACTGATGAGGCCCAAAAGGCCGAAACGGTTCCGTCTGTAGTTATATGTATATGTATATATATATACACACAAGTACAAGCCTAAGCAGTTTTCACCTTGTAAAACAGGAATTTTGTATGGATTAAGATTGAGTATTTACCAAAATTATAACAAGATTTACACCTGTGTAATTATGCTCAGTAGATTTCAAGTATTATTGGTTTGCAATCATTCTCCACAGATTCAATTGATAAAGAGCATGGCAACCATATTTATGCTCTAAACAAAAGCTAATTAAAAATCAATCATTAAAGGACACAAACACTATGTGATGGCCACTATGACATCACAAGCAAGCCAGCAATTGAGGTCAGTTTAGGTATTATTCTCTGATGATATTGCACCCAGCAACGAAACATTAGACCTATTTACTGTAATATTTTAAACTTCATTTTGTTCATGGCTTTTACTTCATGGATTTTGCTGGGCTTTGATTTTTATCATTAGAAAGGTTTTTACCTTTTAATCATTCATGAAGAATGGAGAAAACTAAAATAAAATTTAATTAATGATTTCATCATTGCCCCAAAAACTAAAACTTTAAAATCAATTGCTATACCTATACATACTGTATAAAATCATACATTTCAGATGCCAACGATTTTTCACCCCTCTGGTACGAAGCCTTGGATTTTTTGGAAGAAACTACTTTGTGCGATTTGTCTTATATTTAGGGTAAGCAAAAATTGATGTGAAGAATTACTTTTCTGTATGGTAAATCAAAGGAATGTGGTTCAGACTTTTTGACCCTATACCCACTCCTTTCAATGTGCTAATAATACTGCGTCTGACTCAGGATTACAGAGCCTGCAGCAAAGAATAACCAACCCTTGGGACATTTAATTTTTGAAACTGTATTTGTTTAGGTTTTCTATTCCTTGTGGATTTCTTCTTTCAACTCTGCTTGGTGGTGCATGTTTGTGTATCTCAAGCATAATCTATCTGGTAGCAGCAATAGCTGGAGAAGAATGGAAGCCATGTATGATGACTTATGAGGCCAGCCAAGGAAATGCTTCATCAATACCAGAGGCCCCAAATCAACCACCACCAAGAGTACATCAAGTCACACGAAGTACCACAAACCTGTATGAAAATGCTCAGAACAGTTAAATCTTAGACCACCAGGAAATGTAACTTCAAGTACAGCTTGTGAATGAACCTATTTTGAATATAATTGAAACAAGTATTGTAATTTTTGTAGAAGTTTGGTAAGTTATAAAAATTAATATTTTTTTTTGTTATTCAAATTCCATTGTAATAAATTGAGTTCAATGCATTGCTTGTATTTTGATGTCAACCCGAGTAGCCAGCCTTTTCATAAGACCCTGAATTTTAAAAAGATTGCATCAATAGGGTGTCACAATATCCATTTTTGACATCAGAGGTAGAGTATGTTTTTGAATTCTGGGTATACTCCAAGAATGTCTTACTGATACACCAAGGACCTATGGTCCTTGTTGGTACATGCATCTAGAGAAAGGGTTTATTTCTCAATCCAGCATTCTGTTTTATTTACTGCTGTTCTTTCTGTACCAGTACAAGATCACAGACAATGAGTAACACTTCATTGAAAGGGACCCTGAAAATATTTGTTCAACAGAGGCAATTGGGCAATAAATTATCAACACAAGCTGAGGTCACACCACAGTATTTTTATTCAGCCAAAGGAATTATGCATTTTGACAAGAAAGGGTTACTCTGTAGTCCAGCAAGGATTAAAATAATGGTGCATTCTTTCCTCGTATGTGTCTTTCCAGTGTTCTAGAGGTTACCGTAATCAAAATTCTAGAGATTAATCAAAATTCCCAAAAGACTTGTAACCAAAAAAAAAAAGAATTGTAACCAAATATTCAATGTAGATGGTCATTCACGTGAACTTAGGATACAGAAAGGATCTTCAGAGAACACTGAAAATAAATGGCATTTAGCCATACAATGTATTGTCCGACCTTCTAGAAAGGGTTTTTTTTCTGGTGTTCCCCACTTATGACACAGGTGGTGTCAGAGAAAAGACTATGGATATAAAGTTACACAATGTCATCCTACATAAGCAACTTGGAAGTGAACCGTTGACACCCTTAATCAAATGTAACTAGACAAACAGTATTTAGCCACCACTGAGAGAATGCTGAGAATGTCATTCAGGAGTTCCAGTTAATCTGAGTGTACTGTAAATTGAGTGACATGTCTGTGGAAGTTGATCGTCCAGGTTAGTGTAGTCTTGAGAAAGTCTGTTGGTAGAAGGGATTGACCTTTCGACAGCCTTAGCGACGGTCATCTTCACAGTCAAAGTATCAGGTTCCCCTGTATTTATATCTGGTTCGTGCGTCATTAGTGGGCGGTCGTATGAGTCATGCAGTGGGTGGGAGTCGTGTGTCAAAGCAGTGGATTTGATTGTGTTGGCGTTAATTATCAGTTTATCGAAGTGTTAAGTCTATTAGTTGTTGGCACGTTTGAATTTGTGAATATGTCGTTTGTAAGGTCCCGGTAATTGTGATTGGTTTAATGGTTTTTGTTTTAAGTTCGTATACCAGCTTTCTAGTGTGAGTCGCAGCTTGTAGTTGGTTTGTCGGTGGTGTTCGGCAATATGATTGGTTTTGTTTCCGTTTTTTGTCGCTCGTTTGTGTTCTGTGAGTCGTATATTTAAGTTTCTCCTAGTCTCACCTATATAAGTGGCTTGGCAGTCGGAGCAATTAATTTTGTAAACTGCACCTTGTCTTTCGTGCGGTTGTTCTCTGTCCTTAACGTTAGTCAGTACATGTCGTAAAGTTGTGATCGGTTTGTCCACTGCTCGTATGTTTGTATGGTCGTAAGATACGCGAGATATTCTCAGACGTACCTTTTACGTAGGGTATCGTTGCTGCAGTTTGTCTATTGAAGTTGTCTTTGTAAGTGTTAAGTTTGGTAAGGTCAGAGTTATAGTTGTTTTTGTGGAAAATGCGTTGTAAGTAGTCATTTTCTTGGCGTGGAGCGTCCGGTGAGTCACAAATGAGTTGTGCGCGTCTCGTCAGTGTTATTGATCGTGGTAGCTTTGTGTGAGGTAGGATTGTAAGAGGATTGGTCCAGTAGCCCGTCAGTATGCGTTGGTTTTCTGTAGACAGTGGTCCCTAGTTTGTTATTGTCACGACTTACCAAACAGTCTAGGAAAGGAATACCTCCGTCTTCTTCAATCTCTTTGGTAAATTGTATGTGACTGTTCTGTTCGTTAATGTGGTTGTGAAACTTGTCAGTTTCGTCTTCGGGTGGTGCAGTAATCGCGTCGTCAACGTAACGAAACCAAAAAGGTAACGTGTGTTTGTAAGTTGCAAGAGCTCGTTCCACTATGGATTGCATCACAATTTCAGCACCCACAACAGAAACGGGTGAGCCCATTATTGCTGTGCCATGTAATTGTTCGTAGTGTTTACTGTTGTATTGAAAGTAAGTTGAGGTGAGGCGAAGTTCCAGTAGTTCCACAATGTCTTCTGTAGGTAAAGGAAGTACGTCAGTAAATTAGTTGATGGCACTTTTGGTGCATTCTGGTGCCAGTTGAAGCGGAATACTGGTAAACAGTGATTTCACGTCGGAAGACACTAGTTTGTAGTTGTGTGGTATTTGTACTGTTATAAGATTGCTGATGAAGGTTTCAGTCGATTGTGGTCTATGTTGTGACTTGTTGGTTAGTGGTTGCAGTATGGTTGTGAAGTATTTGGAAAGTTTGTAAGTAGGCGACCCCCAGAATGAAACTATAGGTCGCGTGGGTATTTCTGGCTTGTGAAGTTTCGGTAGTCCGTACAGTTTTGGTGATCGCGGTACCGAACACCTGAGTCGATAGTAAGTTTGTTGAGTGATCGTGTTACTTTTTCTCATTGAGAAAATTTTGCTGTTAAGTTTTCGTTGAAGTGATGGTGCAAGGTCTCGTTTAAGTAGTTCGTAGGTTTGTTTATCGTTAACTAGTGCGTCCATTTTTTCATAGTAATCGGTCTTGTCCATAACAGTAACACGTCCTTTGTCTGCTGGTAGTATTACAATGTTCTCGTCATGTTTTAGTCGTCTGAGTACTTCTTTTTCGACTGTCGTTAAGTAAGGCTGTCTTAGCTTGTCAAAGAGATTTTTTTACGTGATTTTTTATACGTGATACCAACTTAACGACAGGTGAAAAACAAGCACTCAGACGACTAAAACATGACGAGAACATTGTTATACTACCCGCAGACAAAGGACGTGTTACTGTTGTTATGGACAAGACCGATTACTATGAAAAAATGGACGCACTTGTTAGCGATAAACAACCTACGAACTACTTAAACGAGACCTTGCACCATCACTTCAACGAAAACTTAACAGCAAAATTTTCTCAATGAGAAAAAGTAACACGATCACCAAAACTGTACGAAATACCGAAACTTCAAAAGCCAGAAATACCCACGCGACCTATAGTTTCATTCTGTGGGTCGCCTACTTACAAACTTTCCAAATACTTCACAACCATACTGCAACCGCTAACCAACAAGTCACAGCATAGACTACAATCCACTGAAACCTTCATCAACAATCTTAAAACAGTACAAATATCACACAACTACAAACTAGTGTCTTTTGACGTGAAATCACTGTTTACCATTATTCCGCTTCAACTGGCACCAGAATGCACCAAAAGTGCCATCAACGAATTTACTGACGTACTTCCTTTACCTACAGAAAACATCGTGGAACTACTAGAGCTTTGCGTCACATCAACTTACGTTCAGTACAACGGTAAACACTACGAACAGTTACATGGCACAGCAATAATGGGCTCACCCGTTTCTGTTGCGGTTGCTGAAATTGTGATGCAATCCATAGAGGAACGAGCACTTGCAACTTAAGCTACTGTTACACGCTGCAATTTTTGGTGCAACTTGTGTCACGAAAAAAATTGTTGCACGACACAAGTTGCAGGAAAGGGTGCTACACGTGAGAAAATAAATGCAACTTTCCAAACTATGTTGCAGAAAGTAGAACCATTTTCTACTTTTCATGCGACTTGCAATTTTGAAAAACAAGTTGCATGAAGAGGTGTTACACGCTAAAATACGCCGTGCAACTTGAAACAATTTCTTTTTGCGACACAAGTTGCAGCAAAAATTGCAGCGTGTAACAGTAACTTTACAAACACATGTTACCTTTTTGGTTTCGTTGCGTTGACGACACGATTACTGCACTACCCGAAGACGAGATTGACAAGTTTCACAACCACATTAACGAACAGAACAGTCACATACAATTTACCAAAGAGATTGAAGAAGACGGAGGTATTCCTTTCCTAGACTGTTTGGTAAGTCGTGACAATAACAAACTAGAGACCACCGTCTAAAGAAAACCAACGCATACTGACAGGCTACTGGACCAATAATCTTACAATCCTACCTCACACAAAGCTACCACCATCAAAACATTGACGAGACGCGCACAACTCATTGGGACTCACCCAACGCTCTACGCGAAGAAAATGACTACTTACAACGCATTTTCCACAACAACAACTATAACTCTGACTTCAAACAACAGTCAGACAACAACTACAGCAACGATGCCCTACGTAAAAGGTACGTCTGGGATTATCTCGCGTATCTTACGACCATACAACATGCGAGTAGCTCACAAACCGATCACAACTTTACGACATGTACTGACTAACGTTAAGGACAGAGAACAACCGCACGAAAGACAAGGTGCAGTTTACAAAATTATTGCTCCGACTGCCAAGCCACTTATATAGGTGAGACTTAAATATGCGACTCACAGAACACAAACGAGCGACAAAAAACGGAGACAAAACCAATCATATTGCAGAACACCACCGACAAACCAAACACAACATTGACTGGGATCGGCAAAATGCATTACTTACAGCACCAACTACAAACTGCGACTCACACCAGAAAGTTGGCATACGAACTTAGAACAAAAACCATTAAACCGATCACAACAATTACCGGGACCTTACAAACGACTTATTCACAAATTCAAACGTGCCAACAACTAATAGACTTAACACTTGGATAAACTGATAATTAACGCCAACACAATCAAATCCACTGCTTTGACTGATGACTCCCATCCACTCCATTGAATGTGAAGATGACCGTCCCTAAGGCTATCGAAACATCAGTCACTTCTACCAACAGTCTTTCTCAAGACTACAGTAACCTGGACCATCAACTTCCACAAACATGTCACGATTCTCCCAGGTTCAAACCATTCACTTTGTACATTGAGTAATATTTTATGTAATTGTGTTTAAAGTTTGGTTCAGGATTTTAAAAAAAGCTTAAAATTAATGCTTTTAATTCTGGTTATCCACTTACTGTATACAACTATCCAGTCAAAATTAATAGTTACTGTGTGTTGTATGGGATAAACATACAGTAATACTGATTTTTGTTAGCACAATAATTATGATTTATAGAAGAACTTAGTATATTATTGTTGAGGTGGTTTTGAATTGCACTTTAAATAGCGTTATTTTGTACAGTTTAGCAGTCCTATAAGTATAATAGTCGGAATGTCACTTTATAAAGCAAAATGGAAATGTTTTGCACACTTTTCAGACCTTGATACCATCAGAGGCTATTTGGTCTTGTGAATTTTTATTCTTGTGAACCAGATTGTAATGCCATGCCTTCCAGTCTTTTAGTGACTCATTTATTGTGTTCATCCATGTTATTTTGTCAGCTTTGGTATCTGCTGACAACATGTACCTAGTAACATAAAAAAAATGAGAAAAATGTTTACCATGTTGCTGACAGTTGGACTGAAAAATATTCAGTGTTCTACAATATTTGTGTATGTGACAACACCTCAAAATTGCCATAAATCTGTCCATACATGTAATCATTGAACTTACTTGATGAGCATTTTCCCTCCAGAGTTCACAGCAATCAAGGTTTCCTTGTCTGAAGATGTGACTGATTTCTCTAAAACAAGCTGCATAGTATGTGGCCGAGCACAAATATCCCTTGGGACAATTGTGACAGAATCACTTATGCAATACCCCAAGTCAATTGACCCAAGAGGCGGCTAGGTTAGCAAGAAAGATTTGATGTTAATTAGATGTGCAATACTTTGGGATTTTGCATACTTGTGTGCAGATAATCTACTAATAATGATAATCTCTTTCCAGCATTACAACATAAATATGCAATATCATTCATTAAAAACCACATAGATGCCATCCTGATAAACACCACAGGGACATAGACAAGCTGCCACACAACTTGCACAATAATTAAGGGTACAACACAGCCTTTTTCTTGTTACTGTCACCTTACCTTTATAATTTCTTCATCTGGATATTTCCAGTAACACAAAATATTGCCATCCAATATACACCAGTACCTAAGCCAATCACCAAGGCCACCAACATCTTCAAAGACAGTCTAAAACAGCAAACATACACACAAGGCTGCTTCTTACAAGGTACCATTATTAGAAGACTTCTTGATAAAAATGTGGTAATTACACCATAGACATATGAAATTTGATACTTGAAGATATCAAGTAAATTAATCTGGATTTTCTATTTATGTACAACATGAATTGAAAGTATAACAACAGGACATACTCATCATATAAAATTATTAAAATAAAAAAATCTACTTACAAGAAAGCCTTTGGCTTGATTACAATATTCAGGGTTACAAGTAATTTTTATTTGGAGATCTCCAGTCAAGAGAGACTTTTGTTCAACCTTTTTGGGAAATGATATTTTAAAGTCAAACTTTTGTTCAAAATATTTGAAGTTCCTAAAAAAATCTTGCATGGATACCTGGTTCATTTCATGCTTTCCTTGATGGACATTCCCTAGGTAGATTTGAGTGGCACCAGCAAGAGTGAAGCCACTTGTCCTGAACACTGGTCCTTGAGTTGCCCCAGGTGTAACACCTGAGTGAAAGGAATTGTTAACATTGAATCAACTCTCAGCATTTTTTGTGACAGTAAAATAATTATCTTAAAGTTTATAGTTTTTGTTCACAAGATTGATGGAATATTTATCCTACTCTTACAAACCTTGTGAAGCACTGTCACTAGCTTTCTTCTGGTAAAAAAAAATATTTACATCAACATTAATCTGGCAGGACTACATAATTGTTATGCTTAACCCTTTGACTCCTTCACTGCCACATCTCTCCCTCTGATGAGTACCATAAATTCCTCTGGTGTTGGCTGGAGTAAAATAACAAAAGTCCCCTGTGGCAGGGAAGGAGTTAATGCAGTGTCCCATAAATCAAACACTAAGAATGAAAAACAAACAGGAGAACAAAGAACAAATTTAAGAAAAAGTTCATGTATGCAAAGGGTTAATCAAAATTAATATTAAATTGCACTAAGTTTACATGTAACTCATGACCAGCAGACAATTTTAAAAAGGAAAGAATAAAATATAATGCAAAAATGGTCATCTGGTTAGCTTGATAGTGAAGTTATGAAACAAGACAAGACAGGACAAAGTTGCAGTTTTTCTCTGTCTTGTCTTGCTTTGTAACCTGAATATCAAGCTAACAAGATGACCCTTCTCAAATTATGTTTTATTCTTTACATGTAATTTTCAAGATTCCCTCAATAATTCAACAACTTTAATCAAGATAGCTTTAAACAATGTCCAGAATTTTGCTCTGAGGAAAGTAATTCTGCTGGTATTAGCCTCAATAAAACAGTCTGGCTAAAGCAAGTGTAACTGAAACTCAGCTGAGTGAAAGTACTAGCTCGGTGTTGATATGATTGAAATCACACTTCTTACAATGAATTTTTTTTCTGCTTAAAACTATACTGCCACAGCCACACCATTGAATTACCCAATGATGCTTAGCAAATATACCAATGAGTGTTGGACATATTGAAACTTTAGAGACTTGGCAGTAAATATTATGTAGCACTTCCCTTACAAACCAATTTATTCAGGTAAGCTTTGCTGTGGTATCTGGGTCCTTGTAGCTCAGTGGTTTGACAATCACAATCTGACGATCATAGGTTCATGTACCATCAATGACTTAGAAAAAACTTTTTAGTGCATATGAAGAAGTGTAAGAGCATGTGCATTTCAAATACAGTTTTTACCTGTTTACATAATTATAGTAAGCATTTTATGAATATCATACAATAAACTCAAAAGCATTAATTTTACTTAGTAAATGCATTTAATTGTAGTTTATACTGTAGTAGTTTTAAGATGACATACTAATTCATCAGTGAGCACACTAAAAGTTTACCTACCCCACTGCTCATAATTTGCTTAATTTTCGGGGAATCTAAAACTGACTGAAAATATCTATGATCAGTTCAATTTAGGATACCATTGTTAGCAGTTAATTGTATAGTGAGAGACAGGTTAGCTGGTAACATGTTAGTCAATGGGAAAACTACTGTAAGCAATTATTTATTGTAATAATAATTATATGATTATTTTAAATGCTGTCAGTTATTATAATCATTATGATTATTATTATTATTGTTGTGATGGTTATTATCACTATAATTACAATTGCCACGGTATTATTTTGACATTAGGAGTGGCAATGCTGGCATGTTAGTATTGTTAGTTGTGGAGCATAAATTGCAACATCTGAAACAACAAATTAATGGAGGATTATAAATATATAGCAAAAACATAAAATAATACAATCAGTAATAATGACAGGATACACTTTTGAAACATTTTCTTACATAACACAAACAAGACCTGAAATAGCTGATATTTTTCTCGAACACTGTACTGTATGTCCCAACCCATGAGCAGCAGCTCTTTAAGGAAAATAGTAATTGATTGTGCCTTTGGATGGGTATTGATTAAAATTTCAAGTTTAGGATGGTCTTGACAGAACAAAAGTACTGCTAAACCATGGGAAAGCCAATACAGGTACAATGATGTAAATGTGGATTGTTGTGAAGGCAGCACTAAACCCGATTTACACTAGAAGCATTTTGAGGCACAGCCCTGCAAACATTTCAGTATGTGTGCCACTTTTTTCCATCTCAGAATGAGCAGTAGTCTCAGTTTGGACAGCGCCCAGGTGCTTCACAAAGTGGTCATGCGGAGCATGCATTTCTGTTAAAAATAACGGTGAACACTTAGGCACCTCTAAATTTTTGTACTTTGCCCAAGTTTAAGCTGTGCAGTGAAAAAACTGACTGAATTGATATATTATTCCGTGTATTATTTCCAGCTGTTTCTTAGCCTTTGAGCTTTTTAATATCATCAAAACAGTTTTATCAGTTGCCCTGCTTACAGTGAATACAAGTTGACATTTTGGAATCTTTAAAGTGCCACTAACTTCATTACCAACTGAGAACAACTATTTGCTGCTCAATTAAGTTTTCATGTTTGTTTTTTTCCCATTGTAATTATTTGTGACTGTGGCAGAAAGTAAAGGAAAATCACGCTTTAGCTTGCATTCACCAATAGTTATAAATTATACTAAATAAGCTCTTTTCATCCACATTAATTGTGGAAGGACTTGAGAATGTACAGGACTTAATTAAAAGTAGTTAATGTACCTTTGTAATTGTGTTCTTCCTTTTGTGCTTATTTGCAGGATTGAATAAAGGCAGCATGGTTTTCTGGTAAAACATTTTTAACCATTAAAAATAATTACTTATTGAAGTAAAATGGATTGATTGAGGTCAGATTTAAAGACATGTTAAACATTTGACTGAAATGGTTTGGACATTACTTAATCTAAAAATACAATATAATACTGGTATTTAGGGTCAGAGTGTTGTGGTATTGACCAAAATTTAGTGAAATGATACTCACTAGTATGAAAATACTGCAATCCAATGTGAATGAAGGTTTTACATTCTTGCTAAAATTTCAAAATTTATGTAAACAAAAAAATTATTTAAGTAATATCATTTTATAGGAAAAGAGATTAAGAATATTCCATAATGATTTCCTTACATGTCAAATTTATCTTCAAATATAATGCAATTGTTTTTTATTTCATTTGATGTTACAGCTTTGGTACAGTACATCTGTTTGGGGTTATGCTTGATGACACAAATAAAACTGTACATAAAAGGTTCTAGGAATAAAAAGAAGTCTGATTAAGTTTAGTGAACCAGGACAACATTCCAAAAATATTAACTATGATAACCAGTGATCACAGTGACTGAATGAGAATCATACTTATACTTATCAGGGTTTAATAAATTGTTAATAGGCAAATTTTAAACTAATTTATTAAAAAGTTTCCAGGAATCTAATAAGACAAAGGATTATTTTTAAGCTATTAAATCTTGTTTTTCCCGGGGTTTGTCCCTGTGATGAGTAAAATTGTTAGATGTTATCCACAGTAAAATACATATAAGTGCGCCCTTTCCCCTTATAATGGGAGTAAACTACATCCTGGTCATTACCAGGCAAATTCTTTCCAGGTACCCTGGATTTAAAGGCTTAAGGTAATATAACAGAACATGGCAAGGGTGAATTGTTATCTTTAAATATAGTTACCTTGTGAATTTTTGGATGGCAACTGATTTTTATCAATTGAAATCTTGATCCCTAAAACAAACAAAAAAATCTAGGGTATGAGAGCTTAAAAAGATGTGAGAAGTACGTACTAGATTTATTCAAATGGTAGTTAAAGAAATGCTGTCCACAAGTTTTTCATAATTATTTTAAATTAAACAGAGAAGTTATTAATAGAGTTACAGAGTCATGCTGGATTAGTGCCCTCTGTTAGACTTGAATGTACCAAAAAATCATGGATCCTTACATGTAGTTAACTTTTAATTGTAATTTATCCTTCTTGTAATTTTATGAAATTTTTTATTTATACATTTGCATTTGATATTTTTTTATGTTGAAAGTATTTTAGCTATAATTTTATACTTAATATTTAGGTGATTGTACCGTAGTTACCTAATTCTTTATATACTGTTAACTGCACTGTCTAAAATATTTGTGATAATTGCAGATACAGTTACCCTGTTAAAATAAAGGTACCGGTATGCCCATATTTGGAAATACAAATATGGTAATTTAAATGACAGATGTTTTTCAATTTTTAAACATTTTATATCTATGAATACCTGAAACAGTCAGGGTTGCTCTGCAAGGAAGATCTTCTTCTTGTTGTTCATTCGTGCAAACACCATCAGCATCTGATTCACCAGTTTTAAGTTTTTGCACTTCATCCAGACAAGCAGTGCGACGTTCAGCTACAGAAAAATTCAAATTTTGGTTATACTAGAAGTTTATGTTATTGCCAAATATGTTTAGTAGAAATACAGCAAGGGTTTCAAGTAAATTTGTAATTTGGTTTTAAGCATTGATAACTGGAGAGAAGTCCAAAGCCATATGTTCATCTTAAGTTTTCAAAAAGCCAACAAATAGGGAATTCAGTTGCTGGTTCAGTTATAAAAATAATAGCTCTACTGTAATAGTCAATTTTCTCACGATACCTCATTTACTGTACTAGACTCATGACTGAGTCATTTTTGAGACTAAACACTTCTTTATGATTTCTTGTTGGAAGGCAGATCAGTTTACAAAAATCCGAAATCCATGTTGACTACTTCAAAGGTTATGTTTTCAAGGGTTGTGGAACCAGGAGAAGGGGGGCATGCACCCCCAACTCTTTATAAATGGATAAAGTAACTTTTTTCTGGAATAAATTAAGTACATTTTATCCTTGCATTCCATGAACATGCAGATTTACTGGAAACACAACACAGCAGAAACAAAACAATGTGCCTTTCTTAGGCAATACCCCCATTTTTGAAGACCTTCTACAATCACTATATGTTTAAAGTAATTGTCAGGTAGTGGACTGGCATCCTCTGCTTACATGTTTGTTTACCTATTACAGACACATGATCTTTAACGTTTGCAGATCTTTGATATTTAGACAGGCCTCAATAGTGGTACATTGTGATGAAAATGATAATAAAGATGAACCACTCAAGTGATCAAAAATTAATCAGCAGGTAATATACTGGGTGTACACTTGGGGAATCAGCTGGTCCACTTCAAAATCACAGACATACCAGTAATTAGATTGCTGGCTTATCTACTTGTTTTTAGGTGTTGTGTATCAAAAAGTACCAATACTTGCAACATACTTGAAAATCTCAGCAATCTTTCAGCTTCCACTTCCTCCAAGGTCCCTGTACTGACCCCTTCATGGAGAGCTAGACATGTGTTCACAGCTTGGCTAGCCTGGAGGACTATGTTTTGCTGATAAGCTGCTTCTTCCAGTAGCATCTATCACACATGTACATAAAATATGATTTGTGTGAAAAAATATGATTTGTATGAAAAAATGTTCACAACTGTCACATTCAAGCACCTCCACCTGAACATTATTTATTTTGCCCTAGCCACCCCAGATTCAAACAGAAGCATCTGTCTATTGAACACCAAGGCTGCTTTACAAAGCACCTGTTGGATAGCTTATCTGGCCAATGACACCATTAGAGGGAGGGTTATATATTATTCATTACTGAAAAACATTTCTTAAAGTTTAACTAATTACCCACTGCCTGCAAGCTACCATTCTCTGGATAAAACTGTTCAGCTTGTATGTATACTTATGTGTGCTGTAGGATGAGCTTACAGTATCTGGACTTTGTACGTCATTCCATTTCTTGTTAGTTAAGTTGAAGAAAAAGGATATCAAACAAATTGCAGTAAAAAGGTACATGTAGTAATGTGGCATAGCATACCTGAATTCTTTCATGAACTGTGTAGTATCTTGCAGGGGCTGCTTTGGCTTTCTTTGGTGTCACAGCGGCTGCATATTGGTCGCCAAAGGTGCTATGGTAACCAGACTTGTGAACTCCTTTGAAAGTGGGCTGGACATGGACAGCCATTTCACAATCATTTGACTCATGTTTACTATCCCCTGATTGGTTGCTGTTCTGATAAACAGAAATACAGGAGTAAGAGCTGAATTATTGGATAGAGTTTCATTTATTTCAGTTTACTGAAACCAGTCAATAAATATCCTTCAGTCACCCCCGATACATCTTAATTGTTTGTCACTAGTAACTTACTAGTGCCAGTAAGTAAATAAGTATCAAATATAATAGTGTAACATCTCATTGTAACAAAAAGTTGCAATCTCATTCTTTAAAATAATTAGACTGATGCAGTTTTCATAGCCAACCTCTTTCCTGCATCCAGTTCTCTAAGTACATACTGTACATGCATACATCAATTACCTGTTCAACGACATTTTTAATGCTTTCATCATAAGTCATTTGGAATATAGATTTCTTTTCATCTTCCAAAGCTGTGTCAAACTCGGACATGTCAATGTTGAAGGTTATTTCGTGGGCACTCACATCCATTTCACTCAAACTAACGGCAGAGATTTTCTGAGACTTTAAGGTGCGTTTTGAATCTGCCTTGGTACTTTCATGTGTTGGTGTACTTTCTGAAACAGTTGCTACAGGGCGGGAAACTTGTGGTGCCTCAACACCCTTGTTTGGACTCATTGATTTGGAGTAAATTGTGACAGTCTTCTTGTTTTCAAATTCCTCTTGACTTCCTTCAATGGCTGACTTCTTTTTAAGAATGTTACTTTTAATTTCATCTTCACACCTTTTCACAGGTTTTTGGATGGATTCAGTAGTTTTGCTGGTTACTGCAACAATTTTCTTTGGTATATCATGGTCCCCTGGGGGTGCTGGAGCCTGACGCTTAAAACTGGATCCACTAGACTGCTGGTTCATTATATCAGGTGTGTTTGAGGATTCGGAGACATGTTTGGGAGGTTTTGATGGTGGAAGAGTTACTTGGGTTAGGCTAATTGACCTTGGTGGTTTGGTAGGAGCAATATTAACATTCCTTGTTTCAAAAAGTTTTTCTTGTTCATTGTCTTTTGCAACTACTTTTACTCTTGGAGGTTTAACAGGTGCAGGAGAACATGTGTTCTCAGAGGGCTTTGAGGTAGTTTGCTCACATGAAACAATTCTTGGATCATTGAAAAATCTTCCACCCGCAAGACTTGTTCTTGTATCCTTTAAGATGGGAAATACTCTTTCAAAGTCACTTGTTTTAGCCTATAAGGAAGTAAAACATTTTTCTACATCAGGAAATTGTTAAGCTACAGGAAAATCAACAAGTTAGATGTTCTGGTTGACAAAAAAACTTTCATCCTAGACAAAAGAAATCATTTTTTAAAAGTGGAATTGAGAATACCTAATGGAATTGGTTCAACTAATGTTGGAATGAATAGGTCATAAGTTTTGCAATGATATTTTGATGGTGTATTAGTTTCCTTATTTCTACCTCTAAGTGTGGGGAAAATTGTTAGTTCAGAAGACAAGACGAGGCAACTTTATTCAAGCAAAGAAATTATGCTTCAAAAAGGAAATTAATATTAGGCTTCAAAAAGAAAATAACACAGAAAATTATTGTTCATACTGTAGGAACTTAAAAATATGTCATTAAGGACAGCGCTAGGAAAATAATAGATAAATACATAATTGTAAGCAGAGACTAAAAACACTGTTAACAGTAACAACCAAAATCTACTACCTACCATTGGATTCTCATGCTCTTTATCTTGTTTTGCATTTATTGCATGACTTGACTTGGCAGGAGTTGTGGAAACTACTTGTACTTGCTTCATGTACATTGCTTTGCGATCCTTAAAAGATCATACAAGCCTGATTAGGTGCAAACTTATAAATTAATTTTTTTTTTAATATAATGGTGAATAACTTGATACTAATACCAAAATCAATTCTGAACATGACCACAAAAAAGCATCATTGATAGAATTTCAGGTTGACCACACTGTATGCAACAGTTAAACCTTAAATATTCTGATAAAGAATGGTTTTCTGCACCAGAATTTAATATACAATGTATTCCAAAGGACTGGATACATGATTAATTTTAGTCCAACCAAGGTAACAAGCTGAAATTTTTAAATGTGTGCTTGCAAGGCAATTTGTAAAGAATTTCTTGGTGAGCCCATAGTACCATAATTGCAGAATACCTGTCAACTTTTCTAGCATTTACTTGTTAATAATATTAAATACTGTAGTCTGATGTTGGGGCCCCAGGCCCAGGGCGCATCCCTGGGACAAGCAAAATGGTCTGGTGTTAGCCAGAGTAAATAGTATGGCCTTGTATCTTAATGGGTCAAAACCTCTCATTCAGTTTACCAATGAACAACAAAAATTTATGATTTAATCAGTTCTCTTTCTATATAGTGATAGCTTTGAATGCATAGCCTAACTCCAAGCCCGGGCTGAAATAATTTATAGATAGATCAATAGATAGATACTATCAGACAGATAGACAAAGATATATATTTAACAATTATACCATGAGTGTGGGTTGTGTATGAGCTCACAGCCAATGAGGCACATAGCACTGAGTTGGCTGTGAGATCATATATGAAGAGAGCGAATTGAAGTCATATACGAAGAGAGCGAATGGTATAATTATTTTATTATATAATGAACTACCATATAAAGACTAAACAATTTGAATGAAATTCCCTTGCTTGTTTACTATAACAAAATGGTCAACCATCTTGCTTTTTTTTTACTAGCTAGTGATAGAGCTGATAGTTTGCTAATACCAGAACCAATCAGTAAATGGTTTGAACCTGGGAGAATCATGACATGTTTGTGGAAGTTGATTGTCCAGGTTAGTGTAGTCTTGAGAAA
>JBAHVQ010000035.1:1444165-1515776 GCA_036872915.1 Nanipora kamurai
CTGAATTTTTTACCATGAGACCTCCGTCTCAACATTAGCCCTCCCACTTGAAATAACGCTCCGCCGTCCCTGCTTCTGTTATTCAATATTGAATTCAGATTGGAAGAAAAGGACTGAACGTATCACAGCTGGCCATCTTCTGATGAATATATACTCAACCTTAGAACATCAGCCAAAGATTGACCAGGTGGAAAGCGTGGCGTTGTAAAAAATATTAAAGCCCAGCATAAAACAAGGAGTAAAGGCATAATAAAGTTATATTCTGGCGTTTGGTCATCACAACTTGTTCAGAGAGACTATATACGTAATAGACGACTTCACGGTTTTCGCCGCCATGTTTTTAGGTAGGCAAGAAAATCTAGGCTGGTTACCGAGCGTCTTTAAAAACACTGTTACCGGCCGCGTCAAGTGCGCATTTCTCCGAGAATTTTCGATTTTTTTCACCGTTTTATCAAGATTTTGAAGAATAAAGTTCTAGGCTCATAAAGGTAACTGATTTTTCTACTATTTTGCCGATTTTTGCTAGCATTGAGTGGGTTATTTAAGTTTAGCCCGTTATTCAACAATGTGATCACCATATGTGCGTAATGCAAAAGAACGCTTCCCATGATTGTAAGGACGATTGTTGAGAATCTTTCAACTTTTTTTGCTTTATTTTCTTTAGTAAAATGCAAGAATATTTCGAAGATAAATTCTTGAACCTTTCGCATGCATACGAGGTAGTTTCTACTTGTATTTCAATAAAGCTTTTTACATTATGCATGCTGAAGTCATTTGCATAGGACCCTTAAACAATGACGTGCACAGTAGCGTGCTCTTTCAGACGTTCCTTGGCCTCCACATAAGAAATACCAGAGTAATCTGTATGTTATAATAGCTAATATGTGGGGAAACATGTTTTCAGGTATCTCTGATCCTTTTAAACACAAATATTCTAGTTTTAGTCGGCTGATTTCAACAAATACTTGGAATTTGCTTCCCCCTCACAATACGTAATGGAGCTTTATTCTTCAAAATCTTGATAAAACGGTGAAAAAAAATTAAAAATTCTCGGAGAAACGCGCACTTGACGTGGCCAACAACAGTGTTTTTATCGAGGTGTGGTAACCGCGCATAGGTTTTTTTTACCTACACAAAAACATGGTAGTGAAAGCCGTGAAGTCGTCTATTGATATTGATGTTGGGTGAAGGAAATTTTCGAGTGTCAGAATGATATATCTCAAAAATATATCATTCTGACACTCGAAAATTTCCTTCACCCAACATTAATATCATTGCATGTTACTGAGTGTTATTGTCAAATATTTTTTGTATTTAAATAATTGCCTAAGCCAAGATATATATTTGCACCGTGTCATTAAATTAACCAGTGAGAGAGCAATGTTAAAAATAACAGTTATAAATAATAAGGGAAGGTAGAAAGGAGAAAATGAGAAGAAATACGATCATCGACAAACCTAAGTGACATAAGGAATGAATCAAAGAATTGGAAAGTAAAAGGCTGACTGAAATTAAAGTAGAAAAAATGGTACCATAATTTCAAGAGTTCTTTCGAATAAGATAAACTTCATTTTTTCTACACAGACATTTTAATGAAAACAATTTTTAACTTTGTAAATCAGTTGGCTTCTATGACTTCTTTAGGAGTCCTCGCCACCCACATCTGATAGTCTTCTTCCTGTCATCTAAACTCTTTTATTAATATCTTCAAATACCCTACTATATTACACTATATACTATGATAACAACTGCGTTTGTAAATACTTTTCAAAGTGCAAAATAAATTTGACTTGACTCGAACAACATAAGACAAGGATCTACTGTTTACACCGTCCAAAGTTTTTATGTCTGTCATTGATCTAGAACGATATCTTCCGAGTATTTACGTTTTTTGGCTTGTCGAATTGACTAAGCATAAATTATTGCCCTGGAGAGAACAGAAACGTGTTTGTTCTTAGTTCAGCGCTTTACCAGAGCCTACTTAAGCCAAAAGACCTCACAAGTAGTTTAAAACAGAGAGTCTCATCAGTTTCTGAAATATAGACTTCCTAAGCGGAAATGTTGAATACTTCAAAGAACTTTTTTTTTTCTCAGTATTTACTTGCGTCTCACGTAGTGAATACCTGGAGATGACATCAAAGTCGCCACGTTGGATGGACATTTCGCAGTTTCGACGCTTAGTAGACCGAACAGTACGAACTGAAATTATTTTGTTTATAAACATGTGCGATCTAGCTTGATAATATAAACAAGACCTCAACAGATACATTCCATTCACATGTCACGAAAACTCGAACAAAGTGAAAGGAAATTAAAAATAACAAGAAGCACATTAGAATTCTTCCCCACATCTTCTTTCCTACGCAGAGGCTTCTGTTTTGAACGCGGGGGCAATTTCAAAGGCGCGTTTAAGTGTTGGGTCAATGGGTTTGTTGAGGAATAGAGCGAAGTGGGCCCTGTGGGTCACGTGGCACCGTTTCATGCATACAGTTGTCCTGTGATCACTTTATTATTTTACTCTTACAGACGATTTTACTCGTCAAAGGGGAGACTCCCGATCACTGCGCACATGAAAGGGTTAAGGTTAAAAATATTTGATTTGGGTAGTCGTTACCAGGGGGGTCTATGACCCCATTTCGGTTTTATTTAACCTATCAAAACTGCTCAAATTTAAAACAGTACGTGGGTAATTAAAACCGTTATAATAATATTTATGATCTCTCTTTTCAAAATGGTATCCATCCAGTCTTAGAAATCTCAAGTTGATAGTACACTGTCTAACAGTCCCGAGGTTAATCAAATAGTGTATTTATGAATGACCTTTTATTTCAATGTTATAATTGTCAGTGATTTGTTCTTCCATACGTCTCCTGCAGCAAGCGAAAGTTACAACAACGAAAGACTTCTGAGAACGATGGGCTTCTAAATGAGTATAGGGTATAACCTAGACATTTGTTTTGCCATTCAGATTTGAAAATGCAAGGGTTCAGATTCTACACTACTGGTCTATCTCATTTATAAATTTATTTTTAAAAAAATTTTTTTTAATTTATGGAGCAACTAACACAGGCTCCACCCAAAACGTTCCCCCTGTTTTCTTCATTTCATTCTCAGACAAGCCCACTTTCATTTCATTTGAATACTGTAGTAAATACAGATAAGACACGGCATCTGTAATTTGCCGTGCTTATTTGGGAAACGTTGGCCGACATCTTGACAGTTCGGAGTTAGTGCTGTTAAGACGGGGTCAACGCTAGCTTTCCCAGTACGGACCGATTATGTTATGTTTGGTAAATAATTTATTTTTCCCCGTAAAAAGGCTTCGTCCAAAATCCATTGCCACTTGCCAGCCAACAAAAAATAAAAAAAAAAACCCGAAAAAAATCATCTTGTAAACTCAAGACTCGGGTTGAATGACAAGACAAAGGTTGAATGAAGGTGATATTTCAAGTTTATTTCAAACTTGTTGTCAAACCTGCACTGATATGACAAGCTAGCCATGATCTAATATATAATATTATGCCATGACATCATCAGTAAAGAGAGATTAAACAGCATGTAGTGTTAGCCCAGCTGGTATATTGACAAGTTAATTAATTAAGAACTAACACTCTTTCCGTAATTAATTAACTAACTTGTCAGTATACCAGCTGTGCTATCACCACATGCTGTTTAATCTCTCCTTACTGATGATGTCATCGCATAATATTATATATAGGATCATGCCTTGCTTGTCATTTCAGTATAGGTTTGACAATGAGTTTGAAATAAACTCGAAATATCACCTTCATTCAACCTTTGTCTTGTCATTCAACCTCCAATCTTGAGTTTACAAGATGATTTTTTTCGGAATTTGTTTTATTTTTTAGTAAAAAGGCTTATTCAGTTAGATTAAACCTTTTTTGGGGTGTATTAAGTTTGCGAGGTCTATTTTCTTCTGATGCGGACGGTTCGTTAGCCGACAATGGAATGCATTTCTGAATCTCGGAAGAGGATTTAGGAACGGGAAAAAACAAAGAACTGTTCCATACCATTAGTTAACTCGAGTCGGTCCAACACGTCAAATATCCGACCTCAGTAAACTATTAAACCATTAAACTTTATTATCATTAAACTTTTTAATGTTTGTCATTTTAACCTACTTCCCTTTCGGATTTCGCCTCGGAATCAACTTTTTTTGATATCTGCGTAAAAGATTGTGTCAGAGAAGCGTTTTTTGGTGCCGGTGATACCTGGTGGTCCGTTGTACTGCAACGACCTGTGACATGAAATTTAGCAGAATTTTTTGAACGGTGTCATCAAATTCCTCGGACTAACGAGTTAATCAAGGAAAGGAGGACGTGTTTAGTTCTGGGCCTCGTCAAAAATATTTGGGGAGTTACAGACTCCCAACCTCCGTTAGTTCCACCCTTTTGATAGTGCGAAACTACTGGTATTCGTACCATCCACGACTAACCCTTCTGATTTCTGCATTTCATACTCAGATAAGTCATGGGACAAATTGTAAAAGGCTTGAATTACGTGAAGTCCATCCCTTTTATTCTGAAGATCATCGAGTTTGTAAGTGTTACCGTTGTGTTTATTGCAAATAAACCCCTTGTAAGTATATAGAGAGCATTTAGGAAGTGCGTGCACAGTAATTTACGGACCAGTTGGTACACGATATACCAGAAATCGATTGAGATTCCTGATACAAACTAACAGGTGCGTAAATAACGCACGAAAGCAATACTCACGCAGTAATTGGTGGCTTATTTTACACGTACAGTGGAACTTCTCCACCAATGAAGATTTGTTAAAAAGTCGTTTTGAATTCCTGATCGGATGAAACACTTTTCTCACGTGAGAAAGTCATTTCGCGCTTTCGATTGGCGATGGTTTTTGTTGGCACGGAATTTACGATGTTTTTCATCCTATCAGTTTAACTGGTCAACCTCTTTTCCCAGGGGTAAAATTGTGACTTTAAATTGAAAACGTGAAAACTGAATAGGACTGTTTGTATCGATTATCAAAAAAAAAATTATTAGTCACTCTGAAAGGTGCTCCACTCGCACCCACAGGCTACTTCTACACTAGAAGAAACTTTTCCGGATTCATAAAAGATTCCGAATTCATCACAGCATGAATATTCGGATTCATGTGGAATCTACATTACAAGATATTTAGATTTTTAACAGTTTACGCTACAGTATGAATTCGGAGACAAATGAATGTCCCGCAAGGCAACTGTCGACAGAAAAGTAAAAAAAAATTGTTCTGATTCCATAAATTGTGTGAATTGAACAATTAGGTAAGTAGTAAGTTCTTCTTGGAATATTTCGCCCATATTTCTTGCAGAACAAGCACGAAACGTTCGATTAAATAAGGCGATATCAGAAATAAGGTGAAAATCAGATTCTATACTTCTTAAAATTGAAAATCTAGCCTGTAAAATCAACGATTCGAGGAAGCTAAAGTCGCAAAAAGTGTCCGGATTCATTGAAAACTCGTTTACACTACAAAACGTTCCGTACTCGTATGTATTCGGAAACTATTTTAAATTGTCTGCCACTTGGCTACTAACACTGAAATTTCAAAAAAGCAGTCTTAAAATTTTAATTGTTGGTGATATTTTAAAAAATTCCTGTAAAATGTCTTTTTTTTCAAGTGAAAAAAATTTTTTTTAAATTTTTTTGGAAAAAAAATCTACGGAATTTTTTTAAATTGTAGTATTAATTACCCATCCCTGAAGGGAAGTTTTATGAAAAAAATGGGGGTCACCAAAGCTACGTTAATTAATTTGATTGAACGGTAATTGCAGCAATTTTGAAACGCAAATATTGCCATAGCAACGACCGGGACTCTTTATTTCGTCATATTTTTCGAATCCTAGAATGTGCTTCTATTACATTTAATTTTTTTCTCCTTCCAAAGTATTTATGCAAATGTTTTTAGGTCAGAAATTTCTATTCTTCACTTTTCGGGAAACTGTGTGGAGGACAAGTGATGTAACTCTTGCACGAATGTGATTAGTGAATGATTGAGAGCCAGTCTGCCCTGACCATCCACACCTGACAACTGATAAACAGTCTAATTGTCTACGGCCAATTCATGCTTAGTTTAATTTCTGAGAAACTAAGAATGGCGTTCGGTTTTTCTTTAGGTAATATTGCTTATCGCTATTATTACTTTGGGGATCTTTCTCGACAAAGTGCCCGACCGTGCATTTCATTATTATGGCAAGAAAGGACGTTTGGATTTCGCCATGTTTGTTGTGGTGGTTTCCTGGTTATTGGTCATTGGTTCTGTTGCCCTTTTTCTCTCGGGGTTGCACGAGAAACTTCCGGCCATTAATTGGCCACTGAGTGTAAGTAAATATCAAACTAATTCACATTAGAAAACGATGTAAAAATATAAGATGCTGCTTAGGCAGTGTATAAAACAGCTAGAAAGTTAAAAGGTTAGTAGACTGCCAAATTTATGTAGTAAAATTCTGATTTATATACAGTCGAACCTCTATTAAGCTATCACCCTTAGGGAATGGGTAGCTGGCCGCTTAATACGAGGTCGGTAAAATAAGCTTTGGGCGTAGTCAAATTATCACTTTATTTAATTGTAGTGCTACGAAGTCGTTAAAAACGTAAATATAATTGAAAATTAAAACACAAATGTATTCAATAAGCAAAGAACAGAACCAGCGTAACAACAAAACAAATCACAGTATCCTTTTCGCTAAAAGCTTCCTGTGTAACACCTCAAGAGACTAATATCCATGGCTAGAATACCAAATGTCAATCAGTCTATGCTGAGTTAAAATAGTCCTCTGTGTATGTCTGTCGTCGTGGTCCATTAAGCTTCAAACCAAATATCAAATCATTTGGTTTTGAAATTGTCAATGCAAGTTCTTGATATCCGTGAAACTGCGCGAAATGCCTAAGCTTTTCACCATGTGTCATGGCCTCTACAGCTACGTAACAGCTAGCGATTCAAAATCACTGTCGTACTCATCATCGCTCAATGAGTGTGACGGCTCTGTGGAAGTGGACAAATCTGGTACATCGTTCCTTAACAGTTCCTCACGTACTGCCTACCTCCAGTTAGGATCAGATATATCAATAAAACCGGAGCAGATTTCAATTTCATCTTCTGCCGTGCTGTACTCTTCTGCAGTACATGTCGCATCAATTCTATCCATCAGCACTTGGCAATCTTGCAACTCTTCTCCGTCAAAAGGATCATCTTCCAACACTACATCTTCTGGATACAGTCCTGTTTTTTTGAAGCACTTCTTGATTGTTTGACCGGACACTTCGTCAAGCTTGCCTTCCCCATTGAATAGCCATCAGTAGATTAACGGACTTAACAATATCAGTTGCACTCTTGGAACCATCAACTTGGCCACACACGTAACGAAGAAGTTGTTTTCTGTACTCGACTGTCCAATTGGCGATGATTCCGGCATCGAATGGCTGAGTTTTCGACGTATTGTTTTTAGGCAAGAACATAATGTCAATATTTGAAAAATTGTCCTTCAGACTTTCTTGATGACAGGGGGCATTGTCCGTGAACAACAAAATGTGTATGTTGTTTCGCTTCAAGCGTCGATTGAGCTTGGATAAAACTTCAGTCATTACTTCTGTATTAATCCAGGCTTTCTCATTTGCAAAGTAACGACAATTGTAAGGACGCTTGATGTCCTTTATATTCTTGAAACAGCGCGGCTTTTCCGATTTCCCGCTCGTGATGGGATCCTCATTTTCACCTGCAGCATTAACAAAGAATGCCCATGTGTTTCGCTGTTTTACCTTTTGCCACCACTACAACGCATTCCTTCTTCACTAAGCCTCTTCTCCAGGAGCGCACGCCAAAAGCTTCCTGTCTCATCCATATTCCTGCGTTTTGAAAGACTCGAGCCAGCCATTTGATGCAGTGAAGCCTGTTATACCTACTTTTTGTGCAATAATTGTTGTTTCTTCTGAACTTACTGGACATGTTCCAAAATTAATGGCGCTACGACTAACCAAATTTTTAAAACGAGCAAGAAACTGTGGTAAAGCAGTGATCACGGGCAAGCGTTTGAATAGAGGCGCCGGCTATGGTTTGGAAGTTCCTTGTGAATATCAGTTTGCGGGAGATTCATTCTCGGTCAACTAGCTAAAGACAAACCCCAAGAAAGAAGGTTTGACATCAAGCAAAGGCATACGCGCTTCGACGTCAAGTAAAAAGGCGCATTTTTTACATATAAAAACTACAGAATCTTAAAACATTATGACTTTGACCGATATAGCTTCAGTTTATGGTAAACGAGATTTCAGGTTACTCGAGTTTGGAAACGCAGGAATGGAAACACTATACTTTATTGATCTTGATCTGCAATTGATAAGTTTGTAGATTTTTCATGTCAAATGTATCAAGTGACATATTAAAAAAGCACCATGTAAAACTCAGTGTGGCCGTTTAGCACAGGTTAAACTAACAAGAAATCATTCAATGGGACTACGCGCAGGTGGCCGCGGTCGCTTAATAGAGGTGACAGTATTAATATACTGTAAACACAACCTTAGTAAATATCCGGGACTTTAATAACTGGCGGCTTAACTCTTTCCTGTCCGAGGACTTTCCCCTTGACGAGTAAAATCGTTAGCCAGAGTAAAATATTGAAGTGTCCATAGGTCACTGAGGACCTATACGGACAGCAAGGAGTTAAGAAGATAGGTTATAAGACCTTGTTAACTCTTTCCTGTCCGAGAACTCTCCTCTTGACGAGTAAAATACTCTGGCGTTAGCCAGAGTAAAATACTAAAGTTTCCATAGGTCACTGAGCACCTATAAGGACAGGAAGGAGTTCGGTGGCCGTTTAATACAGGTTCGACTGTATTAAAAACGTGTTCTAGAACACGCTGAAGGGCCTTTGCTCAAAACGTCAGAATTTAAGTCTTTATTTTACTATATAAATTCGGCAGTCTACCAGACTTTTAACTTTATACGCTAATTCCCTTTTTTTTCTGAACTGTAATCTCTGAGTTATCAAGCAAAATAAAATGCTAAAAAACTAGCTCATAATAATATCTGAATGTTCTCAACGAAAGTTATTACTGCATCTCTTTTGCGTAAAGAAACTTGACGAACATTTATCATCTTTGTGGAGATTTTGTATTTTTTGTTAACTCGTTTTAGTCCAACTCCCCAATTTCCATTTCAATTTTCGCCATTTTTGTTGCAACTTCCAGTTCAAATTTTGACTTGAAACGGTGCTGTTTCTTTTAATCATCTTTGCAAAAAGTTGAGTCAGAAACGTATTTGTTAGTGCGCGTAATGTCGAGGCAGTGAAAACTCTAGATAGATTGGAACGATAAATCTAGACTGAATTTTTAAACCATGGAGGCTGACATGTAGGTATGCCCCATTCCCTTTTACGAAAACAGTTATACAAAAAAAAAGTCAGATTTTATCATTTCAGGCAAAGTTTCGTTTTTCTGAGACAGCTTTCTTTACCTCTCGTCAAACCAAAGTAAGTAATCTTTCGGTTTACCTATTCTTCAGAAAGCCGTCGTCAGCGGATAAAAACGTTCGACCGAAAAATCGCTCGGAAACTCCTGTTCTTTTTCATTTTCTTCTGATATCTCAAGCCTTTTAACACTATGAAGAAGTCCAGGAACAAATTATTGTTATATTTGATTTAGTTTTATCATGCAGGTATGTTGTTATTACCGTAAAATAAGAATCCACGAACTAAAACAGATCAGAAAACTCTCACTATCGCCTTGGTAACTACACTCGTGGTAGCTACACGTAAGAAACACGAATGTTTTAGGTCAACATAATAGCTACACGCACGAAACACGTGTGATTTATACCTACATGGCTGCCTCCATGGGCGGGAAATTTGGCTTCACCCACTGACCTATACCACTGGCCTGAATATAACTGGACTGCGGGTCTCTGATACCTTTGTATTGTCAAAAGTGTCCTCAATTGACCGGCGCCATCTTGGTGAGTCATCCGACGAGTTCCCACGAGTAATAATGCATAAAAACATTCAGAATTATCTTTCGGTAGGAAACCTTTAAAAGATATCCGAACTTAGTCAAATTTTCGATTTACCGACAAACGTTTTTAACCTTTCAAAACGCTGTCAACTCCCTAAACTCGCTTTTCTCTCGAGTTTGGTCCCATGCCGCTTTTCCATCTCATGAAGTGAAAATTAAATTTTTCTTACATGAAAGAACTCTTGAAATTATAACGCAACATTTTTTACACTTTTTCCATATCTCACTTCGGGTCTTGAGATATAAAGATGTGATTATGTAAATTACACCTTGCATACGCCATAGTGTATAAGTTATAAAAATATCTCATATCTCTCATATCATAAATTATTCCATTAAATCACCAGAAACTTTGTCTGATTAGTGTTATGAAGCAAGTACACTCACATTTACAGTCTCGTGTTACATTGTTCATTAACTTCAACAATATTGCTAATTTTAAAACTACTCATTATGGAGTCTGACGTATACAAGGTGTTATTTACATATCAAACAAATCTTAATATCTCAAGAACGACGTGAGATATGTACAAAGTGTAAAAGATGTTGAGCTATAATTTCAAGAGTTCTTTCAGGGAAGACTAACTTAATTTTCACTTCATATACACTTTAACGGCAGATTATTTTATTCGCCAAAGAGAGACATCTGGACGGAAGAGAGTTAAGCCCATCTGAAGTATGCCGTCCCAGAGCTCAATGATCTGCCGCTACTCCAAACCGTGTGCCACGCGCTTTCTCAGACCATTAGTTTTTTGGATAAGTTTCCGTTTTAGTTTTTTAAAAATTATCAGCTGATTCCATTCTCTTTTGCTATTAAGGTGGCTATCACACTAGCCATTTGGGCGCTCCTGTTGTTCATCGCTGCATGCCTCATATCTGATACCGTGAGGCGTTACGACAAAGGTCAAATATCTTTATGCGATGCTCTTGATTCACCCTCCATAGATGCGGAGTGTGGTCATCTTATAGGCAGTGCGGTAAGTGTACAACAAAGTAAGAAATCCAAACAATAGACCCTGTACAAAAATGGCTGCCAATGAGTTATTCTTATAATTCATTGTTATAATATTCTTATAATTCATCTTATATTATTCTTATAATATAAAAGACTTTTAAATTGACGTCATTATCATCACTATTATTAGTACTATTATTTATAAGTATTAGTATTATTATTTATAAGTATGTTTTACATACAAAAAGTATGCAATAAGAATTTGTATCTTATATTAAAATTATGAACGTTCATTCTTGCATAGGGTCTATGATATAGAAGGATGTGTAGGCGGTGTTAGGAATTTTTTATTGGAGACTGGTAACTTAATATGGTTGGGTACGCATGCGTAGATAACGATCTTGTTGACCTATTGTTCTCGCTATCATGACATCGTCCGCGTCATTACAAATGTAATATTTTTTTTATGTTTGCCTCGGTGAATTTCTATAAAACTGGACAATCAAAGCAAACAGAGAAAGCTCAACAACATATCTGATTTTCAAAATTTTTTACGAAACAGAGTTTTTAAAATCCATTAAGTTTACTGGAAAAAATCTGTCTTGACAACCTACCCTGATGTTTTATTCTTTAGAAGAACATCTAACTTCATGACGATTTTCAGAAAAATTCACATCATAAAAATATGCTAATGTTCTCACCCTTGCAAACAACTCAACTTTGTCCTGCAGTTTGTGTCGGTCGGCGACACGGGGGCGATGTTCCGTAAAAGGTATTTCCATTAACACAAACCGGCTTTTTGCGAGGGAGTTTGATTGAGCCATCTCGAACTACAAGCAAAACTAGTATTTGACCAAATTTCCTATCAAAAGCTGTAAGTCGCGTGACAAAAGTTTCCTAAATATTTGGAAAATTTTACCGCAGTTTTGAACACGGTACGAAACAACACGGCGAGAATTAATGTTTTAGTCTCAGATAAATACGTTTCTTATAAATTGAACTCACCACTATCTCTTTTCTGACTGGTCCATAGCCTGTAGTGAATTTTCGAAATTAGTGCCTTCGACAGCATCTGCCTACAAATTATACAATTGACCGCTCCAGAAACCGAGGAAAGATTGGGTTTGAGTAACCAGCGCGAGCTATGATTGGTTGTAAATCTTCAGCCAATCACAACTCGTACGTGCAGACCACCAAAAGCCCATTGTTTTCCAGTTTTCTGTAGTGGTCACTGATCACGTCAAGATCACCTATAATCATGTAAAGTTCGTGCGCTTCGCGTAGCTAGCCTGAAAGTAGATACCGTCGGTGACAAAAGCGAAACTTGCCCAGGCTTTTTCTTCTGATGTATAAAAAACAGTTATTAGATTCTGTTTATGTGATGTCCAGAATAGTCAAAGTCTTGGTAAGTATTATCATCCATGCCTTCGGCTTTGCCTGATAACATTTACTCGATCTTGATTATTCTAAGTATCACAAAAACCTCATCCAGTATGTCTGATAACATATCACTCGAGCAAAAAAGCACTTTTTAGACTCCAAAAAATTTGGTTTCGAGTCGAGCGAGATTCGACTAAGAAGTCGATCGGAATGGAGAAGTTGACATCGTACACTGAGGTTGGCTGTTTAACGGGTTGGACCGCGAATAGAGTAAAATCAACAATGATAGTTGATACAAGCCCACACAACAACCAACATCTTTTTCAGTTTAAATGAAAGACTTACTGAAACAAAATTATAGTGTAAACCGACCAGTACAAAAAATACAGCATACGGTAAAATTCCATGAAATTTAGTGGGGTCGTACGACAATTTCCTTTCAAGACTGATGAGTTTACACTTCCCTATCGGAATCATTTTGACCATAGATTGTAATTAAAAAAACTGAAATTGCAACGTTACAGCTAATTACAGTCTTGGACGAATTACAAGTGTTGAAAGGTAAATTATCGGAGATTTTGCTATTTCTGGGCTCTAATTTATAGTTTTCCTTTGGAGTTAATTCGGGCGCATTTCAGTGAACTACAAACTATTAATACCATCCAATTTAAAGCCTCGGTCAAACAGCGAATGATATAGTCGATGCTTCAAGAACTCATTTTCTCCCCTGAATATAATCAACTATGATGGAAAATTTGAACCTTTTCATAATGAATGATGGTCTATGATAGTTGGTGGTCAAACTAGTGAGAGTTTCAACTATCACGTGCTGTTTGACAAACCTTAACACTTGTAACTGACATCGAGACCAAGATTCAAAAGCAGACGTTGACCCTAGGTAATTTTTTTGACCATTTCAGATTTTTAATTAAGTATTTATAATAAAAACACGGAGAATTTTTAGTACGTACTTGACACTTTTTCGCTTTTTAGGTTTGTTGTTTCTTTGCAACAATACTATTCGCCGCAGATACCGTCATCCATTTCAGGATATATAGAGGAGAGGCCTCACCGTCAGCCCCAACAGCAAAGGCAGCCACGGTCACTTAAACGAAGTCCGGATATTTGAAGTTCGTAATCTTAGACCAAATAAACATGCTGAAATGCTATCCGTTTTCTAGTCATCTTTGTACTTAGCTTGGACTGAAAGGTTGAGAATTATCTTGTTAGCAGTTGTTACTTACTAATAAATATCTAACTCTTATTACGCGTAATAAATTTTTTGAGTCTTTAGAAGCCATGCATGGTAAAGAAGTATTTTGTGTTGTTTATTATTACATAAATTTGATGTATCCACACTCTTGATTGATTGTTGTGCATGCTCAATTTTTCGACAACTGATCAAGAAGTCCGACGAAGTTGCTCAACTTTTGGTCACCGTAAAAATGGCGTAGCCAAGGGAAGCAGGAGTCCTCTAAAAATTTTACCAACAATGATAGAGACTGGTCTTTCTATCAGAAGAATGAAGTCTTTAAATGTGTAGATGTATTCCTTCCCAGAACGAATAGAGACTGAATAAAACACCCTTTAATAAACATAAAATTCAAGGAATTTTCCCAGGAATTTCCATAAATTATTTGATCTGTTGAACATCGGAACTTTGAAGTTGTCTCCAGATGGGCCGATTAGCATAAGAGTGCAAGGGGTCTATATTTGGCACGACTCTTTGCCACTGGGTATTGCCCTCCCCCAAATTTTCGCCCTGACCACGCCTCTACAGCGTAAAGGTAAAGGATGTCCTTATACTTGGTAACCCTGTTAGCTAACTATTAGTTCATCCCTCATGTGTCCAGTGTTACTGCAGGAAGAAACTGGAGTACCCGAAGAAAACCAGTGATGCATGGTAGAGTCAAACTCGACAACACTTTGTGACATCTAGCTAAGGTAACTTTAATCAAAAAAGGAGCCAACAATGCAATTCCTAGTCACAGAGGTGAGAGACAGTCCACTACAACTGCCATCAGCCCTGTTGGGGATGGCACTTTTCTGAGTGCAACTCTATAAATCGTACAGTGGGATCGAATAATTCGACGTTGGATCCAATTGAGTTAATCGCATGCAATTTGTAGCGTGAGAAAATACACCAGATTTTCTTGAAATAGTCTAGTTTGACTCGCATGTTTTCTCCAGCTACCCCGGTTTCCTGTGTACCGTTTTGCGCCGATGTTGAGGCGTGTTGTTACGTGGGTGTGTTGAGGATGGTATTGCTGTCCAAGCCGTGATGAAATACACACATCAACAGCTAGTGAAAGGTGTTCTTTATAGGACAGCAACTCAACAGCAACTGCCGTACGCGAAAGTGTAAACACTATATATACGACTATACATGTCAGCCACACATGACAACTACAGTCTATGTACAAGTCCATTGTCCTCACTGCCTTCGGACTAACGCCCGTTTCCGTGCATCATGCCAGGGCACCTATGACCTAGTCTGAACAGGGGGTTACGCAGCTGATAGGGTTACCCGGTAAAAATGGAGATACATTTACATTTTTCTTTACTTCGAGTCCCTTCCGCGTATCCAGAAGATTGAAAAAAGTTTGTAAGCACTTTAAATTTCTTGGGAACTCTAAATTTTTCTAAAAAAAATAATACACCTCGTAGCAGCTTGATTAATGAGCGCCTCGCTTTACAAACTTAGTGTTGAATGAGTTAAATTCAGTAACACCAAATTTAATCTGAATACGAAAAGACGCTTTGGGTGCTTTGTTTCATTCCATCAATGGTATTCGTTACAAATTTTCTCATCCATCACTGGATAAGTAAAGCAGGTGGCAGACCATCGGCCCTTGCATCAACAGTCGCCTCGATATCTTAATCGAAGTCTTGCTTTTTAAGTTTGCAACAACACGAAACCAACATGCAACCTTTCTTTGTTAATCTTTGTACTCAGCTTGGAGTTGAAGCCCCGAAATTGTCTCGGTCGTTTTACTTCATATTGAGTCGTTAATAACTACATATGAGAAAGAAGTATTGTCTACATATTATACATTGTCAATGTAAATATTGCCTATCGCAAAGGCTACAAAACTTTTCTGCCGTGATGTTCTCCGTACCTCTACCACTACGGCTATTGGTTGTATTCTCTTAAGATGTGGCAGAGGCAACCCCACCTTCAAAATTAAAAATTTGGCGGAAATTTTACTGTAGATGGTTCAGCTGTGGAGAAACAATCATACATATTCGTCTCGCGCATCTCTGGGATCTGTACTAAATAGATGCTAAAAAGATGCCAGTGTAGGTTAATGAGAAAATTTTCCCTTCAAGTTCGTCAAGTTCATAATTTGTCTTTTTGTCGTTGGTAAACGTCTTTGGATACGATGACATGCAACTTTAGATACTGTCAATTACACTTTCCTGTTCCAATCGACGCAAGGTAAATTTCGCCTTCAGCCTCTGGAAACCACCTTTACAAGACCCTGTATTAAACACCAGACACAGTAAACTTCGGTAAAGAGTCCGGACAAGTTTTCTTTTCGCCCATAGGGATTTGCATTGCACTCGGCCGATGCATAAAATATGGACGGGGGGTCGCAAATACAGTGCTCCGTACGCGCGAGCATTTCGTGGCGTGGTTGTCTGTTTAAACATATATATTGAGTTGGTATGACTGTTCACAGTCCAAAGCTGTGAAGACGCAATCAGGAGTCCAGCAATAAGCAAACTGGTGTCGCGCACTGCGTAAGAGGGGATAAGTAAAGCAAGGTACGTACTGGAATTAAATTTTTCAAACTACTTTGTCTCCCCAAATCAAACATTTGTTTACTTAAATTGGCCGCCAACAGTGAACTCGAAAGTGATCATAATTGACTCTCATGAGATCGGGTAAACTCTTCAAAATAACGGTAACTTCTTGCAACTCTCACTACATGAGAATTGCATACCAACAAAATGTATAATTTCTCTTAAATTTTACGACCTTCATAATGTTAAGGTACAGATGAGTTTAGTTTTTTTCTGGACATGTCTTTACTAACAAAGAATCTATTAGACAAGCCTTAAGGATCTTTTTTTTCCTTACCAGCGTAGAGCCTGCAACTAAAAGTTGTACAGCAATATGTTTATACCGTTCTTCGTCTCTGTCAAGAACTCCAATATAAGTATTCGCTGTTATACCGTTTCTGTATTGCAAAGGACAATCGGAATACAAGATTTTGTTCAGATAACCCTCAACAGAATTGTTTAAGCACGTTTTTTCTACAACACTTTCCCTTTCCTATTCCATTTTGATCCAGCAACACTAGATTTTATTACTTAATGCAAATGGATCCAGAAAAGTAACTTGTCTGTAAGAATAGCCATTCTGTGTGTTCTGCAGGCAGAATGCTCGAGTTTTATCAAATATTCCTTCGATCACCGTGAATTTCTGTTTAATTCTAGTTTCGTCCTGTTGCAAAACTCACAGTGACTGGTGTTTGATCTTATTCGTCGGAGTTTGCTTGTACTTTATTTCAAGAAGTTATAAGCTGGGAAAGGCTTTTAGTAGGATTTAGAAAGTAATTCACTCCTTAAGAAGTTACGCAAGACTGTTTTTAACATTTCATTGGGTAACTTGCAGTTGAACCGATACCTCCAGAAAAAACCGGATTTTCTTCTCTTCAATTCCAATCTAAACTATCAAATCTAACGCATCTGTGCTTTTTTACAGATTTAACATGGAGGAAATTGGAAAAGGTTGTCAATACTTCAAGTCTATTCGAAGTGTCCTAAAGATTATAGAATTCGTGAGTTTATTCTTCTTATTTTGAAAGAACCCCGAACCCCCGAAACGAATATCATAATATCAAAATACAGACGCACCTCCCGTTTTCAATAGACTTGAAAAAAAAGATTGTAATAAATTAACCTTGTGAGGTCATTAGAACAATTCACGGTACGGAAACGGTATTTATACTCCAAGGTTCTTAGTCATTGGGATATAATTCCGCACCGCATTACGTATTGCACTCACTATCGTTGGCAACACTGACGACTTTTGAATAAACATGGCGCTATCGTTTGCTAACACGATGAATTCTTTTGTACAAACCTGCAAACCTGAAACCGAACGTTTTGCTGTATTGGTCCAGAACTTGAAAAAGGGGGCGCGCGTACCTTTCTTTGTCAACAAAGTTAATTATAAAGCCATTGACTTAGGATTGCTGCATGTCATGCCACTGCATTGGTGCTTCAGTTTTGTAATAAAATCAAGAACTGGATTGAACGTGTGTCGCGAGCATACAAAATAATTTGTTCGCATGATTTTTTTTCAGAACGATCATTATTTAAAGTTAAAAGTATCCTTTGGACAACAGAAAATGTGAGGCCTAAGGATGGCTACAGTTAACCAGTTTTATGACATATATCGTGTCATACTCACGACATTAAGCCCCCGATTATTTACTAAATAGTTTTCTATACTCTTGTCAGATGACAGCCTCGCGTATTGAGCTTTCCTGTACGAAGAGAGAGGATTTGCGCACTTTTCGTGAATGCGTATCGTTGTGTGCGATGCACAGGATATATTAAGACCCCACTCACACGAATACGTTTTTACCAGAGACGAGCATTTTCTCGACTTAAATTAGTCGTGAATTATCTAAGTATTGAACAACTTCACGGTAGACCATTTGTAAGGGGGATTGAGACTTATTTTGGGCTTGGTATATATTATACGAGGCTGATTTTCTCGTATATGAAGGACCCTACTGTGCGCTATATATTAAATCCCTGCACACGCATGAAAGTTTTCGTATGAGACACACGGAAACGATGTTCGACTCAGCTTATCGGAACAAAGGATCCTTACCGGCTCGCCATAACAACACTTGTCAAGAAAGTAAATCAGTGACCTTGATAGGATACTTCGGCCTATTCATGGAAAATAGCTATGACTAGTAGTTTCTAACAGAAAGAAGTGCTGCGAGGCAAGATACACCGAGGTCCAAATTCCGACGAATGGCCTCGAAACGTCAGTATTACTACCTTAAATTTTCCGCAGTCCCCGACCCTTTCGGCTTTATACAAGACAATAAGATAGAGATGGAGTAGACATGAAAGGTATTGTTGGTCAAACGATTAACTCTTTCCTGGCCGTATAGATCCTCAGTGACCTATGAAGACTTTAGTATTTTGCTCTGGCTAAAGCCAGACGATTTCACCCGTCAAGGAAAAAGTCATCGGTCAGGAAAGGGTTAATCATTGCCGTTCAACGTTTATTGAACATCGCTGGAACATCCGTTACCACATTCAAAACATTCTTCCCCACAAAATTTTAACTAAAACGTAAGTGGCCATTTTGAATACTTTCAGCTTTAAAGGTTATTTTTGACATGACTATAAGGTTTACCTAGCTTAAATAGCAAAACGCCGCACAATACGACACCGAATACGCCACTGTAGATCTGAAGACATGCGAGGACCGTGCGCATCTCAGTTTCTACGTTGAACACCTTTTTCCGACAGACTGTTGACTGACTTATCGTCTCATGAAAATCTCCATAACCCTAAAGCAATCATAAAATAAGCTAGCATCTGATAACTTGTTCCAGGATTAGTGTTGCTGCTTACACAGCTCGCAGTAATTATTCAGTAATAAAGGCTTCAATGGTTTGAACCTGGGAGAATCGTTAGTCTGGGGTGCAAATGACTCGGCAAAGTAAGCTGGAGATACAGCACTCAAGGATCTAAACAGGAAACGATAACCAAGTGTTTCCACTAACAAAATCAGTTTACTGATGGTTTGCAATCAATCCCTTGAGATTTAAAAGACAATGATGCGGCGGCCATGTTGGTACCAAATACAATAGAAGTTAATGCGATTCTTTTCTTAAAGCTCCACCAATATGGCCGCCATGACGTGATGTGCAAACCATCAGTTGCTTCATAACGTCATAAGTTCACCGGTGCAAAAGCTTGCTATTGCGATAATTTACGACGTGCTACACAAGCACCAAGGGTAATGTAGACCTTCACGGTACATTAAGAGAGAAACGTCACAGCGCTCGACCTATTACTAGACTATACTAAAGCTGTATGGGATTGAAAACCGTATTCAAGAGGCGAACGGTAAACAAGGGTTTATTGGAATCGTCTTAAAATCCAGCACCTGGTACAGGAAAATATTGAGAAAAAAGCTTGTCCCAGATTTTTCAAATTTTCAATCTATTTCGATTTAAAGCCTTAAGTATGAGTTAAGTGTCAGGGTAAGGACCTGACAATAGTAATTGTTTGGTAGCTCTAATACAAGGCCTACCTGAAAAGAAAGGAGAGAATCGAGATTGGTCAGACGTATTTAGTTTCGTAGACATTCAACCGTAAAGGAATGTTAGAATGAACATGTACTCATAGCACTAGCGATTTGAGAATCAATTTGTACGTGGCATATGTGCGTAAAGTTCTGTGGTTTGATGTGCTGTTCCGATTTCATCATGACGTCACCGAAAAAGCAGAAATCCTAAGATTTTCGTTGATTTTTAAGTTACATTACCAAAAAATGGATGCTTAGAATTTAAGGTTGTTCACAAAGTACCTGGGATATTGACCTTTCTTTTTTTGAAAAATACCTTGAACATACACTTAAATTGTAATTACAGTAACTTCATTACGAAGAAATTTTGATCAATGACTGGTGCAAACTTCATAGTTTCAGATTTCAAAAATGTTATAATTTCACCATTGTTGGCGATTGTGGTTATGCAAGTGAAGACATCAGTTCGTTCAGTTTTAAACTGAAATTTGTTTCTATCGTTAAGGTTGTCCTGCTTATTGCTATCGGTGCTGTGGGATATTTTTTACAAAAACTGGATGGCGATTATGAGAAAAAGGGAAATATGAAGTTCTTCCTGTTCGCAGTCGTGACGGCGTGGTTACTTGTCATTGCTTTTTTCTTGACGTTTGTCAGTGGGCTCCATGAGAAACTCAAATCCATAAACTGGTTCTTGACTGTAAGTACAGAAGTTCTGAGAATATTGCGAAGATAAATGAGGTATGCAATGGAATTACTTCATAAACTAAAAAATCACTCTTAAAACTCACGACCTGGCCGGATAAAACAGTAAATAGGGTTCAAAAGAAAGAACTGGACCGATTTCTTTGAAACCTACAGCAATAAATCACGCTAGTCCCTCGTGAAAAATGAGAAGTCAGAATATGCACGTAGGTTTAGTTATAAGCTGCTTAACACAACAACCATACTGGAAAAAAAAGTAAGGACAGCACAAAAGAACCAAACGTATAAGAAAACGGTGATACATTTAAGTAAACTTTTAACTATATTATTATTATTATTATTATTATTATTATTAAAAATTTTCTTTAAAGACGCTAGCCCTGTCAGCTTACGCTGATTTCCACAACGGGCGTCTATTTACACATAAAATATATAACTATATCAAGTTTGTGGATCACCATGTTTTAATTAGTTGATATAGTTATACAATTCCCATGCAAACCTTAAAGGATTAATAACTTTTAACCAGTAGCTTAAAATCAATGGCTTAAATCACCAAGGGCATATCGGCGATCATATACGAGTAAAATTCGGTGGAAAAATCGCTCCTTTACATTTCTCTTTTTTAGGTAATAATCACTTTCGCCATTTGGGCTATCCTCCTTCTGATTTGTTCAGCTGTGCTGGCAGATGCCGCGGTGTATTACGATGACAGAGGATACTGCAAATTCCTCGACCGCCACGATTACAAATCACAATGTGAACATCTGATAACCGGCTCCGTAAGTTTCTTTGCACAGGCTTTCTTTAAGCCTGGTTCATGCGGGAGAATGAACGTAAGTTCAAAAAAACAAGGCAAAACAAAGGAATGACGTCAAGATTGCGTAATAAGGATCGTCACAAGAATAAGCATAAGATCATAGTCCAAGTATAAACCTTAAATGGAGTATCGGTGAATTGCTCTAACCGTCTGAGCTACGAAGGCAGTTGCCAAGAGCATTTGCGAGTTCGATTGCGATTGGTAATGCTAGTGAAGAATACACTACGTGTACGTGATGTCAAATCGAGCCATCTGGGGAACAACTTCAAAGTTTCGATGTTCAACAGGTCGAATAATTTACGGAAATTCTTTTATCTATAAGTATTTTTTCCTCCAGCAAGGGAGTAAGTGCCAATGGTCTATAGGGTTTATTACAATGAATATCTGGCATTTACACTTGATACACCATAGATTAAACGTTGGGCGACGATTAATTTTACTACAGTCGAAAATTTATTTCATTATATTTCAAGTGGCAGAAATTTGAATTTGAATTTTCGCAAATTATACCTGGAGGGTCTTACAATAAAATCTCGATACTGGAAAATTTATCTTTCGGAGCCGGAAACATGTAATTTTCATTAGATGAAGTCCTCGCCAACTATTAACCTTGCTTTCTCTGAAAAATACAGATCAAGTTTTAAAAGCCAAACTAAATAGTCAGTAGCGCCATATCGTCTACCCGAACATCAATGTCTTGCTCCATTCAGATCCATCCTCGGAGTAAGGATATCTCAACCTGAACACTAAAGTAAACGTTTTTCAAACGCAAAAGAAGTTTGGAAGTGGGGAGAACATTAGCAAAGGACTCGTGCTCAATGTTTATAGTGATACACAAAATCACAGTAATATATCGGAATTAATTGTCGTCACGAAATGTCGAATCGCCATCGGTAAACCTGTAGCAAGAGTACCTCTGCAAAAATAAAATACTGCATGGCATGTAAGCACCCTAATGCATTCTTTTGGGCCTATTTTCACTATTCTCATTCCAGAATATGAACGTAAGATTTCAAGGTATACCACTAAAAAGAACATTTCGCGAAACCAGAATCGGATTGACAGCCGATGATCTGGGTTCTAATGTTTTGCGACACACGCACGTCATCTTGCTGTTTACCCAATGAAGTTGGTTCTTCTGGATTTTAACCGCTTCAGAAGAACCACAACTTCCTCTATAGATAAAATGTCTTTTCCTCTTCTCATAGGTGTGTGGTTTCCTAGCAATGGTGTTGTTCTTAGCTGACCTTGTTATACATTTCCATATGTACAAGACGTATCGTCCCACATCGGCCACAGCAAGTGCACCAACCAACTAAACGTCCATTTTTTGCCAGCTTTAGTAGTTCATGTCCTGTAGTACGTTGTGCGGTTGAATTAAAAATTACTCCTAGCGCCTCCTTGACTCGGTATTACATTCTTTGAGTTGAAAAGAAAAACGCAAATGCATGGGTGCCACTAGCGAACTCAGAAGTCGCAAAAAGGGGCGGGGCTCAAACCAAGAGTCAAACAATATTTTCATTTGACTACGTCTGTACCCCTGGTGAAACATATTTGCTAAGGAGTAAAACCTCACGTCTCCAAGGCGGTGGGGAAAATGGGGAAAATCGTTTACCTTGTCCGACAAAGTATTTTCCGTATTTTAAAACTTTTACCAAAAATCTATGGTTTTAACACTATGACATGGAATTTGTATGCTATGTAGTTCGCTGCCCATTTTCAGTCTTCCAGGTTATCACAAAAGACAGAGCAATATTGACTTTCAGATGAGCCATTTTCTATTGTTGGGGCCGCAAGAGTTATGGGTACATGCGGACAAACATGAATACTGACGTCATCTCGACGGAGCGCTATTGACTATGGTATACTGTTACCAAAACGCGCTGCGAGCTGGGAAAAAGAATATTTTATTTTATGTTAAGCTCGCCTCAACATTTCACTCCGACGATGGTCCTTCACTCGAAAATCCAGTTTTTCTAGTTCTAAGTTCCAAAAGTTAGAGTGCAAGTGGGATATGATAAGTAGAGATCGGATCAGATCGTAGGGCGTTTTGCCAGGGGTGCAATTCAATACATAAAGGAAATCATGGTGGTTAGGTCATGGTGGTTAGGTGGCCTGGTTGCATAGCCACTGAACGTTTGGCGCATTAGGTGTCTTTTTGACACATTGTGATTCAATAACCTGATGGATGGAATATTCTGATCGTCAGGTTTTATCTATAAAATAAATCATAATTACTGGTTAGTCTGATTACGTTAATCACTGAAAGCATTACAAAATTTTAAGTTCAAAATTGATATATAATACCAAGTAACGATATACATGTTTATTACCTCATTTCTTCTCCACAACAAAAGTCAGCAGTGGTTATTAGTGACTGCACTGCTATTTTACAAACGTGTATGTTGTTATGGTTTCTATTAATTCTCGTTGCTTTAAAAATTGAGAGGCAAATCCCTTCTCTTGCTCCCCCAAAAGAATCCGTGACTATGACGTTTTCAACTGCTCCAAAGATAAGCCAGGTCCTCTTAAGCACCTCTCCTGGACCCAACACTGGGTCACGGCATAAATAAGCTACCAAAAGTCCAACTCAGTGTCGGTACTTCTGATGTTCGTGTCTTCAGATTGTCGCCAGGCTGGACCTTCCTGGCAAGCGTGCTCGAAATTTGTTCATCTTGTAGCTTAACTTTACTCGATCCACCCCCTTCAATATCCAGCCTCAGAGGGCGATAAAAACTTTGCCATTTTGAACTATGGCACAAAGTTTCGCGAAAGTTTTTGAACCGTTTTTTTTTCAATCTCCTCGGATTTTAAACAGGTTTGCCAGCGGTCATGTCTCCTAGAGCAAAAACTCGTTCAGCAGGGTCGCTTGCCAGGCGGATGGTGGCCGCGCCCGAAAAAATCGAGTACAAAACTCACCAAGTTTGATTCTGTGACTGGGGCTGCTATATAGAAGTAGAACGTAGTCACATTGAGCACTGTTTGTATTTGACATCTTCTCGAACAGCTTGCCCCACCTATCTTCAGATCTTCATCTCCACATGTCCGAGCTTCAACTCTCCAACGACCAGACAACAACCGAAAATGACAAAAGAACATCACCGAAATTCATCTCGCGATACACCGCCTACACGTTGATCGCTTGATACAGTGAAGGGAAACTTCTTACTCTGCTTTTTTCCCTTTGTCCCAACAAAGGAATATTGACAGTCAAAGATATTCAATTACTCACCAGATTTACTTGTAGTAGTATACTTCAATCGATAACAAAGGAAAATATTAACGACAGCCGCGACGTTAGGGCTTTCTAAGATATAATTCAAAATTCAAGAAGTTCTTCAAATCAAGCCTGTACAAACTTGCTTACCTTTTTTCGTTTCACTAGGTTTTATAGTTTTTCTCCCAAACTTCCAATTTCTTATTGCGAGAAAAATCATTCTACAATAAACGTTGAAATGACATATGTAATAAACCACTTAATTGTATGAAAGAAGTTCTGAAAAATGCCTGAAGCTATAAAAACACCTCAAGTTACAAAATTTTAATTAGAAACACACAACAAAGCATCACATGTGTCGTGTGATGCCTTGGAATTTTTCGGAGTCCTGTGGACTCCCCTCCGAGTTGAATTTGAGTTGTAATTGCTTGTAGTCAATGATAGTTAAAACTCTCTCTCCCGTTTGACCACTGACTATCATGGACTATCATTAACTTTGAGGATATTCTAATTTTCCGCAATAGTCCATGATAGTTTTATCGTTGAAACGCGCACTTATGATAGTTGATGATTGTGGAGGGGGGGAATGAGTTCTTAAACTCTCACCGCCTATCATGTGCTGTTCGACCAGTTATATACTCCAAGTTATATCGCTAGAAACGACGCTTCGTATCGTTTTTTTTTTAATACATTTCTCGAGGTTTGGAAGTTGTATGCAGCAGTACCTGCCGTTTGATCTATTACTTAGAAAAACGAATCATATTACTGAGGATTACTAGATCGGTAGATGATTGATTGGTAGTTATGATTGATCGGAAATACGCTGTCACACCGAAAATAGGTATGATGCTTTTTGGGAACACTCTATACTAGCCAAATCAGTGTTACCTTCCGCTGTTTTACCTTCTCAACAGGTTGATTTCTTTGGCAATATGTGAAACTTCATCTGCCACCTAACATTTGAACTATCAGAAATAAAGAAAGCAGATATCATCAGATTTAAGTATTCAAAACATGGTCCAGATGTCTATTTTACAATATGGCATTCACAGCAAGCTGGTTTTCTTCGTCTGACAATTTAACTGTTCATTAAAATACACTGAGATATATCTTAATGTAAGTGTGATCTCAGTGGAATAGAACACCTTAACCTGGCAGAAAAATCCCATACGACAGTCTCGCGGAACCACCCACCGTTAAAGTAGTACAGGGCTATCGTTTATTTACAGTTCATGCGACTTTTAAAATAGTAGTGAGCGTATCTTGAAAATTTAGCATTACCGCGTTCGATGGATACCCATAATATACAGAATTCGTGGGTCACCTTTCAAGTTCTGTGAGCTGAAATCTAAAACATAAATGCTTTTTTAGTTTTATGATAATATAAGTATAACATTTTAGGAAATAAAATACATAAATTAAAAAACAGACCCAACAGACAGACAGATAGAACTACAAAGACAGAAAGACAAACGAACGCCGTATATACGTACATACATGTATACACACACACACACATACACACACACACACACACAAACACACACATAAACACACACATAAACACACACATAAACACACACACAAACTCACACACCCACAAAAACACACACACAAACACACACACACAAACACACACACACACAAACACACAAACACACACACACAAACACACACACAAACACACACACAAACACACACACACACACACAAACACACACACACAAACACACACACACAAACACACACACACACAAACACACACATACACACACATACACACACATACACACACACGCATACACACACACGCATACATACACACACATACACACACACACACACACACACACAAACACACACACACACAAACACACACCCATCCATCCATCCATCCATACAATACATGCATACATGCACGCATACAAGCACGCATGCATGCAGTCAGACAGACAGACGGACGAACCGACAGAGGGACGGACGGACAGGGTAAACCGACAAGGACGAACGCATTGTAATACGCTGATGGATATCCAGACATGATAGACCGTCAATCTATTATACCAAATAAGTGAACTTATTGAAAGACAATCGGGAGGGGAACGACGACAGCTAAAAGAGAGTCGTGTATAAAAGCAGGCAGAAGAACAAGTCATCAATTCAACGAAAGGAAATAAACACTGTCGATGAATCGACCAAATTAGTAGGATCACAATGTTGTATGGACGATTCAAAGGAAAGCATATGAAGAAACAACTTATAAATTTCAAGGCAGTAAGATGCTTGTGCATACTTTTCTCTGTTAGAGATTGTCTAATACGACGATCAGATTGAATTTTCCCAGAAAACAATTAGACTACGACGTATTTACATGACATTTTTTGAACCTCGTTAATCGGAGGTTTACGTTCATTATTTGTGACGCTTATATAAACTCTACGAAAACTTGAAGGAGTATGTAAATCGTTTACACTCGCAAAATTATCACGTCCTGAACCACAAACCGTCTCGACGAAACTCAAGATATCTCCGCAAAGATTATTTACTTAAGCTATGGACTTTCCAGGAAAACTTGATAAAACCCAAACATGCAGATGCAGGTTTACGCTTTACGTTTGTCCGTTTAATGTGATTTCTAACTCGGACAACTCGTCCTAAAGGACTACGCTACTTACGAGCCAGTAAATACAGCGAGAATTTAATGCATGGCAAAGAGACCTCATCATCGCTGATCACTTCTTCTCGGATTATATAACGCTTCAAGATGATCACACCTGAAAGATTCATTACAGTTTAAGAAAACTTGATTGTTTGTGGAAAGACTTTAATACCTTAACAACTTTTCGTTGAAGCCTCTCAGTGCTCCTACACAAAAATCACTAAAGGTATCTAATGATTTACGATGAACTAAGGTAATAAGAGAAAGATCTATGCACCGACGACAAGGCAAATTTTAAAATCTACAGTAGCTTAACAGCAGAGGTCAAATGATACTCGCGAGAAAAGCCACGGAGATTGGATCTTTAAATATTCTCGCTCAGCGGTTACACTAGACAAAATTATTCCACATAATAGTTAAGGTCGGAGAGCGGGTACGAGTGTTGCCAAATTCTATAGGATTTCAAATTTCATGAATGCTGTACAACGAAGGTCAATTGATTATAAGATGGTTAAGTTTAGAACCAACAGAAGTCTTTTTAAAAGACTATTGCCATTAGTTCTACCCATATGATCGGTATTCATGCAATGTTTATATTCTTCTATTCATTAATGACAACCGAGTTTCCACTCCGGAACAATGACTGACCGTTACTGCAAGAACTGGAATTTGGAATAAAAATTTACTTTAAACGGGCCGGTCTTTGCTGTGGACTGCTTCGCCCGACGAAATTTAGCGTTTTGAATTGAATAAATTTATCAGCAGAGCAGGATTGCCAACGAAGCAACATTGTTGAACTAAAGGAGGCTTCGGTGTATCTCATCATCGATACGTCCTTTAGTCTATCTACAACGCCTGGTTGTTCAAAAGGATCTGTCCACTTACCCTGGGTCAAACTTTAACGGACTGTTTATTTCCGCATATTTGGTTTAATCTTAACATGACTAATAATATACATGAAAAAATTTCTTGATTCTGATTGAGTAAGAGCGATGCAGTTAGGAAATACAGTGCAGATTTCTTGAGCCAGTCACCCAATCAAAAACCATAAATAAAAAAATGAAAAATAATTACTACGGTTTTTCAGATTTCCTTTGGCGAGCGGTTTTCGTTACTCGCGTCACTTCTTGCTTAATTCTTTCATGTATATTATTAATTTGTAATGGCATGGCTTCTCGGGTAATTTGGAAAACATACACTCGCGAGTTTTTTCAAAGATCTCAAATAGCACTCGTTCTTCGGACTCGTGTTATTCGACAGTCTTTGAAAAACTCACTCGTGCACGTTTTTTCCAAATTGCACTCGAAACCATACTATTACCTATACAAACTTTCAGTGCGGTAAAATTTATCCTTACTACATTTCGTCAATAAAATCTACATCCTGTTGTACCGCCGTTTCTTCATTCAAGTAGACAAATTGAAAAAAAACAACATAAAAAACCTCCGGCTTTCATTGGTTTTATCCTCTAATTCTGCCATTCGTCCTTTGAACAACCTGGGCTGGAGTCAATCACAACGACTATGGCGTCGTGATGAGGCTACGTCACAACAATGAACATTTAAGATTGACCATGCTAATTTCGCTGTACCAGAATTAGAACAAACATCCAAATTCCAATTCTCCGACGAATACGTATGAAGAGTTGAACTGACAACAGGCACAAAACCCCTAGTCGGTTGCATCGAACTTAAATCTCTAACTTTGTATAAACGTTGATTTCTACTTCTCATCGTACACTTCAAAAGTGTCACTTTGTTTTAACTTTGCATCTTTTCGGTAATAAACGGATGTGTCAAAGCTTGATTAACTGCCAATCGCTTTGACGGGTCAAGCATGAGCACCTTTTCGATTAAGTCCTTGAACTGGAGAACTTTTCTTTTCAGATCTTCTTGAACTTTCTGCGAACCAATCAGTGACTCTGTTAAATCCTTGGTGGGATTTATTCCGGACAACACTGTAACCTTTTCCTAGAAAGTTCATGAAAAAAGCAGAAGAATTTTTATATCATCTATGATCGCCCCCACCAATAAGATAACCCTGGCCGTACCCTGGATTTGTCCTGGGGGAGAAATGATTTTTAATCGTGTGCACTTTTCCTGATCCTAGGATATCTTTCCAATTTTTAAAATCCAGACAGTCTCTGTACGCACGAGTTAAAGACAATTTATGTTACACTTTGCAATTGTAAATCATAATTTTTTGAAAACCGGCAATAAATTAATTATCAACAATATAAAAGAATATATTTAGGATTTTTGAGGGGCAGTTGTCCCTGGTGCCCTCCGATGCGTACCAGGTGATCTGATCAAAAGCAAAAGGCCTGGGACTAGTAGCACAATAAAGATCCAGTTTCATATCTTTAATCAGTTGTAACGTTCTGTGTTTTATCGTGAAACGGTTTAAAACTTTGTGCCAGTGTTCACTAAAGGGAAAGCTATTTCCATTATGAATTTAAGAACAGAAACTGGTTTAGTTCATGAGATATTAACTAAGTTAAATCGGAAATGGATTCTATTTGACAACTAGTCCCAGTCCACTTTCGTATTTCCAGATCACCTGGTAGGCATGGCAATGAAATCTATAATTATGAAGCAACATCAGACTGTTTACATCAGAATGAATATTGTGGCATTTACACTCGATTAATAACATTTAAGTGAACATTTTCGATGAAGGAAATTTTCGAGTGCTAGGATATTGTAATTTTAAGACCTATCCAGGACTTGTTGCGAAAAATGCAACATCTGGACTTCCAGCTCTTCAGGTCGAGGGTGGGTTTTAAAATTACAGTATCCTCAAACTCGAAAATTTCCTTCATCGAAAATTTTTACTTAAATATTTACATCAGAGCTGTTACGATTCCCGTTCAAAAGCTTCGGCAAACAGCAGAGTTGTTTATGTTTGTACAGTTTATTCGCCCACTCGTCACCTTGTGTTTTGCCGATTTTACGTTTTAGTTTAACGTGAGAAATCCCTGTTCTTCTTATATCCTTTTCAAAAAGAATATTACCTTCGCCTGCCGTTCGTCGTTTGACGTATGTACGCGAATTTCAAACTCCCTATTATTAAGCAAAATCACAATGAAGAACTGTCAAGACGGCAAACGCACCCTTTGAGTAACTTTATCCACTTCCACGAAGAGGAAATTACAGTTTTCATCGAAGTGCTGGTGTTTAAACATTCCCTTGCGTATCATCTTGTTCGGCATCTTTCCTTTCACATCCATCATGTACTTGAGCATTTCGTTGTTCGTCTTTCCCGGAAACATGATTTTACCGGTGTAGAGCTCGTAGATCGTGCAGCCCACTGACCACAGGTCGATCGCGTAGTCGTACGTACAACCAATGACTGCAGGTAGACAAAAGAACACAAATCAATTGCGATTCAGTGACTCCCCTAACGCCAATTTAATCCTTTCACTGGCAGGGGGCTTTAGCAAGATGGATAAAATCGTCAGGTGCTACCCAGAACAAGACATAAAAGGGCGTTTATGTCATGCACAGGGGTAAAACTGAAATGAAGTATACATTTATGCTAGCATCTAAGGTGAAAAGTAGCTGGTTGAAATTAAAGTAAATACGTAAAAACGTACGCCCTGAATGAGGTCTCATATCGGGTCAGTTCAGAAGATTGAAGGAATGCCGGTTGACAGCATGTTTGTAACAAAATGCGCCAGGGGCTGATGTATCAGCACTAATTCCATGGTGGGCCAATATCTCTGGAACAGTTTCGTGATGAACATAGGTGTATCGTATACGGTCTGCTGCATCAAATTGATATACAGCACAACTGACAAACAAAATAATTAGGGAGTTTAATGTGGCTGAAGTCTCAGCAAATGAATACGCAACAACATATTGACGTTGTAATGAGCTGCTCATGTTTTTTTAAACCTAAAAATATGTTCGAAGAAAATCTGGTTAAACTGTCATTATTTAAACAACTGAAATAGTTCTACGTACTGTGTGCCAACGTGGCCGTGAAATACTCTTGCTGACGAACTGTGTATAAAAAGGACTGTTGTAAATACTCTTGAGACTACAAATTACTCATTTCTTATGTACTGAATGAAGAATTCTATCGTAACAAAACATCATACCTATAAAGTTAATACGACACTGACGAACACACAGACTGCAGCAATCTCTTTGTTTCGCCACTTTCGTCATTATCAGTTTGTGTGATAGACCGGTACAAGCATGTCCTCCACAGAACCATTGCAGCTTTACACGGACCCAAATAAAACAAATGGTCTGGCAGAATAAGCTAGTGCATGTTTTTCTATTTTTAGAAGTACGATCCAACAGACCGTTCCTTATTTCAGCACTCTAGGTTGCGATCATGCTGTCATCAATTTTGCTTCTATACACTTCTGAACAGACCTGATATTGGTACTGATAGAGACCGTAGGTTTTTGCCTGTGTACATCAATTAGAATCTCTTCAGAGGGAAACATTCACTTACTGATCTCTGGTGATCTGTAAAACCTGCTGACGAGATATGGAGTGATATCGTTATCTGACACATGAGAAGCGGAACCAAAATCGCAGAGCTTTATAACCAGCTTATTAGAGCTGACCTGAAATAGACAGATTTGAAGTACTGTCAAGTACAAAAATTTAATGTAAACACATCGCAAGAAAGGGGAGAAAGATGTTTGAAGAACGAGCCTTTTCTGTCAGTATTTTAAAGAGGTACGAAAGAACTCATTTACGTTTAAATTTAGCGTCAAGTGACCCTAATAACAGCTCATAGAATATGAAATCACAATAAACAGTAAACACATTACCAAGACATTGTCTGGCTTGATGTCAGCATGGAGGATGCCAGTCTTCTTGAGCAGTTTCAACGCAAGAAATAACTGCTGTGAATAGGAACGGACGGCCTTGATATGAAGTCCGACGTTTTGCCCGTACTTCTTCAGAACTTCACGTAAATTAAGACTGGAAAACAATATACTCACTCAGACAGCAAATAAAAGCGGGATTCCTCCATCGCTTTAAAAATGAAGGCATCTTGTTAAGACACGTTAAACTCTTCAATATTGATGGCAAATACATAGGGTAGATCTGGGGACAGGGGATAAAGAAGTCCCACGATACTTCCGGTCATCCTTCGTCTATCGTTATAAGCACCACTGACAGTATCGTGACAACGTCCACCATGTAAAATACATCATTACTATCGACATGTCTTCATAATCACCATCAGCACCATAACTAGCAACGTACCATCCTTCTCATCATCACACTCACCATCATAATCATAACCATATTCATTATCATTATCACTATATCACTGTTACCATCACCACCACCACCGTCATTACCAGCGCTACCATTACCACCAATATCCCGCCTCTCATCGACATCATCACAACAACCATCACAGTCACCGTTAGCACTACCGCCACCACCATCATCACTATCAAATGAGAAACCAGAAACCTTTCTAGGGAGCTTGAGTATAACTCATGAAGAAATATTTCAATGCCATAATGATTTCAAAGTTCAGGTTTTAATCACCATTAACGTACCTCATCGGCTCAAACACCAGGCAAAGATGTTTCTTGTGGAAGAAGTGACGGAATAGGCGAATACAGTGGTATTTATCATCGGGATCGGCGTCATTAAGTTTCTTCAAGATCTCTAGCTCCTTGAGACCACTTTTATGCCTAAAGAAAAGAAATACAAAATTTGTGATGTGATGTATATTCCAACGGTTTTCTAGAACTCATTCTGTTATCTAGCTGCCGCCATACTATAATTAATTACACACGCTGACAACTGGAAAGTTCGATAATATTCTATTTCAGTTATATTCCCTTCAAACTTTAAAGTACACCTAAAATACCCCATAAAATAAACCGACCTTCTCCCAAACTACCTTTTTCACCAATCTCTCTTGTTGCCTTCTCTTTGATGGCGCCACAGTCTCAGTGCTATTTCTGATAGGTTTATCGTTTTGTGGCTACCATTCTGTAGCTGATCAAGCATGCCCTGAGCCTAAATATTTTGGTAGAGGATTTTAACTTACATCATTTCGTTATTTCTAATGATTTTTATCGCAACGTCTTGTTTTCCACGAGCTTGGTCTCGTCCTCTGACCACATTGCTAAAGACACCTTGACCAGTGTAGCCATAAATATCGTACCTTTTATCGAGAAGTTCACCGATACGGACTCCTAAAAGACATTGGGTTCACCAAAAACTATTAATAATGGAAATAATGCTAAAGGAAACAGCAACAAAGATATGTATACAAGATAGAGAGAAAAGGGACGAATGGGAAAAATAAATGTTGGAATGAAGGAAGAACGGAGGAAGGAAGGAAGGAAGGAAAGAAAGGAAGAAAGAAATGAAGAAAGGAAGGAAGAAAGGAAGGAAGGAAGAAGGAAAGGAAGGAAGAAAGGAAGGAAGGACGGAAGGAAGGAAGGAAGGAAGAAAGAAAGAAAGAAAGAAAGAAAGAAAGAAAGAAAGAAAGGAAAGAAGGAAGGAAGGAAGGATAGAAGGATAGAAGGAAGGAAGGAAGGAAGAAAGGAAGGAAGGAAGAAAGGAAGGAAGAAAGGAAGGAAGGAAGGAAGGAAGGAAGGAAGGAAGGAAGAAAGGAAGGAAGAAAGGAAGGAAGAAAGGAAGGAAGAAAGGAAGAAAGGAAGGAAGAAAGGAAGGAAGGAAGGAAGGAAGGAAGAAAGGAAGGAAGGAAGAAAGGAAGGAAGGAAGAAAGGAAGGAAGGAAGAAAGGAAGGAAGAAAGGAAGGAAGGAAGGAAGGAAGGATAGAAGGAAGGAAGAAAGGAAGGAAGGAAGAAAGGAAGGAAGAAAGGAAGGAAGGAAGAAAGGAAGGAAGGAAGGAAGGAAGGACGGAAGGAAGGAAGGAAGGAAGAAAGAAAGAAAGAAAGAAAGAAAGAAAGAAAGGAAGGATGTCAGCACGAGAAAATAGTTGTGAAGCGATGCACGAGGGAAGGAGATTGGGATGTAAGTAGGTAAACTTAGTCATATTTCACAGCAGGTTTGTTGAGAGCGTTCACTATTAAAATCGATTTCTCAAAACACTTACGATAGTATCCTTCTGCATCATCCCAATTGTCTGTCAGGCTAGGGTCTTCGTTCTCTTTAACGGTCAATTTCGACACTTCAGGAGCCTACGGTGGCAAGAATAGTCAGACATAATTGGTCACTACCAAACCGAGTTGAAGACTGGTGACGAGATAAGAGCGATGTGTTCTTGGGATCGTTTGGTAGGATAGTTTCACTGTTTTTGTTCCATCAAGGGTGAAATGTGTCCCACCAAACGAACCTCAACATATTTGCGCTGTTACTCGTCACCAGTATTCCACTCGTTTTGTTAGAGGCCAATACAAGATGAATTTAATGACTGAATTTAAGGACTTTGAGAACCAAGCTTGCAACGACATGTGGGATGTTGAGGGGGTCGTACCACAGCCGCGAAGATGTCACACACTCGTGTTTTTTTTTCATTATTTGTATCCAAAAAGTCTGAAGATATTGTGTTTCAAATGTTATCTTGTAAATACGCCGATGTTCCAACGCTATTACCATCGTCTTAACAATCGAAAATTACAAAATTGGAAAAATATCTCATGTTTATCATGCTTCTTCTACAGTTAGGACACACTTTGTACCGAACTTACACTATTTTAAAGAGAGAAATGCCCGTAAATAAAGATCGTAATCATTGCATCCAGTAAACTTAAAATCTGTACGCAGCCACCTTAATGGCGAATAAATGGCCCTAGCAAAGATCAGGGACTACCGGAAAATTCGCAAATACAGACGTTTCGCACGAAGGCCCTCCGTTGGGTTGAAAACACGTTTCACTTCGACGAAGGGCCTATGTTCAGTATCTTCTATTCCAGGGCACGAGATAACGGCCGGCTACCGGTTAAATTGCCGGTAAAAATCACAGATAACCGACGGAAAGACAACTTCATCGGCACTTTTTAGCCTACGAAAAAACACATTTCCCGCACAATTTTATTAGGTAAAATAAACCAATCTGAATTACAGTTGAAATATTGTTGACGTAAAAGGTTATATGAAACGGTAAATTCACATGTGAATTTCACAACGATAAATTCACAAGTGAATTTGTCGTTTCATATTACCCTGAGGATGATTCTGAAGTAAAAGGTTAATTTTTCGCATACTATGGGGCCGCATAATATGGTAACTAGATTGTTTGTTAATGGCAAGTTTAATCGTGTTAACGCGTTAGAAGATCTTTTTGCCGGCATTCTGCTTTTAAACAAGGTAGCCGGCAAAAATTTAATGATCGCCGTCGAAAACGCGAGATCGCCGGCTAGCGTAGCCGACGAAATAAAAACCGTTATTTTATGCCCTGTATTCTACTGTATGTTCGGCAATTCCTTAACCCTTACTGTTTTTTACTCATCGTTCAACACACAACATTTTGCTTTCATATAATTTCCCGGCAAACATTAGTTGTGCAGTATTTTGCTCACTTGTTCACATAAACCTAACTCTTTCTCTATATTTACAGCAATAAGAAAAAACAAAAAGGCCACTCACGCAAGATGTAGCTAACGTTAAATTTGTGTCTTTCATTCAAACTCCTCTAGAAACAATCGAGATGCTCAAAACTTTCAATATTATTTCAACCAATCGGCAGCGGGACACTAAATATGACTATTAGGGTTCAAGTGACTGACCGTTGTATGCTATGCTTATGCGGTAATTATACAAATACCTTATAATCATCGGCAAACATGTCTGATTCTTCAATCTTTTCGTTCTTGGGACTCGGGGGCCGTTCCTCCGAGCTGTCTTTTGTCAAGTTGTCCTCATCTTTCGTCACATCTGTAAGTTCACTGTTATAGTCATTGGGTGAGCTAATTGCAGACACTGCTGGAGAGTTGGAGTAGGACTGTTCCCGGTTTTTGTATTTCTGTAAGATGGCCAATCTTTCACGGCGGCGTTTTTCAATGACCTCGTCTTCGTTCTCGTCGTCTTCTTTCATTTCAAAGTTATACATATCATGGCTGAACAATCAAAAATTACGGAAGTATTAGATTCAAAACGTAAAGCAGTTTAGTTCAAGAAGACGTTTCTAACCGGCGGCAAACCAAGAAAAAAACCCCAAAAAACCCGCAAATATGTTATAGTGTGAAATAAGAAGCAAAACGCTTTAGTTCCCACGAATTTTAGTGAGGTACTCAAGCTAGCTTTAGAATTTGATTAACGAAGGACTTACTCTGAATCCTCTTTTTCATGATCGTCTGTCTTCGAATGTCGTTTTGATCTTTCATTCCTCGAGTGAGGCGACCTACTTCTCCTAGATGACCTCCTTTCGCGTGACCGACGTTCTCTGTGGGAAGACCTGTGTTTCTCTTTCGATCGTCTCCTAGGGGACGTACTTCGTCCTGAACGGCGACTACGTCTGGGGGACACACTTTGTCTCCGGGGCGACTTACTTTGTCGTTTAGTTGAGCTACTTCTCCTGGAAGCTTCACCAGCTCTTCTGCCGTGCTTTGACAGCGAATCGTAATACTTGTCACGTCTTCCAGCATACTCGTTGCGATTATCCCTTCCGGATGATTTTTCATGCTTTGTTTTTCTTTCGGCTGAGTCACTGAAATTTCGAGAGGATTCACGTCTTGCAGGCGAATCCTTACCCTTGCTGTGCTTCTCCGTTGATTCTTCGTATTTCCGAGGAGACGTATCTCGCCTTTTAGGTGATCTGCTACGTCGCTGCAATTCATTGCGTTGTTTCGACGATTCACTGGATTTTTGTGGCGATTTGCTTCGGCTCCTCGCAGACTTATCTCCTTTCTTGGGAGACTTAGTCATCCGATCAGGTGACTTGTTATAAGTTCGCGTTAATTTGCTCTCTCGTGAATAAGATGGACCATCAATTTCATTTAATTCTGGAGAGCCCTTAGTCTCTTTCCTGTCAGAAGATCGTAATTTTTGATCGGACTTTTTACGGCTATATGGAGATTCAGATCTTTCCCTTAGTTTTTCACTGCGATGACTGTTCCACTTATTTTCTTTTTGAGAACTGGATTTGGTTGCCCTAATATCTTTTGATTCTGTCCTTGATATTTTAGTCTCATAATCATCTCTGTCAGAACCCTTCCTTTTCTTTTTGTACCTGTCATCGTCCAATTTATTATCTTCATTTGGTGACGACAATACATGATTAGGTGAGGTCCCCACACTTGGACCCAGTTTTCGCTTACTATTACCTACTTTGGAATTTCTGCCATCTTTCCCATATCCATTTTGTTCCTCTTTTGCAAGTTGAGATTCCAGGAACCGCCTCCTCTTCTCAAGATCTTCTAAATCAACATCTATTGGCTCCTTATCCAACGACTTATCCTTATTAACAGATCTTTTCTTTGAGCTTAGTGTCTCGTCTTTATTGCCATCTTTATTCCCTGCACTTTCTTTGCGTTGTTTAGATTTGCTTTTGTGTTTATGTTTGTGTTTATGTTTGCGTTTCTTCTTGTTTTTATGTTTTTTTCCAAGGCTATTGGTCTGAATGTCAGTCTCAATCATACCACTATACAAAGTAACAGAGTAAAGTATGTCAATCGTTGGATTTACATGAATTAAGAGTACGTCTTGCACTCATTCTATACCATATTAAAATGTATTTTGTAAAAATTTATTTGGAGTTTTCAGCTGCCACTTCAAGATATGTAACACAATGTTGAAGTCTGGATCAAACTTCTCTAAGAAATTGCAAATAACTGATGTCAATCAGTTTCCTGACTTTTTCCAATCCTCGTCTTTGAAACATTCTGATTCTTGCAATTTTTACCATCACATCAGCATCTATACATGAAAAAATCTTATACGTTTTCACCATGTTGTTAGCTAAATAATAATGTAATAATATTATTGTCATGGATAAATGATGTTGATGAACCAGCAATACTGTTCATAATTATTCCAACAAAGTTGTTTTGCATTAATGAAGCAACAGTAGTTGTTTACAGTTGTTGGAACAGGGCAAAACAATGTTCATAGAACAACTATGTTCACCATTGTTAATCTGATTGTTCAAGCTTGTGGTAAAATTGTTAGGGCATTGATCACTGTACAAAGCTGTAACAACATAGTTATCATGGCTAAGTTACTTTTCTGTCAACATTGTTTGTAGTGTGCAGGTCAACATTGTTCACACCTGTCAACGACAATTAACAAACAACAAGCAAACGTTCATCAAGCTTGTTATCTTGGAAAAATAATTTTTGAGCCCCAGATGGGAATCAAACTCACAACCTTCTGATGACCAGAGTTTTGAAGGGTTCTTTATGATTTTTTCTTATCTTAATTGATCTAAAAGAATATTTTCAAAATCTTCATTTTCCTTGTTGATGTGGAGTTTGTTGTTGTATTCACAAGTATACAAAAGTGTTTCCATAATAACTATGCAAACAGACTTAGGTTGGCAATGTTTTCAGAACAGTCTGACCAAATCAGATCAATTAATTCAACAGAATGTAGTAAAACAAGAGCCCCTGGATGAGAGCTCTAATAAATAACCATTGAAGCACAATGTCACATTAAGTGTGATGACACAATGGCAAATTTGAGATCACTTGTGCTAATTGCTTTTAAATGTTTGGCATGAAAAAAAACTGCCATCACATTACCTGCACTGTACTGTTACCTGCAGCAGCTTCAAATAAAGAAAGATCAATAGATAACCCACGGGTAATCACCCAGAAAGTAAAGCAAGCCAAAATAATATGCAAAACAATATCAACAATCCTTAACATTCATCTTTCATAGGTGGACCCTGGAAGTTCAAAAAGAGCCATGTCCCCACTCCAATGTAGGCTGATCTGGGTGAGTGTTAAACATAAAAATGTTTTAGCCATCATGGCTAATTGCCAACCATTTCATTTAGCCACACTGGAAATAAATTAGCCACACTTTATGTGTTAAATAACTCAATCAAAAATGAACTTAGTTTTTGACATCACTGAAATATTGCCACAAGCCTGCCTGCTTATGGGCCATTTTAAAATGACCACAAACCCATGTCCTGAACATTTATGAATATGAACTGATTTTGTACTGATGTCATGATCACAATCAGCATTTGCGATACACCAAATGGTGCTGGTAAATAACAAACGCAGAGTACTGAGTGACTAGTAAAGGATATTTCATGAAAGAAGACCCACTCTGTGTGGTTCACATAGAAATACCAAGATAAATACCTTTTGTATTGTAAGCTTTTGTGCTTCAGTTCCTTAAAGTGCTTTTGCCAATGTGGCAATCATCAAACAACTTTTCTTCGCCACAAGCACAGATTGTTTGCCATTGGTGACTGTAGCAAGTTGTAGTGCATGCCCAGCTGATGCAGGATTAAAAAAGTAACAAATACTGATAATGAAAAACAACCAAAAGCCTGATGTACTGGTTACTTATTAACCAAGTTTGAGGTTTGTATGGGGAAGTATTTGCCTGACGATTTTGTACAGACCAAGCGACGAAGGAGCGAGGTCTTTCCATAAATTCCAAGGGCAAATACTTTCCTGTACAGACCGAACAAACAAGGTTAATGAGGAATTTATTTTTATATGGCCAGAAAACAAATAAATTGTTAAAATCATTTAAATTTCACACCTCAAATTGCTAGCCAGTCTGTACAAAAAAACTTATTGCACAGTTAGGCAGCCAATCAGCTTGCATCATTTTGCATACAGACTAGAAAAAATGTTGCCACATAATAATGTATGATTATTGCACTAAAATACTGAAATATTAAAATATGTGAATTGCAACCAATTATGTTGCCACATAATAATGTATGATTATTGCACTAAAATACTGAAATATTAAAATATGTGAATTGCAACCAATTTGCACCAAGCAAAAAAAAATATTGCCTTCTGTCACAGGGTGAATCTGGCTTTATCTCTGACATCTACCAAATCTTGAATTTCTAAATATGTCATTCAGCAATCACAAGTTTTCTGCAACAAACACCAGCATGTTTGCTTGATCAGGCTTCAACAGAACCCTTTGTTGAAGTAATAACTATCCAGCTTTATTAAACAGTCTCTTGTATGGCAAACTAGAAACTGGAATTGCAACATATTTTTGGGCAAGCTGACCGAACAAGAAAAAGTTGCAAACATGACACTTCCATCACTGTAGTGGGTCATCATCTCCATGAATGAAATTTGTTTGTTGCAGCAAATTTTGTTGTTAACACTTTACTCCGATGAAGGGCTCCACTAGAAACATTAACATTTTTTGGCTAAAAATCTCTGCAGTTTACTGGTTTTTTCATTAGTCAATATCGTCAGTTTTGCATCTTCACTGCATTCTAGCTGATTCATGTGCTGGAAATGATGCACATTACAATGTGTTAGACAAAACATATTGTAAAAAACTAATTGGCAACATTTAGTACTATCGTAAAGAAGGCAAAAGAGATTACAAAACAATATTTTCACACAATCATAGTACAGTTTGAACTTGAACTGGCATAAAAAGTTACAAATGGTCACAATGATATCATAAAATTTTAACCAGACCCTTTTAAAACAATAGGATATGAAAATGGAACACTAGGTGGTATCAGGTGAATGCAAATTTCAATTATTTTAAATGTAAATCATAAAGTGTCAACAGCATTGTGCAAACACAACCCTAGCTTGTGAGACAGCCTTTGTCATCAGTTTCACAATCCTTAGTCAAATATTAAATTTAAAATGAACAACAAAATACCAATATCTCATTTTAGCATAAACATAATAATGATAACAACAAAAAATTTGATATAATCAGTATATCAATATCTTTGTTATGTAAATCAAAATATGGACTAATTGATATTTTAAAAAACCTGATAATTACCAGTATATTGATATAACACATCACAACTTTAATGCAAAAAGATTGGCATAAAATTCCAAAAACTGATATATTTAGTGGCTATTGCCCATTTTGCTTCCCTAACTGTCAAGTCTGGATCTATCTCTAAATAGTTTGTGATATACTGTAAAACTTGATTTCTTGGTAGCTGAGCATGCAAAGGCAAGGAGCAACATGGGGTGTTAAGTGCATTTGCACAGCCACTCCCATCATCTTTATTACCTTTTTACTAACTGCACTGACACTCCATAAAAAACCTTCAAACTAAAGCCAGCTAGACTAACTTCTTCCTCATTTCATGTTTTTCTTGCTATACTCTCAAATATTTTTGTTTGTAATTAAATATTATTGCTCTCAGACAATATAAATAAAAAATTTGCATCACTTTTTACTTCAAATGTATTTCTAATATATAAAAGAATAGAAAATTCTTAATTATATGCTAAATTTCCTAATAGCTTAGTTGGAGGTTAAAGCCAATTTTTTCATTTTGTTTCAATAAAATATTCTATTTTCTGACAGCAAACATGTGGTAAGACATGTTTACAGAAATGTTTCTAATATGTGCATGATAGGCTGTTGTGATATATCAAAATAAGGGTAATTATCAGTTTTTCTCAAATATCGGTTATTTGGTATTTAAAAAATCGATATATCGAAAATATCAAAATCTATCTGATATCATCGCTATTAGATGTGCAAAAATCAATTATCACAGTTTTGTTGCTTGCTTTTTGGCCAGGTACTGTGAAATACATGTCGGAGACTGTCGTCGGCTCAAAGATGAGGAACTTGCGGCAAACAATGGCAACCTACCAATGACCGTGTCCATTAAGAAGAAGATATTGAAAGCAATTCAAGCCAAGTACGGAAAAAAACCCAGCTCTTGATGGATATCAAATGCTTTCTTGACCCAAGATACAAGGAACTTAGAAGACTCATTATTGGTGATAACAAATACATACAATATGAAATGTATAGTTGTAAGAGTCGAAATTGTTTACATCCTATTGATTCTGGACTAGTTAATAACATAATATTATAATATGCTCGATTATTTTTAATTTTAGACCGACTTCTTTCCTGCTGCGTGCGATGGCAAACAGGTGATTGACAACATTGTCACTGAAAAGCCCATGATGACCTTTTGGTGTGGTGGAAATATCATCTTCATGACTTACCCTTGCTTAGTCAGCTAGCGCGGAAGTATCACGCAATTCCTGCCAGCAGTTCGCCATCTGAGAGACTGTTTAGTAAAGCTGGTCAAATTGTAACTTCACAGAGAGCTCAGCTAAAGCCAGACCAACCAAACATGCTTGTATTTCTGGCAGAAAACTTGTAAATATTTTATGCGGATTTATTAAACTTTACGCAACTCTCTTTAAAAGTTTCTCGCATTTGTTCATTTTGCTTTATTTAAGTGTATTAAAGGTCATCTTCACACTTCAATAAAAGTGCTTTTCGTTTTGTTAAACATTATTATGATGTCATGACATATGGGGAAAATTTGACTGAACATTATTGTTACTTTCTATCACAAAAAAATATCGAAATATCAATATTATTGGTATTTTTCAATAACCGATATCAGTATTTTTTCAATATTGCAACAGCCTAGGGCATGAACACTTTTTGATACTAAACCTAAGCAAGACCCAGACTGTAAAGTTGTTGCGTTTTTTTGTGCAGATTTCACCTAGATGTGCGCAGATTTGTTTTTGTAGTCAGCAGTTATTTCCTCTAAATATCAATGCAATTCTTGTTGTAAGGTGTGTTGCCCTGCATACTTGCATGGAAAATCCACAAAGCATGGGGAAGAGATTGCCTGGACAACCGAAATTTTAAGGTCTGGAGCAATGCTTCTCCTCTACCTGTTTCTAGTTTTATCCAGTTCCTTACAGTCCTACCTCATTTTATTGTGTTTTTTTTGTTTTTGTATCAATAATGTTTAAGACATTTTAACAAAAAAATGCTTAATATTGTTGTAGAAAGAACAGTTGATTTCTATTAGCTGGACAAGAACCGCTTTAACGTTTTCCCATACCGAAACAACTATTACTTCAGAACATTTTTAGGAGTCTTAGTAATTATAATATCGAAAAGGATAAGGATATCGCTGTTTCTAGGGTTTACAAACATATAGAGTCAGAAATATATAGTCATCTACAGTTCAATTCTTTTCTAAATCGTCTTCAATTTTATGCTATTCAGCTGGTTAAATAACTTTATCTAAAACTTTAAAAAACATATAAAATTGTTTCTTAATAAAGTAAAAACGTTTGTACACTTTATCTGGCCGTACCTTTCGTCCGAATCGCCAGTTTCTATCACCTTAATATCTCGAACTTCTGCACCTTGGACGGCCATGTTGGACAAGATGTCACCAGAACGTCGAGGTGACATCACACAGCGTAATATTTCCCATGATCCTGTTTGCGATTGGTGCCAGATGCCGGGCCCAGGCTCTATGGTACATAGCACAAATTTTAGGCGGGAAACGGCGCGAAAGATTTGACGGAAGTAACATCGGGTTTCGTGTGCATGTGGTTACTTGTTAGATTGGACACATTTTCTTTAATAATTCATCGTTTCAACATTTATTCTTGTCATGTCTTCCTCCAAGAGAAAAAAGACTGAAGGTAATGTATTTTGTCACTCTTAGTAAAGCAGTAAAATCGCGTTATGAGTGCGGAAGTAGTTTGTAAACAAGAAGTTTGAATTCCCATGAAGCTCGTGAACTAAGTTGAGCTCAATTTACTTAGTCTACATTCCCCCGTTCCCACAGAAAAACACCTCAACACATATATTCAAGACTAGGTGAGGTCGCGTCTAGAGAAAAGTAAATGGTGAGGGTGAGCGGGTAATAGCTGTTAGGGTGGAGCCCATGTTTAACTCTTTCCTGTCCCAAGAACTTTCCCTTTGACGAGTAAAATCGTCTGACGTTAGCCAGAGTTAGATACTAAAGTCTTCATTGGTCACTGACGACCCATACAGACAGGAAAGAGTTAAGGAGATAGGTTTTAAACTCTGGTTAACTCTTTCCAGTCCGAGGACTTACCCCTTGACGAGTAAAATCGTCTGACGTTAGCCAGAGTTAGATACTAAAGTCTTCATTGGTCACTGAGGACCCATACAGACAGGAAAGAGTTAAGGAGATAGGTTTTAAACTCTGGTTAACTCTTTCCAGTCCGAGGACTTTCCCCTTGACGAGTAAAATCGCCTGGCATCAGCCAGAGTTAAACACTGAAGTCTCCATAGATCACTGAGGACCTATACGGACAGGAAGGAGTTAATATTGTCACACCGACGCTTTCAATCAAATGCCAAATTAATTTGTCGACTACCTTTCATGGATCAACAGCATTAGATCAGTTGATTTTGTGTTTTGCAGTTTTTCCCAACATTTACCATACATATTGACTTAATTCTTTCCAGGCAATCTGGTTATGATAACTTCTCCTTCACGAGAAAAATTGTACAGGAATAGACAAAGTAAAATAGTATGTCTAGTTGTGCCAAGCAAGAGTTAACTGGACAATTGACAACCCTTAAATCATAGCCTTGGAAAAAAAATCCAGTGGCTATTTGTACGGGACCCATACACCAACTTGTATTTGCTATTCATATGGGATTCTTCCAAGTATGTGCAATACAGCTATTTATTCTTTGCATCACCTGTGGGGCACCCATACACCTACCTTATATTTGCTATTCATACGGGATTCTTTATCCAGACTTATTTCGTTCCGTTTTCAGCAGTTATGTATGCTATCATCTTAATAATTTTAGATCTGCTTTTGTGGTTAGGGTTCGGGTTCAGGTTCACGTCCTCGTTCATGTTCACATTCGGGTTTGGTTTGAGTTCAGGTTCGGGTTCGGGTTCGGGTTTGGGTTCGAATTAGGGTTCAGGTTCGGGTTCAGGTTTGGGTTTGGGTTTGGGTTCAGATTAGGGTTCGGGTTCGGGTTAGGATTAGGGTTAGAGTTAGGGTTAAAAAACGCATTGGTTGCTCATTTTGTTCAACCGAGGGTATCTTTCAACGAACTGTACGTCCCAACTGCTTGCCATGAAATAGTTCATCTCATGATCATTACTATTAAAAGGATATATATTTATATTCAACAATAATTCTGCGAATTCGATGCTGTGTGGTTTAATGTTGAAAAAATAGTAATTGAAAGCAGGTTGAGATATTCTTTGTGGATAATAGCTGTATTGCACATACTCAGAAGAATCCTGTAGGAATAGCAAATACAAGTCTGTGTACGGGTCCCATACAAATAGCCACTGTGAAAAAAAAACCAGATCATATCACACAGGCTGAATAAATCCTGTAATTTTGTAACACTGAACCAAGACAAGAAGTTTACATACACATACACTAACACAGTGACAAAAAGGCCCAGATATACTGTATCTTACAGGGATATCACCATTGCAGAATATTGGTTTCAAATGCTGAAGTTACAATTGAAGGTCATCTGGTTCCAAAAGTATCACAAAGTTACCCATCTGATCGGGACAAGTAGGTTAAAGAACTTAGTCGCTTTGGTTGGCCTCAGAAACAACTTCAGCAGATAAACTACATGAAATGATAAGTGCTCAAGATTGAAATTTAAAGTATCCTACGGGAATAAGCTAGTTGGCAGTTTAAAAAATCTGAAGCTACATTGTGTGGTTCAATACCATTACCAGCTGAGAATTTGATGAAATACAATAAGAAACATACTCTGAAGAACAGCGTCTTGCAAACCCATTATTCAAGCTATAAAACAAGACAAAACTTATCACAGTAATATTTTGACTTTATTTCAAAGTCATTGTCAACCCTGTTCTTTGGAATGTGTTTCTTACTGTAGTTCAATACACCATGCATACTTTTCTGATGTGACAGCTGTACAGATTCCTTCAAATAAATTTAATGTCCATCTACTGATGTACTGTAGGTGTTGGTAAATCTAATACCAAAAAGATCAAGAAAGATGAGACTGATGACACGAAAGCTCCCACTTCAGCTTCTGATAAGAGACCAGGAGTAAAGGATGTAGTGAAAGAGTGGGAATTTAGAGCAGGCAAGAACAAATGGAAGCCATACAACCCAACTCAAAATACAACCCTTTCCCAAGCACTATGCTCTGGAGAAGAAACTGTCAACATTACCACGCCCAAGGCAAGCTTCAAAGTGATATTTGAAAGAATGGTGCAACGAAATGTGAACTCTGGCTGGGAAGTACCTGTCAGATATAAACATGATGGATATCCAACAGATAAGAAATGTATAAAACAAATTTTACAGGGATTTTTTTTGATAGATTTAACATTTATCAGCAAATATAATTCCAGAATATTTTTAAAATAGAAATTTTTTCTTACCACTCTCATTATTTTATGTTAAGAAATAGATTTGGAACTGAAAATTAAAAATATCAAGTGATCTAGTTTGGTTGTAGAATTATCCAGCTGCCAGGCAGTGATAAAATCCACCACTATTTCCTGCCAAACATTGCCTTATTAGAAACAAAAAATTCACATTCAAAGCTTGTTTTTATTTTTGTATTTCCTAGATCTGTGGCAGTGGCAGGAGGGACAAACTCCCTGGATAACCTATTCAGAAGGACTCAGTCGATTTCTTGAGGCAGCTGTTGCTCATGAGCTAAAAACTATGTCTATTCACGTAGAAAAAACACCTTACACAATTGACTTGGTGAAAAAGGAGCAATTAAACCTTATGACCAAAGCAAAAGGCTGTGTGAGGCATGTTTTGGAGGAGACTGCTGGTAGGTGCCATACTGATAGTTACTGTAATAGATAACAGCTTTTTCCATAATGTAAGTAGTCAGACCTTGCACTTTTTGTTTCACTTTTTATACACCAAACCTAATACAATTAAGTGTGAAGTTGGTGTGGCTGCATAATTAAGCGTCAAATTTATTTCTGCTGTAAAAGCTTAAACTTTTATATCAGCTGATAGAAACAAATAGACATTACCATATTGTTGTGGGCTTTCAATATCGGAAATGCATACAGTGTAATCCGTTGATATTTGGAAAAGTTTGAAAACTAAGTTGTTGAATGGACACCACTAATGAAAATGTCTGTATTAGTGGGATTACAGTAGACAAATGGCAAATTCATAAACAAAAAGCCTTCCATGAAGGTACAGTATAAGGCAAAAGCTCCCTGTTCCTTATTTCCCTCACAACTCAAGGCAGGAAATACTGGTGACAGAACAGGATAATGTATCTTGATAATTTGTCAGGTTTGGCATTTGAAACGAGTTGTGTGTACAGTAGGTTGATGTCACTCTTGTGTCGCATGTATTTAATCTATATATTAAATTAAACTTGTGAAAAGTATGCCATGTACATGTAAACTGGTTATACATGTACATCAGGGAAGCTGGAGCCGGGGGGGCTGGGGGGGCTAAAGCCCCCAGACTTTTGGCAGAAATGATATTAGTACATTGTGTTACCTGTTTGTGTTAAAACGTGAAATATTCGGAAATGTGTGAAAATTGTCCAATTTGTGCATGCAGGTGATTTTAGTGCACCCTGATAGTACAGTGTTTGGAATGGACCACAAAATAGTCAATTAAACAAAGTACAAATTAAAATAACTGCGCCCACAGTCTACTGATCCGTTATTTCAAATTTCTTTGATAATATAAATTATAGTTTATATGTTAAGAAATACTAATATATTTAAGATTAGCCCATCGCCCTCTCCCTAGCAAACACAAATTTTTACCATGAGGCCTCTGTCTCAACATTAGCCCCCCACTTGAAATAACGCTCTGCCGTCCCTATACATGGCATACTTAAGAAGAGATTTCACTTTCTGGATATTCTTCTGAGATTTGACTGCTTTGATTATAATGAAGGATATATACTGGAGCATGGAACTTTATCTGCAATCATATTTATAAAATAATAACACATCAACTAAATATAAGATCTCATTTAAAAAAATATGCATATCACAAAACATGTGACATTAAAGTAGGAAACATCATAATTTCACTTGTAATAATTAATTATCCACATATAGCCAAAGGTGATTACATTATTTACATGTGTTCTATCAATAAAATTTCAGATAAGGAAGCCTATAAACAAGCAGCTAATAGTGTCCCAAGCAATGGCAAAAAGAAAAATTCATCAAAAACAAATGGAGGATTGAAAGAAACAAAGGAATCTGTGAAATCTGTTGTATTCAAAGGCAAATCACCTGTTGATGATGTTTGTTCAATCAAAGATAAGGTTTGTGCCACACTGATTTTGAAATTAGCATGTATCCAGTGAATGAACTAACATTTTAGCTGGGAGGCATTGTTTTGGGTGGAATAGATTGTTCTAATTTTATTAAGTCTTCTTATTTTTAAAAAGTTGGAAATTAATGCTACTCCGAGTTTTATGAACCCAAATGGTCAAGTAGAAAAATCTACCTGATCGCAGTGGGAATCGAACCCAATGACCTTCGGTGATCTAGTCCGACGCTCTACCAACTGAGCTACAAGGTCAAGTTGAGAGCAGGTCGTGGAAGATAATGTTTTATACTTTGAAACTTATCACAAGTTTCTTCTGTACGAAAGTATTCTAATATTATAACTAATATTTAGGTGTATTTGAACTCGGGTGAAATTGAAAAGTTGGAAATTATTAACTCAGAGTAGCATTAATTTCCAACTTTTCAATTTCACCCGAGTTCAAATACACCTAAATATTAGTTCTTCTTATTTTTGTTTGCTGAGCATTATGTATTATTGTTTTTATTTATTTTTGCTGAACCTGACCGCAGATATTTTTGTGTACTGTATGTAGAAACCCAGATGACAAAGTTTTCCTCGATGCATTTTCTCAGCATCAGTTCCCAAACTCATCTGTGTGAGGAAATTCTGATTTCAGGTGCAGGTGTTTTGTGAAGGCAATGTAATCTGGGATGCAATGCTGAACCAGGTAGATTCTGGTCTATTAATAGATTCTTATATTTAGTCAATCTTTTGAGATCAGTCCCAGACCTGCCAAGTGTCATGGATTTCATGTGAACATCATGCATTCAACTGTTGTCCTGCCATTTCACATGCATAACTAAAATCTCCCTAAAGTTGTGAATTTCCACCTATTACGACCCTTAAACCTTGCATAATGTACTTTCCGTAAGGTTTTGGAATGTTGGGTTGTTTTGGGGTGAAAATGCATTGTTGACCAAATGACTGAGTTTGCCATCCATTAAAAGAGAAAATGCATTTGCTGAACAGGAAAGTCACAGCCTCATCTATGATCCAGAGCTGACATGTGTCTCATTCTTCTCTACAAAATTTGACAGGTCTGCAATCATCAGGTGATTCTTGTGATTTTTATCTTCCTGTAAAAAACTGTAAAACACCAGCCGCTAGAAGTAAAATTGAAGTCTCAACTATTTATTAATGAACGAAATGAGAAAAAAAGGACACTATTTTCACTTATGTTTCATCATTCTTTAATAAGAAGATTACTGTATGTTTTAAGCTTCTTCAAAAGGTAAAAACAAAAACACAGGATGAAAGGGGTTTGGGTAGGAATTCCACTCGCATGGTCAGATACTGCAAAATTGACAACTTTAAAATCTTACACACTACAGTTTTACTACAGTTTTGTTTTGCAGTTCTTTGCATAAAAACAAGAATTTCCAGTTTATCAAACCATAGCAAATTGTCCATTGAACTGGAAATTCTTTGTTTTTGTGCAAAGAACAGCCCAAAATGGACTGTATCATGGTACTGTAGGTCTAAAAGTGGTCAATACTGTCCTCTGATACTTGCAGGAATACCCAGGATTCTGCCCACACAATAATAATCAAAAGTTAATTAAAAAATAAATATAATACATAAAAAATAAAAAATTAATAATAAAATAAAAAGTACTTAACTTATTGACCTTGGACATGTTGAACTTTGATGCAGTTCCACCTAGCAGAAGAATCTTGAACTCCTGCCAAAGGCTATGCATCAGTCACTTGCATGATACTCAAGCTGCTCCACTACCTCACCTCTGTTATATGAATAATAAGATGCATCTACTAATCTCCCTGCATTAACAATTTTCTTGTAGACAAATGTAAACAACAACAATAACAAATTCTATTTGATGCAGTTACTGGAAGGTCATGTGACCAAGGGATACCATGTGTGGTTCAGATGGGGGAGAGGTAACGATTGGTAAACTTTCTTTCATCCATGTTTTCTAGAAAACTTATGTGAATATAAAACTCAAAAGATCTTGAGTTGAGATCGCTGCAAAAAGAGAACTCTTGAATAACAGAGGTCAACCTTAAAGTTTTCTGAACAGCACAACAATCCTCGTTTTATTGAATTCTGAATATGCCATGCTTCTAAAATGCAATGGAAGACAATTGTTTTTGAAGGATTTGAGCAAAATCATGTTGAAAGACCATCTGGTTATGATCAGGACATCCGCATATTAAATGTGTTATGTAATAGATACAATATAAGCAGCAAAACTACATGGGATTTACAAGGCAAGCCGGTAGTAATTTCCAGACAGTTCAGACGCAAATGTATTTTTCTTAAGATACAAACATGTTTATGTAACCATATTTACCAGTAATGTTGGTAGTACGAGCTATTTTACCAGCAAAAATTGATCAAAAATAAAATGTATGTAAATCAGGACGATGCTGTATCCGATTTACACCATACTAAATAGGAGCCATTTTTTTGTGTGTTTTCCTCAAGATTTATAAATGAGTATTTTAAAATTACTTCTAAAACTCATAAGCAATTCATGAGGAAAATTCAAAAGAAATTAAGGTTTAATCAATTTCTGTATACCCCGATACAGAACTGATTAAATAAACATCAGTTCTGTATCACATTTACAGACACTGATGTATTATTAATCAGTTCTGTATCACATTTACAGACACCACTTTCTGTATCAACAAGTTTTGCATCGGCTTTCCCACACTCAAATTGAAATTTTACGATAATACATAACTTGTTTTAACTTTTCTTTCTACTTAGTATAATGTCAAATGTAGTAATATGGGACGTTTTAGAAGTCATTTGCAAAATTCGTGTCCGTTCTTTATCGGGACACAGTCACTCGGCTTTGCCTCGTGACTGTATACCTCGATACCGAACGGCCACTCATTTTGTAAATAGTACTTATTAACCCATTCCTGCATACGGTTGTCATAAAACAACAAATTACACTAACAGAAGAAATGAAAGAACGAAGCGTAAAACAAAACGAGAACTAACAGAAAAAGGGGGAAAAAAAATCCTTTAAATCTCAATGCCCGGTACGTATCCAGGACACATAGGCCCTTCTTCAACTTCTGCAATTTTCATCCACTTTCTGTTAGAATCTTGACTTGAAACTAACATTTTTCCAATCTACGGAAAATTTTCAACGAAAAAATTCCATTTTGGTGGGCGTAATAGTGCTCCCATTAACCCACAGATGTGCGTCCCTGACGCATTAAAACCAGGAAGGACGCATTAAAGCAGCTTGTTGGAGGTCCCGTGGGACGCATTAAATTATTCGATGCTGAAGCAAGAATTACAAAAGACAAGAACTTTTAAAATTTTGTCTGGCATCATTGTCGCCTTATAACTTTGAATAACTAGATCTACTTAAAAAGTATATATTTTAGGAAGATAGTCATTTTTGGTACAATCAGTGTTACTTGAGAGAACTCTTAAAATTGCGTGGGGACGCTGCAAAGCTTTCACCAAGGGGTCCCAACGACCCCCAACAGCTATGTGCTAATGGGAGCCCTGCGTAACCGGTGATCGAACAAGACTGCAGTTTGGCAGGCGAAAATGACGCCATCACCAAATTCTTTGTCAGGATAGCGTAAAGCCTTACGGTAGCTCCCTACAGTTTCTCTGTTAACAGGATGCAATTCGTACGGTATTCATTTATGGGCAGTTTTACCTTTCAAATAGGCTCAAATTGACCTACTTTTTGTTAATTACCATCCACCTTAACTTAACGAGAAATCGGCCAGATTAATCGTAGTGTGTAAACCCAGCATTACTGGGTCAGCATTTAAGCTAGTCGGTAAAACCGTTCAGGTTCGGGTCAGAGTTTTTGTTAGGGTTAGGTGACCCATACAGTCCCGTTTAATTGATAAACACACTTAGCACCCTCGATGGCGCCATTTTCGTCTGCTAATCGGCAGTCGTTCCCGGGACAACTCGTCACCAAAGGTGTGGCAGAATAATTTTCCCATGGTTTTTAGCATTTTCTAGACCCTTAAAGCCTAAAGGATTAACTCTTTCCTGTCCGAGGACTTTCCTCTAGACGAGTAAAATCGTCTGGCGTTAGCCAGAGTTAAATACTTAAGCCTCCATAGGTCACTGAGGGCCTATACGGACAGGAAGGAGTTAAGAAACGCGTCATTGTCTTGCAGATTAACCTACAGTTTTTACTGTTGGTTTTCACGTCCTGCTTGCTTACGTAATTATTTCCATCGTATTTCCGCCCACAGAAAACAGCTCATCGGCATCACGTATTTCTGGCATATCAGCAGAAAAGAAATAGCTCAACAAAGTAAAATTAACGTTTTCCTAATTAGGTAACTCGACGGCAATTAAAAAATGTCTCAAACGACGAAAAACTCATGCGTTCGTCAATGTAAATTATAAGATCAAACACGAGTGATTTTTTTTATTAGAAATAGCTTAGTATCTTTTTTTTAGTTTTTTAAATTTTCAAGCTTTGTTTTGTAATCCGTTTCTTGAAATATTCTAATCTGTTCTAATGCTAACTCTACTAATACAATAAATCTCGATGTTTAGTTGGATTCACCGGCCAGAACAGCTTAACGTCATTTGGAGGGGATCTATGTGGTGCTAAAAGTGCATTTATGAAAAAGTAAGCAATGTAATACTTTACATTGTGTTAGCTGCAGTAACCAAAATGCGTCGTACATATACATATAAAATGATGTGATTCGTGCGTATGGAGTTTTAAACTAACGTAGAAAAAGTTTAGAGGTGATAATCTGTTCCTCGTTTACTTCTTTTTCTGCTTACTACTACCTTTGAACGTTTTTTACAAAGTTCTTCCTGTATTTGAAGTTAATATGCAAGATACATTACTTACGTATTTCTATTGACGTCCTTTTGGACTATGTGTCATTCGTTACGTCAGATGAAACATACAAAAAGGTACATAAATAGCTTTCCTTATGTCAGTCCGTCGACTAAGTTTAGACAGCGGTTCTCATCAGGTCAGATAAACAAATTAAAGAACTCTCTGGTAACTTTGCCTACGATGGAAGAGTTGTGATTTTGTTTTGCGTGACAACGCATTTGCTCACTTTTTCACATTTGAACACAACGCGTTTGATCACTTTTTCGTGTTTTGATACAGTGGTCAAACATGTAGAACGAGTTTTTAAAATGGCTACCCAAATGATGAAACATGCAATGAGCCAATGTTGTGGGACTTACGTTTTGTGATAGCAAACGAGGTGGGTCTTGCTTAAATAAATGAAATACTAGTGTTTGGTGGTTTAACAATATAGTATTGGAAGCCATGTTTTAGCGGTATATCAAAGCCCGTTCACGTGACGGAATGGAGATGTCTGATTGAATTATTTTGATGGAAAAAAAGAAGTTCAAACGTGTTTACAAAACGACGTAGCTGTGAAGATTTGTCAATCACAATTGATTCTATCACGCATTTTATTTCTCAAAATACATAAATTGATTTAATTTATGTAAAAAGTAACTATTATTGGTGTTAATTAAGGACATGGAAAGTATTTCAGTTGATATTCGATACGTCTTAACGTTTCTAGTGGTCCGATTTTGAACATTTTTTGAAGAACTGTGGACCCACCTTTGAACTAACGAGTTCATGATATTACTCCAATGACAATGTTTCTTTAATTTTGAAGACACTCGAGTCTTAATAACCCAAATTTTCAGTCTTCCATTCCTGGTTAGCCAACCTGTCAGTTGTTTCCCTGGTAAAACGTAGACCAAAGTGCTACTGCAAACAACATTTGAATACTGTCGTGTAGGTTTAGTGAGAAGACAAAGAATAACTGGGACAACAAGGATGTTTTTGAAAAAGTTCCTGGGAAATATGACCTGATTATCGTGGATTACAATCCGGAGGTTTAACCATTATTATTTTATACTTATAACGCTTAATGTCTATGCTCAATTTTAACTCAGTATGCTTGAGTTCGTGAAGGTGAATTGTTCTTGACCTTTTCCTCATTACAATTCGTTTGGTTAGACTCTGATAAAGTAAATTTAAATATGTGGGAGTCTCTTGCTCTAACCTGTTTTCGATTATTATTTTTAGTCCTTTACCAAATGAATGCATTTCTTGGTTTTGAGTTTTTCCCCCTTTTCGTCCTTCGTGGAGTAAGGAATTAGTCACCGACTAAAGTTACACCTGTACTGTTATTGTCTTCGAGAGCACTTCGGAAAAAAGAATCACGAGTGAGCCATTCAAAGTATTGAATGTACAAGAATGTTTCTAGCAGCTTTGTAAAAAGTTTTATTAATAAAAAGACCGAAAATAAAATAATAATAATAAAAAAACCAAGCTTTCGGACGAAACGTCCATCATCAGCGTTACAAGACTAAAATATTTCAACAAGTCAAGACAAGATTAATATGCGTTAACTGAAACAAAAGATTACTACTAAAATATTCGTTAGAAGTCATGCATAAATAATTGCCTTATTTATATTTCTTAGGAAGAGGTAACTACGAGTCGGGGAAATACAAGTTAAGAAATATGGATGAGGCAATTATTTATGCATGACTTCTAATGAATATTTTAATAAAGCTTGTTGCCATTTTATGCTACTGAAATTTATGCTACAGTACATTAAAACTGCGCTGCTCTCAGTCAATCAGAACTGAGAATTTTCTTTCATGTGTATTAGTGGATTGCTATTGTAACTATTAATTCCAAAACCCGCCCGTCTTTCGAGGTCGCCTTCGCCATTGGCCTTTTGTTTATTTTGTATCGGCGAGTGTTAGGGTTAGAGTTATGGTTAGTTGAAGTTAAGACTGACATTCAATGATGGCCTTGGTTACTCCCATGGAAAAGGTCTGCCGATTGCTGGAGGGCTTGCCATATTCACGTTGGCAACCATCGCTCTAAGGTTTTGTTTGGTTTTTTCATTATCCGTGGTTATTTTTTTAATCATTGAAATATCTTGAGGGTTTTTTTCTTCAGGAAAAGAATGAAACAGACGCTCCAGCTTCACGAAAGCCAAAAGTGGATAGTAAACTTGATAAACGCTTGCAGGTATATATTTTTAACCGTATATGGCTTGTGTGTGTGTGTGTATAGACGTGAATGAGTGCGTGTATATATGCCTCTGTATCTGCGTGTAAATCTATTTGCGACTCTTTGTGCGAGTCTGTATATGTGGAGAACTGCGGCAAAGTCCTACCGTGGACCTAGATCTCCGAAGCTCCGTGAATGTTCGCTAGCAAATCTCATTAATGCATTCTGGTTACGGTTCAGCTGGTGGTGTGGGAGGTTCGTGAGTGTGTGGGTGTATGATCGCGCGTGTGTGCACGTGAGCGTGTGGATGGATAAATGTATGAATGGGTGCAGGTGTGCGATGGGAAGTGTGAACGCGGAGGTGTAAGTGTGACAGGTGTATGTTGTAAGTGCATGAGTGTGGAGGTAGGGTGGTGTGTATGTATGCATGTAAGTGAATGTTTGTGTGGGTGTATTTGACTCTTTATCTAGAACTGCGAGTAATCTGTATGTGTACCTAGAGCCATGAAGTTCCCCGAAAATTTAACTACATCTCACCGGTGGCATTTCATGGTATGGTCAAGGGCGAGGCCAGGGTGATACACGATGGGATCTCAACCGAAGCATTTCGAAACAACCGTGTCTCAAAGTAACTGTACTTATGACTCAGTGTTTTATTTATCCTGTTTCAGGCACTTATCGAACTTATTTGTAACGTGAAAAACATGGAAGATGTCGTGAAAGAGATGAAATACGATGCTAATAAAGCGCCACTTGGTATTTATTAGACCATTAAAAAATGTTGAGTACGCCAGTGAGCTTTATAGTTAACAATTGTTGGATTAGGTTGAGCATGATAGCAAGAATTATAAAGGCGGAAGAGTATATGTTATCTGCCAAGACACAAGACGAGGTATTGATAATTCTTTCTGTCATGCGAAAACTGAATTCAGTAATTGTTGTATTGTACAATCCGTGTTCTCCCTAGGTTTTTGGACCAGAGCGGTGACTCAGTAATATTCATGAAATAAACATTAATATTTATGAGAGCATATATGCATATAACAACTGTCCATAAGACAATTTTGTTCAAAATTGATTTTAATACTATTAGAACTGGATATTTGAACTTTGATATTTGATATTTGACAAGTTGCGGAAGACTGGGCACGAAAAACACGCTTCAAAATGGCAGACTCGTCGAGGAACAGAGTTCCTCGTTTGTGTTCTTTCAGGCAGAAAAATCACAGATTTTGATGGGTTTGGAGTTTTGTGTTTTTCGTGCATTGATATAATTATTGTTCAAATAGGAACAAGTAGCAGAGCGGTGCTTTAAAATCGCAGCGCGGCGGCGCGCCACGGGTGCCACGCTCTGGGGAGAACGCTGACAATGTTGGCATATACCCATAAAAATACTGCACAACGGATGAAGAGACGACACGATTCGTTTTTAAACAACTTTTATGATAGCCGTGCGGACTGAAAAGGAAATGGCATTCCACATTTATCACAACCATTATCAGTAGATAATACGTCGCATCTACGATTTCGCGCCGTTCGGAGTTACCTGTTTGTTTGTAGCTAATCGTAATTGAGATAGTATCAGAATTGTGTAATAATAGCCAGCGGCTGATGTACGGACGAGGTAGACGGATCATGATTCAATGAGTTTCTTCACCCCATCTCCCTTGTTTGCATGTCTTTAAAACGGGAAAACCAGCTTTGGATTCGATTGTGAAGACTAGTATTTGTTCTTCTTTTATTGAAACGGATAGTTCTGAACATGTATCTTTGTAAGCAAACGTTTACTCTCTCCTTGCACAGGGAAACTGACCAAAGACCAGATAAAAGCTGGTTATCAAGCGCTTAAGATTATCGATCAGTGTATCTCGAAAAACGATTTTGGAACGAAGTTGGTTGAAGCATGTGATGCATTTTATACAAGAATCCCGCACTGCTTTGGGTAAGCTTCACAGTCGCCCTCTCGGAACCACTCGTCGACATTCAGTACTTCACCGTGCCTCTTAGTCAAGACTTTCCGGTTTCACTATAGCTTTTGGTCAGAAAATATCCATGTTTACTTTGTTCTAATGTTTTTCTTTGGAACAGCATGCGACGACCGCCTCTTATTCGCACTAAAGAGGATGTAAAACTAAAGATCCAACTTCTAGAGGTAAAGTTTACTATTATTTCCTTCCATCCTTCCTTCCTTTCTTCCTTCCTTCCTTTCTTTGCTTTCTTTCTTCTATCCTTCCTTTCTTCTTTCCTTACTTACTTCCGGACTCACTTCCTTCCTTCTTCTCTCCTTCGCTCGCTCCCCTTCCTCCAGTATTCTACTCCTGCTATTTCTCCGATTCTCTCCTCTACGTTTCCACCCTCCTTTTCTTTCTCCAGGCCTTCTCGAATTTCTTCTTCACGTCCCTCGTGCCTTTCTCCTCATGATTTTCCCTGCTACCATTTCTGTCTTCCCTTCCTTCCGTCTGTCTATTTGTCTTGCAGTTTATGTCTTAGTCTAGATCTTGCGCCGTTTCTAGACCCTTGGTGATATTGAAATAGCCATGAAAGTTCTAAAAGAAGAGTTAGATGAAAATCCTGTTGACAGTCACTACAAAGCCCTTAAATGTAAACTTTCGCCACTTGATAACACAAGCTGCGATTTCAAGGTATCGAGACATTCGTTAATTATTTCAATAGTTGAATGATCGTCGAATTGTTGTTAGTGATAACCTGTGGAAATCCCATGTAAATTTTGTGAGTCGGAAACGATTCCCAACAAGAAATTAACTACGTGGTGTTTTTACGAGTTGTCACTCATCTGTTCATCCGTGCAACCCATCTATACATCCCATCCACTACATCCCTTCCCATCTATTATGTCCCATCCATCCCATCTATCCATTCCACCAATCCCATCCGTACAACTATCTTGTATATCTGGACTACAAGTCACCAGTACTTTTACAGTAGTAATGCACGAAATGTCCCCACCATCAGCATCACCATCTTTGCTGATTCTCTGGATTACGAAAAGCGTAGTTGTTGACAAATAGTTCTGAAAAGGTTTTAGCATTGTAAAAATGAATATGTTCAGTTAAATTTGTTTTTTCACAATTTTATCGCACGGTTTACTTCATTTGTAAGAAAAGACCGACTGTAATTTGGGAGTTTTAGGGACACTTTCCTCCGGGTACCCGCAGTCCAGGTGGGTAGAAGTTAGTGATTCATATATTCCGTACATACAACTCGTTCATCCCATCTGTCTCACGCAGCAAGTCCATCCCATCCATCCATCCATCCATCCATTCATCCATGCATGCATGCATGCATCCATCCATCCATCCATGCATGCATGCATGCATTAGAAAAGATGTTTCAAACTAATATAGGTTTAAGGTCTTTTGATTTAAGGCAATCATCATTAAATTTGCAACTTCCTATTTGCCATACTGATTATTATAGAAATAGCTTCATTTTCAATGGAGCTAAAATTTGGAATCTACTGCCTAGAGAATTGAAAGAAATTTCGTCTCTAGATAGATTTAAGGAAAAACTGAAATTCATCGATCTGCATCAACTTTGTAAATAAAAATTTGTATATAGTATTAGTTATATTTGTGTATTATAATATTATTGATTATCATCACGGCTTACAGGTAGAACAATGTAAATTGATGTAATAACCGTGATTAAATAAAGTTTTGAATCAATCAATCAATCCATCCATCAAACCATCCATTCATCTATCAAACCATCCATCCATCCATCCATCCATCCACCGAACCATCCAGCCATTCATTCATCCAGCCATTCATTCATCCAGCCATTCATTCATCCAGCCATTCATTCATCCATCCATCCATCCATCCATCAAACTATCCATCCATCCCATCCCATCCCATCCCATCCCATCCCATCCCATCCATCCATCCATCCATCCATCGTGTTTAGCTATAGTTTCTTTTTTATGCTCACCCTTCTGTGTGTCTTTGTATCAGTCTGCCAGTCTGCCTTTATCTCCATCGTTGGCTTTTTGTTTTTCTGTAGATGATCGAAAAGTATGTTCAAAACACTCATGCTAAAACACACACCCTGTACAAAATTTCCGTTGAAGATGTTTTTTGCATCGACCATCCACAAAGTTCAAATTTCGTTGACTACGGCAATAGGTAAGTTAAAACGTGCATCAAAAGAAGAAAAATTGAGAAAAAGACATCACCCATTGATTTTCCGGCTCTTTCATCAAAGGTAGCAATAGGGTAGGTAAGAAATTCTCGTGATATTTCAGGAATTAAAAGTAAACTAAAAAATTAGTGAACGAAATTCCCATTTAAAGACATAACTCACTTCCAAGTTTCTCATCGTAAACCACAGGAATTCTTGTTTCCCAATGAAAAATAACTCCTGGACAGTTGGCCCTACGGACAAATCTCTGTGACTTATCGCTGGGGAGAAATAGTCCCGCAGAGTTGATTCACAATGATAAAGTGTGACTTACCCTCATCGTATGTAATAATTATTCTGTTATGTATCATGCTCTGACTTATTACGATTCCAGAATGCTTCTCTGGCATGGATCGCGCCTGACTAACTGGGTCGGCATTTTGACACAGGGATTGAGAATTGCTCCTCCAGAAGCTCCTGTTACAGGCTACATGGTGAGAAGTCCTTAGCGATTTATTTTCGAGCCTCGACAATTTAACTCAGTAACACTGATAAAGGTCCTCAGTCGAGGTTCCCCCCCCAAAAAGCGGGGTTTTCCCCATTCTCAAAGGCGCCGTTACCCTATGCATCTTGTCTTCCAGCTTGTCTCAAAATTTAGGTGCGAGACAAGTTGCGGTAAAAATTGCTCGCGTATCATAGCCTGGTAGAGACAAGCTCTACTTTTGACAACAATTGCGCAATGACGTGACGAATTTTTGAGATGTAGCACAGTGAAACATCCTCCGTGCAACTTGTCTCGCTACAAGTTTTGTGATCAGTCAATGATAATTAATTACCGGTCTATTAAATCTATTCTTTGCTCTTTTCGGTTGCCATTTTAGAACAAGTTGCGCTGAACATTGCCTTTGTCAAATCCCTTTGTCAGGCAACTTCAACCCGACGGATTCAGCCGTTGTGAAACAAGCTGCAAACAAGATGTACAGTGTAGCAATGCCTCTATGGTTGCCTGCGAGTGTAGGTTCCGTATTTATGGTTCGTTATTTCGCACGTATACTTTTTTTTCCATATTTATTTGTTCTTTTTTAGTTCGGAAAAGGAGTTTATTTCGCAGATATGTGTTCTAAAAGTGCAAACTATTGCTATGCAACCGAACGACAAAATACGGGACTTCTTGTTTTAAGCGAAGTGAGTTTGTTATATATTTGGAAGAAGAAATGCAGAAGTACGCAAACAAGTTTAGCACTATTGATCACTCCAGAAACTTCGGATAGTCTCAGCACGAATGTTGCTTCGCTATAGTTTCTGGGGTCCTTTGGGTGAATTTAGGAAATTTAAGATGGTAAATCAGTGCAAAAATACTACTCAAGTTCCAAGAAAAGTTTTCCTGCAGGATGATATACAGGAAGTAAGACATCCACTGGTTAGTTTGGAAGAATGCACTGTTCCCCAGCTCAAAAGATGGCTGTTATGCAAAGGGGAAAAGACCAGTGACAGAAAACTGGAAGTTGTCGAGAGGTTTGTTTCCGGTGTTAAGCCGTATGGTATCTTATGACAATACGGTACGAAGCAATTAACATTCTCAAGCATTTTAAATGCAGGAAACAATCAAAATACGAGGCCAAATGGACGCCATTTTGAAGATTTGTCCACCCAAAATATCCCGTAGTGCCTGCCACATCAAGTTTCGACCCAGCCTCTTCGACGTTTCTGGAGTGATCAATTAAAGACAGACTTGAGAAAGAGTGACAATGAAAGTAATATGAAGTATCTCAAACTGAGAGTAATATGAAGTTTGACCTGTTCCTTATCTCATTGCCTAACTACATCTTGTTTTCTTCAAGGTTTCTTTGGGCAAAACAAACGACTTGCTTAATGCAAATTATGATGCAGCAAAGCTGCCTAGAGACTGTCACAGTGTCAAAGGGCTTGGTCGTGTAGCCCCGAATCCGAAAGAAAATTTCAACATGTAAGATTTATTGAATTTTTTTTTTTGATTTTTTTTTTTGATTTATTGATTATTTTTTTAAGTTTTAACATGCAAAAACGTTTATCTTAATCTTGCAAAAACTCTTAGACTACAATCATTACGGTGGTAATCTAGTTTATAGCGAAACTACGTCAAGTGTTCCTACATCAAATTCTCAACTTGGTTGCAAACCTGATCAGTTACGTTGTGTATTTGGAGGACTTCATTGCCCACTCATTTTAGCGGGACAATTTCGTACCCAACGTATTCGTCCACGACGACTCCATTCGGAAATCTTGTTTGGTCCAGGTTGAGTTTTGTATTGGTTCTGAATATATTACATTACCCAAAATATCACGGCGAATGTTGAACGAAATGTATCCCAACAGGTCTCATAGAATCTCTCTTATTGGGAATGCAACGCATGAACGTCTTAGTTTCGTCAAAGAAAGTTCACTTTCGGATTTGCACATCAGCATTTCTGGTTTGTATAAAAACACGAGCTTTCTCCTTACTTTCTTCAATAAGGACCATGAAATCAGTTTCAAAAGTTGTATCGTTGAAGGATTAAATTTCAGCGCACACAAAACAACTCCTCTTAATTCTCCATGCCTGTTTATTGAGTCGCAGACGTAGTCGCACTTGTGATGGATCCAAACATCAGAAATGCAATTGACGAGCACGAGTGCAAGGTCGATCAAGGCTATCTCGCGAAGGAACTCGAAATTCTTCCAAGTTCTCGAATTGGATCTAAACCTCTCAATTTAAGAATTATAACGGCAATCTGGCTTGTAATCTTGCTAGCGACGTTAACAAAATGAGTTTCATTTGTGTCTGAAGGTCTAATGGAACAGTTGTGCCAATGGGCAAAGGTGTCAACACTGGAGTGAAGAACCCAAATGGTTACCTGTTGAATTATAATGGTACGACTTAAAGCTTGTCCTAAAATATGGTCAAATACTAAAGTAACTTTAGTTGTTCGCACATTTGTAAACAAGGAAATCTCAAAACCGTCATACGCTCGCGTCCGTTGGTCTTTTTTTCTCTTTCTCTGTGTTTCCTCCCCCCTTTTCCTCCCCCTTTTCCTCCCCTTTCCCCCCTTTTCTTCCCCTTTTCCTCCCCCCTTTCCTCCCACTTTTTCTTCTTGATATCCTCGTTGTGGAATGCAAATTTAAATTCGATAGATCTCTTCCCACCCCCCATCTCCTTTCTTTTTCCCCCTGCGTCTTCCACCGTTTCGTAATGGCTTCTCTACACGATACCGTTTTTTCATCAAATTTCTTCCACCCAACCTGCCATCCTTTCCCAAACAACTTACCTAATAAACAACCAACTAGCCGACCAACTCACTAACTAGCCGACCAACCAATCAACCCACTCGACCAACCAATCATCCCCACATCTTATTCAACTCATCTTACCAAGTTACCGGAAAACTAATCAACCCAACTTGCCAACAGAGCCCCCGACTAACTGACTAGCACAGCAACCTATTAACCAACCAACCAACCACCCAACATACTCACCAACGAAGTCGCCAACCCCACACAGCCTACGGAGCCAGCCAGCCGTCAATTGATAGAGAAGTCTGTTCATGATAAATGAAGGGTAATAATGCCCTTCTCAACCTCATCCTTCCCCTTTTTTCCCAGACTTTATTCCTCTTGTAACTGGAGTAAGTTATTCTTCCCTCTTCTATTCCTTCGACCCAGTCAATCACCCCCATTTGTTTCCATTTTAGTCCTTTTCCATCCTTCATTGTTCGATTTTATCTGCTCCTAACCCGTATTGTTCATCATCTTACCACACGTTCTTTTTCGGTTTTCCATAATTTCCTGTATTTGTATTTTAACTCTTTCCCGGCAGTCGCAGCCTTATTATTTGACTCTGGCTAACGCCAGTCTATTTTACTCATCAAAGGGAGAGGTACTGCCGGGAAAGGGTCAATCTAAGAAAATGCATATTGTCCGATTCTTTCGTTTTCTTTCCTAAGCTTCAGCGAATCTTAATCAAACCGCTATTGAATCGTTTCCTTATCTTTCTAGAATACATCGTTTATGATACAAAACAGGTGAGCAGCCTTTTCTTGGCTAGTTCTGTATGAACGAATGAATGAATGAATGAACGAACGAATGAATGAACGAATGAATAAATGAATGAATGGTTTTTCTTGCAGAGTTTCAGTTGTTTTTAACACGTCGGGATTTTTCTGTTTTTGTTTCATTTTTCTAGATTAAGATGAAGTATCTAATGAAGGTTAAGTTTAATTTTGCATGAAACTTTATGTGCGGAGAGAAAGAACGTTGTGGGCTTGAAGAATTTCTTCGAAAGGCCCTATGAAAGAAGTGTGGAAATGTTGGCGTGACTGGACACGCAAGTTTTTCGCTGTATTGACCGTGGCGTTGTTTCTGTCTTGCGCTTTACACTGTAAAAATGCATTAGTTTAGCACTTAATTCATCTCTTCACCTTAGTCAAGATAATACCTTAGTATTATCAACCTTAATACCAAACCTCGCACGAGTCCTTGGGTTGTAGATTCGTAGCATGAGGTGCGTTCACATCAGCGGAGTAGGACTGGATTTGAGTATAGCCGTTTTAGGTTTCTTTGAGACTGAAGGATTGAAGTTGGATTCGATCAACTTTGAACGCAGTCGGACTGAATTTGGACTCGAAATAGACAAGTTTCCCTGGTGAGGAATAATTTAGTTTAAATAAACTCCATACGTAACACTTTTACGGGAAGTCCAAACCCAACTCAAACCGGTAATGCGAGCACAACTAGTTCAGTTAATTTCAAATCGAGTCCAGTCCAGTTCCGGTCCAGGTCCGCTGACGTGAACTCACCTTTAGAAAAGCCCTACTGCTGAACAAATCTTGTACTTCGAACTTTTGAACAAATGCCTTGATATTTTCGCATAATGACCTGGCGGACGAGGTTGAGAAGTATTATAAGGCTTTTTAAACAAATGAAATAAACTGATAAAATATATGAAATGCGTCCAGCGTGCCTGATGTTCGGTCGTCGCGCGCTTTTACATGCACAGAGCACAATCAAATACCAATTCACGGCGAATTCCCTAGAAACAACCAATTTAGACATCTAAATGAAACCAATGCCAAGAATTTTTTTCGCTTGCCATACACTTTTCGTACAGACCGTCAAGTTTTTAAGGGAGAAATTTCTCAGTTGCTTTCAAGACAAGCAAACCAGATTAAGATTCGTTTTACAAATGCTTAACAAGAACAAACTGCTTCTTGTATTGGTTACGTCTTTTCCTCAAGGATTTTAAGCGGAAGACTAGACGAATTTATAAAACAGGACGAAGTTATTGACAAAAATAAGCTCAATAAACTTGCTGCCAATGCCGTTGCCGATCGGTCGACTAAGAAAAACGGAGAAGTAACCATTGCCCTTTAGAACGTCTCAGCTCATCAGAACCGCTGCACCATTTCACTGGACGTAACAGTGGCTCAGCTAGATAGAGTAGCGACCCCTGCCCGTCTTTCGCCACAATTACCTACTGCATTCGAAACGCCGGAAATCGTCCCGATTGTGCCTTTATACTGGCATCCGACCCCTGCCTTTTGAAATTCCTGGTTGCGCGCCGGCGTAATGCTTGTCGTATAAAATACCGAATGCAAGAGACCTCTGAAAAGATAAATTAAGATTAATGTGATAAGTTAATGTAAATTATGAATAAAAAATGTGTAATAAATTAATGCAAGAGACTTCCGAAAAGATAAATTGAGTAATCCGTGGAATTCGAAATTTGCCTTTATACTCGATCACGTGATATTAGATCTGCTTCAAGTACTGTTCAGTAAACGAGCTTAAAAAACTCATTAATATTCAATAACCATTTTGTCCAATCCGATGTTCTCGTTTGGTCACGAGGAAAGCATTTTATACCACATAACGCACGATAGATATCTAAAGCCCGGGGAAGGTTTTGAATTCGGCCCAGGGGAATAATGGGGTACAATACGTATACAATTGATCGTTGATTAACACAAACCTTTATATAAAGTCACGTTTGTCTGTATATAAAGACACACGTATGTAATCTATAAAGATTTATCTATCAGCTAAATGCAGAGAAAAACGCATTAAATTATGCCAGAAATAAGTTTAATTTACAACTCACTTTCGGTATATAGAAAAAATTACAAACCTTTCCCAAATCAAATTTAAAGGAGCACTCCTCGTTGGCAGGGATCTTTATTATCTTGCTGACTTTGCCAATCAGCAAAGATTTTAAACGCCCATTTCGTCGCATAACGCGTTGACTTCGGAACAGATGCTTGTAAGGCATTATTTTCTTCTTCCGCACTTAGAGCGTTTCGAAATTGCCTCCGTGGCAGTCTAGGCCAAACAGAACCACTTCACGTAAGTTCTGCTGAGCAAGTTCTGCTCATTTGCATTTCTTATTTTATTTGATTACTATTATTGTTGATCAATTCTCAGGAGCAAACAAACTTGATTTCTCCCTATTATTTCTCCGTGTCACTCTGATAATTACATTGTTTTAAGGTAAAACTTGAAGGAAAAAATCCTGGTCATAGAACTCCTATCGATTGATTATGGGGGTCTCGTATACAAATTAGGGTAATAATCCACCTGTTGATTTACAATTATTAAAAGGAATGAAAATACTCATTGATAATTCACAAGGAAAATGCCAAAGAAATTGCTGCCTAATCCGTATGGTGTAAATCCGATACAACATCGTCCTGATTTACATAAATTTCATCTTCGCTTTTCTCAGCTACAATGGCCAGAATAGCTGATAAACGTGGTAATATAGGTATTCGTATTTTACCTCTATTCTTCGGGGCAATGCCAAAACAGCCGACCTCAGTTTGCGATTTCAGCAGGTTCCTAATTAAGTTTTGGCTAGAAAGTACCATTTTTAGAATCTACGGGGAAAAGCGACTTCAAAAAGTGCTCCTTTGCACTCCTTTGTTACTCGTAGGGGTTTGTTGTTACGCAATGAACCGTAATCAAAAGTTTAGCAAGAGGTTTTTAGCTGTTTTGTTAACTTCCTCTGACCTTAACTCGTTCCCTGCCACGGGGGACAATTTATCATTTTACTCTGGCTGACGCCAGACGATTTTACTCTTCAAAAGGAGAGATGTGGCAGTGAAGGAGTTGAGGGTGTTCCGACGTATTCCGTTGCTATGTTACAATAGCTAAGGAGCGTTCATTTCAGCAACTAACTTATTCCAGAAAGGGATTACAGATTTAAGGTTAATTTCACCAAGATATTGCATATGTTTAATACGTATGCAAGGTTTTATCGTTCGGTGACTTCATGTGGTCGCGTAACGTTTACGCCATCGAAAAACAAAAAGTCTCTATCATTTTTGCCATTATAAATGTTATTTTATTAGTACCGTTTTGGGAAAGACAGCCCTGATTCTAATCATAATTTTAAGAATAATGCAACTTTAAAAGACACGAAAATTATAGGATAAGTGGTTTTTCGACGTGTTATGATATGTCATGTACAAGTTGTAGTGTAAAGTGCTATGAGTATTTATGTTCACTCCAACCTTTCTTAGCAACGCGTGAATATCTGGGAAAGTAAATACGTATGAACTTAAAAGAGTTAAGGAAAATACAACACGGCCGAACTTTTGAGATTCACTACTGTATTATGTATTTTACGACATAGAATTCACCCGCGAGCCGTCACTATTTCTAGATTTCCCATGTGTTTCTATGGCATGCGTGACGCTCTGTGGTACGCAGACATCCACTCTTGTTGCTAATTTTACATATAACCCTTGTTTGTTTCGTGACTCACCTCAGGCGAAGCCGGAGAAACCGGTATATTCCTAGTCCCTAATAGATTTCCCGGTCCCGCTAACCGGGAGAGCCCGGTTAAAGCAAAACAGAAAATCATTATATTACTATAATTTCGCTGGATATCTGGTTTTTCCGCAGTTCCAGAAATGTTCACAAGAGTAATAGCATCGTCAAGGAAAACCAAGCTTTCGATGATATCTTGTAGAATACAAACGGTGTTACAATCTCTGCGAGTGGAAAGAAGTAATTACCATTCACGCGGACCTTTGTTCCAGGCAACTACTTCAATCACAAGTAAGTCGAGTTTGTTTGTTAGATGTTAGCCTGTTGTAAACCAGAGAATTGTTTGTCCACCGTTTTATTTAAGGCCGTTTTTCTTTTTAGATTTACCCAACAATACGGTCACCCATAATGTAGGGGTACGCGAGGTCGATGATGGGTATAACGAACGGGTTCTGAAAATCATTTGGAACGATGGAAGACTTTCAAGATTCCCTTACGTGTTTTTAAGGGAAAATTGTAAGTGTTCTGAGTGCTTTCACCCTTCTAGCAAGCAAAGACTGGTTGATACAGTAATGGACGTCGATATAGATCTCAACCAAGTAAAAAGAGCCACATTGTCCGTTGATGGAGCTGCTTTACGTTGCGAATGGCCTGACGGGCACCGAAGTATTTACTCGGCAAACTGGCTTCACGAAAGGCGAATGCCAGAAGAGCGTGAAAGACGCGCAAAGCTGAGGAGTACAGGAGGTCTAGTGAAAGGTGAGCTTATTCTTTGGAACAACGAACACATGCAAGATAAGATACCACGTTACGAATATGAAGCAATCATGAATGACGACAAAACGTTGTTTGATTACTTGTACGCATTGTATCAGCATGGACTTATTTTGGTGGAAAATGCACCTGCTAGAAGCGAAGTATCTGCGAAGATAGTCTCGAGGATTGGTTACCACAAGCCAACACATTACGGGTAAATAAAATTTATGCACATTCGTTATATTTGAGAGGGAAACAGGGGGGAACAGTGCCCTTCCAAACAGCTTTACGGTTTCACTAAAAGCTGCTTACCGCTGATTCGTAATGTTCTTGCCCGGGAAATATCCCCCCGTCAACCTGAACTTGGCCTTCATTAGGTGTCATGAAATTGTGAGACCTTACCGGAGCCTCCGCTCATCTGTCAAAGCTTCAAAGATTCGATGCTTCATGGTGTGTCGTTAATTCTACCCGCTTAAGCCATGGCCACCTTGACTATCGATTAGGTCAATTTTGCGTGCTTTGGTGCAATGTTCCTAGTAGTCTTTGAACAGAATTTTGAACTTGTTTGCACAAGTTCCTCATTTGAATTTGTAGCTTGCATTACGCAGGTCACGCGCTGGGTCAAGTGGACTGATTTGATTTATTTTCTTTTATTTTGCGCCAACATAAAAAAATGAAGACGGTGATAAAGCTCGTCTTTTGACATCTCTTCGACTGGAGCAGTAAATTTTGACTTGCTAACAGACCATTCTGAAATTAAATGTTTATGTTTGTTGGCAAAGCGAAATATGTTTTAATCGAAAACGTAATGAAGTATAGTTTAAATCACAAAACTTGCACAAAGTAATCAATTTTATGTGTATTTCTACAATTATTCCATATTTTGCCATTGTAGTCTTTTCTGGGACTCATTTATCTTACAAATTATCGAAAACCAGATCCGAAACGTCGGCAAAAACTCAGTTTTCCGTCATTGTTTTCATTTGAATTGTCTTGTTTCACTAGTCATGGTCTGCCACCATTAGATCATCAACGGTCAACCAATCAGACTTCACGGTTTGTAATAGTCCAATAGTTGTTTTCTAGCGATGATCATTAACTTCCGAATTGCATAAAGGACGCCATTTACAACTCTTTCATATCTGAAATCGTTCTTAAGATATTATATTTATACTTTAGACTTCTTCAGTATGCAAATGTGGTAACATGTCAAATCGTTGATACAACAGGGCCATTCATAATAAGCCGCAGCTAAACGTAGCCAGGTCTGCTTGTATGAATGGGTCCGTATTGTTAACCACGGCTAATTTATGTTCGCAAAGTCACTACTGGATTTAGCGTAAGTCAAACTGGTAACACAAATGAGGTAAAAAACTCCTCATCCCAAAAATAAAATCAACACGAATACTTGCACCATTCCACCATTCGTATTCCCAATGTTTTGGAAAAACGAAGTTAGAAATTACTAAGGCCGAATTTCATTTTTTATTTTTCATTTTTCGCTTGGACAACATTCGAATTCAGAAGTCGATTTTTGTTATATATTTCGCAAGCAAGAAAGAATTGAACTCGAAAAACCACTTCAATCTTTGTGCTGTACGTGATCTCAAAAAATGGCCTCTCGATCAAAACTTACTATGAACAAATCATGGTAATCTGGTTTTAGCAGACTTTTCGTTCAACCCTGTCGTTATAATCTCCGGTGAAAAATAAAAAGACTTCCCAAACTTCCTCACGTTCGATATTTGTCCTAGAGTTTTCCATTAATTAAAGTTTGAGTGCAAAGTTGTTGCTGATGTTCACAATAGGCGCAAAAATATAATCACATGGACCGAGATACTGTGACTGATGTGCGACCTTGCTTTCTGCCAGACAGAATTAGCCCCCTGGTTGCATTTTAAGTGGTTGTTTGGGTTTAGAGATCACATACAAAACAAAGACTGAAGTAGTTTTTCGATTCAGTCAATTTGTCACTTAAGAAATGAACAACAAGAATCGGATTCTATATTCGAATTCTGTCGAAACGAAAATAGAAACTCGGCGAAAATGCTCTCAGGTGAGCCGAGCGAACGAGGTTCGCACTGTTTAACCGAATAAGGCTGCATTTGGAACATTGTAAACAAAAAATGAAAAACAAAACAACGAGAGTTTGTTTCCTGGACCCTGACCCTGAGATTTTTGTTAAATTCTTGAATGGTATAAAAAAAAATTCCTAGGCCCGCCGTTCGGCTTATCTTTCCTTGTTTAAACGGAACTGTTGATATTTGTTACGAAATTAGGCATGTTAAGCTCAGCTGGTCAAATGGCGCAGGAGAGTCGATGATAGTTGAAACTCTCGCTCCCGTTTGGCTCCCAGCTTTCATCGACTATCATGGACTCGGTGTTATTGCTGAAGACATGAGAACGTTTTTCAAGCTCGTGTTGAACAAACGTGTGTTAAGCTCAAACCATTAAGCAACCAAGATTCAGATGGTGAGCTAAGGTGCAGGTTCGTCATATGTGCTGCCTAAGCGGAAGCCACGATATGATAATAATGGGAAGACTAGCTGAATGTTAAACAATAATTTTGTGCATGTGGGACCTTGGTGTTATTGCAGACGACATGTCAACGTTCGTCAAACTCGTGTTCTCAAAAACGATTTATGAACCACAGAAGAGTATCGAACTACAACCTTCGGATGACCGGTGAGACGGTCATACCATTTTTCTGAGTACACGATCTTGACGAGTGTCATCTGAGACTACGTGAATCTGTCAGGTTATATAGCAAAATCACTACAAATTTTTACATTTTGCTAAAGTCCGTGAAACTAAACACGAATAACTCAAAATAGTTTTGCCGTGATTGCGTATTACAGGGTTGCAGCGATCTGGAAAAAGTGAGGGAGAAACAAAGCCTTTTCAAAATCAGGGAAACAGTCAGGGAATCGGTCGTAAAGCGAAAGGGAAACTCCTAGTTTTTTTTTTAATTAAATGATTTATTTTCAGGTTTCCCAAAAGCTTCATGGTGATATAGAGAAGACATTTAAATTTGGAAAAATTGTTCTCGATCCAGTTTGATATATTTGAATGCAATGAGTCCAGATGTTGTGTTTTTAGTCAGTTGTTTTTGTTGTGAAAAGTCGGAGAAATTTGAGTAGAGGTCAGAGAAGGGTCAAGGATTTTTTTCTTTTTGGTCTAATGAGTGGCAACAAAAAAACATTTTCTGCTGGTTCATGTTCATATTTTCTTCATTAATCAGGCATATTTTCAATCAATTTTTATATCCCAAGGACGAGACTGCTCCCAGGAGGACGTGGTCACGGAATCGTCTTCTGTGTCTGGTGCTTTCTGTCCTGGGAGTGTTCCAGATGATAGATTCACACCCCAGATTTTAAGTAATTTCTTTAAATAATCTCAGACACAATTTTATAACAAGTCAAATGTTGTATCAGCCATATGACGTCACTGACAAGCAAAATTGTCTTGCGTTGACCAGGATAAAATAGTTGAATACGATCATGGTGGAAATGGTTTCTATCAATTTTTTCTTTTCTTTGTTCTTTATTAGTTCTTCTTCGTTCTCTTGTTTGTTTTTGGTGTCCGATATATTGGACATGGTATGTTTAGTGATTAAATCAGCTTCTAGTAACAAGACTGTGCAGCCTAAATTTATGCGCGAACTCAAGAAAAGACCTCGGTTACGATGTTGGATACGTCCAGCTTCTAATTCCATCTTTTTTTCTAACCATTGTCT
>JBAHVQ010000035.1:1546821-1569646 GCA_036872915.1 Nanipora kamurai
CCTTTTTTCATAAAGACGGCGGCTTGCGGACAAACAAGGCTCGTAGGTCAGAACAAATTCAGAAAAATCTCTTACATGGTCGCCGGCGAGAAATCTCAGCGTTTGGACAGAAATGACTGTGAAATATGTTTAAAAGCCGAGGTTTTCCTGCCGATGGCCATGTAAGAGCTTACCTCGAATTTTCCACGAGCCTCGTTTCCTGGTAACCGCCATCTTTATGAAAATCTATTAAGTCTCATATAACCTCCCATTCTAACTAACCGGGACGGATTGAAGTGGGGTACTGTGGGCATGTGCCCATGGTCCCGAAGTTTGAAGGTCTCGTGTTCTAGGGAGAGATGAGCTAAGGGAGGGACCATTTTACTTTTGCGGGGTTTGGCAATTACCAATAAAATATTCCAGCACGGCAAAAGGGGATAAAAACAAGCAAGCACAGCTACCCAAAAGGAAAGAAAAAATTCGAACAGGCCCTCACCTGTGAAAGAAGCCAAATGAAAAAAAATTGTAGTTGAGGTGCACACAGGTGCAAAAAATTCAAGCAAAGAAAAATTGCCCAACCTGTCCACAAAAATAAAATCCATCCCTTAAAGAGCAGACTTTTGGATGTCCGTGCCTTGTAATCATATGGTAACCTCGGTTGCCTTTGGTGTGTAAATTGCAAAGATGCCATTCTATGAAATACCTGAATGAAAATCAAAATTACATGCAAAACCCCATGAACTGGGTTTATACTCAACTTAAGGATCAAAACATGTTTGTTTGCTTATTTCTTTACCCTAACAGTTTTCCCATAGGAACCCTTTCATTTCCTATTGAATTTTTACTGGGGAATAGAGGGAAGTAACTCAGGACAATCAAAAATGTGCCAAAGGTCCCGCACTTGTTTGATCCGACCCTGTGAGAGAGATCATAAGCCTGTCTACTTGCAAATTGTATACCAAAAGAATACAAGTGAAACACAGCACAGCATCCTTAGGACAACTTTAACCCCGTCCTGCATGATTTTTCCCTTTTGTTCCTTGTTCTCTTATTGTTTTACACTCTGTCCTTCCAGTTGTTCCATTGTTATAACTTGTTGCTGTACAACAACACTATGCAGGAAAGGGTTTATTATACAGATAAAATAAAAGAACATAATCTTCATACATTAGAGAAAAATGAATACAGTATCCAACTGAAAACTTCACATTTTTTTCCTTTTTCATTTTCTATTTACAACTCAATTGTACCAGTAAACTTACAATAGATATTTTAAAAAATCCTGTGGATTTTATAAATCAGATCGTACACCAAACCCTGGACCTTTTGGCTCTTCTGTTAAGGAGGTCAAACCAGTCTTTGGTTCTGCTGCAAAGCGTCCATTTCTAAAATATTGTAAAAAATCGACCAAGTTAATGTGAGCAAAAGAGCCTGTCAATCTTAATTCCCTTGACAATTGATGGAACAAATCTTTTGTTTCAAACATCCCACCAAGACCAATGTATTACCAGTAGTGACAAAACATTTAAAATAGAACTATGTTACAGCTCTGGAAGCTTGTTTATTTGCCAGGTTCAAAAGTGTACTGACCATTTTCACATCTTGGATAATACATATCAATTTGGGGTGGGTTCTTTGCATAAAAACAAATGATTTCCAATTCAGTGGACCTTTGGTAACACTTCAATGAACTAGAAATCCTTTATACTTAAATGATGAACAGGAAGTTTGTTCATGTGGGAAATTGGTAAAGAGCAGACGACCAGAGGACATTCGTCAAGCTGGTTCTCTCAGAAAAACAATCCCTGAGCCCTAGACAGGAATCAAACCCACAACCTGATGATGACTGGTGAGACAATCTAACCAATGGTTAGATTGCGGGTTCAATTCTCATCTACGGCTCAGAAATCATTTTTCTGAGAGAATGAGCTTGACAAATGTCATCTAGTTGTCAGAAATCCTTTATCCTGGAAATACAACTAAGAACAACAATGCCCCCATAGCCCCCCTATCTATGCCCATGATACAAATTGTAATTAAACATTGTGCCTGAATAGCTTACCTAGGTCCAGCCTTAGGAGTTTTTCCATTCTTCAAATCATCAATGATTTCCTCTGTGTCTTTCAATGTTAGATCTTCCTAAAGTTTGTAATGATTTAAAAGGGCTCATAGAAACATGCTCATTTACAGTCACAACTGAGGGAGTACACAAGTACCAAAATTTTGAAAAATATATATTTTTTCTATAATAATTTTCATATTATTTGCATGATAATCAAAGCATGAATTTTCAGTACTTAAGTAAAGGTGTAATTCACTTTAGGTAATGGCTCATTCATATTTGAATTATTCACTATCAAGTTTTATTTAATTGCTGAGATTTTATTTTTAAGAGTTGTTTGTCATAATGCCAGGCAAAAGGTAAAAGAATTTAATGCAAGGTTGTCTGCTTGGTACAAAGGAACAGTCAGCAAACTGGAATGTTGGAGGACACACATCATGGACAGTTTTCAACTGTAATACCTGTACTTCATAAGCAATACTTTTGTGGATAAGTTTAGAGAATGCTGCTGAAGAAAGCTGAAATTTCCTATGACTTATTTTAAAAGAATTCATGAATGTTTTACACTGTGCAATTTAAAATCTGTTAGTTAACAAAATATAGAGAACTAGAGGGCATTCAGAGACTGCATACCTCTGCAGTCTGCCACCAATTTTATAACTAAGCCAATATTTAATGATTAGTCCTTGGTCACTTGTGGCACTTTTGTATAATTATATAACAATGGAACTGACAAGCCCTTCATTTATGGATTGCTTTTGTCTGCAAATATAAATGACATGCATAATATAAGCAAGGGCTGATTCAAGCCTTTTATTCAGGTATTTCTTCCACTAGGAAAAACATACAGAGTTTTACAAATTTTTCATCCAATTCAACCAAATTTAATGGAATGGTCTTGTATAAAAATCTGTCCAATTCTTTTTAAGACCTCCTGATAGACACACAGGTCAGAACCAGAGGTAACTAAATAATGCGTTACAAGGTAATTCAGGATTATTTAGCCCCAGGATGTAGTAGGTAAAATTTTTATTTTAACAGTGACAACTTACATAATAATCATCATTGACTTGAAACATTGGAGCATTAACACATGCTCCAAGACATTCAGCAGACAACAGGGTAAACATGCCATCTTCTGTGGTCTCTCCAACATTTATTCCTTGAAACATTAAATGTTACATTCAATTAGGGGGTAAAGATGATTTTTGTGACAACAAAAAAGGCTTTGGAAGAAACTGCAAAGAAAATCACTAAAGATTTTTTCAACCTGATAAATGTTCTTACCAAGTTTTTTCTTCAAGAACTCCATATGATCCTCTGCTCCACACAACATACAGGGTGTCGTGGTACACACCTGAACGACATATTTTCCAACTGGTTTCCTAGTTAACAAAACAAATATGTGCTTTGGATTTGAATTTGCCAAATTTTCATTACTTTAATCCATTCATTCACATTAATTCATTCATGGACTCATCTATAGTCTCTGTTCCATTTATTCATGATATAAGTAATTATACAAAGTAGCCCTACTTAGTGAATATAGGTTTGTGGAAACACCCCAGTATTTATTTAAATCATGCCAAGCTTTCCACTTGTTGACCCAAGTCGAAAGGTCAGCATGATTTAAATAAATACTGTGGAGTTTCTACAAACATATATTCACTTTACTACCAGTACAATCACCATGCAAACTTTCAAGGAATTAATAGCCCTATTTAGCTGAGCAGAAACTGAACTGAAAAGGCATTGTACTGTAGTTTAATAAAATAGAAATACAAAAGTTCATCAAGGCATTATATATTATTACTACTGAATTGCATCCATTTAAATCTATAAAACTATTAATTTATTTTAAAGCTATAAAATATCTCTCAAAACTCATTAATAATTTATCAGGAGAATTCAAAGGAAAATCATAACTGTGTTGTACTGTATCTTTATATGTGATAAAGACATGCTCATTTTTCTCATCAAATTTTCTTGGCCTAAAAACATTAATTTTCAAACTTTCTTCACAGATTAGTGTGTTGAGAGGTTCATTTTTGGTACCATTCAGAAAACACTCTTACTTATATTTTAAATCACATTAAACATTTTTAAAGTGTTACAAATGTTAACACATAAATGGGCAAGGGCACCCTTAGGTATTTTACTCTGGCAAACTCAAAAGATTTTACTCTGACTGGAAAATGCCAGCAAATTTTACTTGGCAAAGGGACAAGCCTAGCCCAACGAATGGTTATTACTGTATCTCCATGTCTAAAATATCCCAGAAAGAATAATCAGTATATTTAGTTAACTAGTAATATGGAAAAGACCCATATTATTGTTTTTTTTCCTTAAAGAATATTTCCCAAGTACTGATATTAAATTTGTGCACCATTAAATTGTCAGGTACCTAATATAAAAGTCAGTCTTGGCACCAAATGTGAGGTAAACCTGCACAATTTATCACCTATAGTAACTTCTTAACCATTAAGGGGCAAGGGAACCATTTAGTATTTTACTCTTTCTGGCTACTGCCTGACAATTTTACTCGTCACAGGGATGTGCCCTGGGTGTCAAAGCGTTAAAATGCAGTCTCATGATTTAAAGCTGGGCATTATAGTTAAAGCTTCCATTTACAATACCTGTGATACATGGTATAAAATGTTGCAACTTCATAAACTCTCATCCTTGGCATTTCCAGAAAATCTGCAACATAATTCATTACTGACAGGGGCACCCAGCCTAAAATATAATACAAGGAGTATTTTGGCATTAACACTTGCTAACATGAAGTGATGATTATATTTAGTGAAGGACATTTTCAAGTGTCAGAATGATATATTCTTCAAATATAATTCACCAAATATAATCATCATAAAATATAATACAGTTGACTATGATACATGTAACTGCAATATTACTTCATACATCAAAGAGTTCACCCAGGAAGGAAGCTACCGTGATGAATATTTTCTAATGTAAAGTCAAAAGGCTAATGAAGCAGCAAATTAAAGCCAATTTAAAAGAATTCAGTCAAAAGTAAAACTAACAGTAAATGATAACATAGACAATTTAAATCTGTGAAACATGAAAAAAAGATTGAAATTGCATATGCTCCTCAAGCTAATTAACTCAGAAAATTTATCTGAGCCTCTGATGGGAATCAAACCAGTAACCTTCTGATCACCAGTTAGATGCTCTTACCATTAAGCTACATGGGCTGAAATGGAAGAGCAATAATTTATTGTGGCTAATTTAAGGTGGACTACATGACTTGTTGAGACGGCAGTTAGCAGTACACATGTCAACCACAAACCAGTACAAATAGTAACCTTCACTCTTCTATCTAACTCAATGTAACTCAATGGTTAAAGCATCTCACCAGTGATCAGAAGGTAATTGCATTCCTGTCAGTAGCTCAGATAAATTTTCTGAGTTAATTAGCTTGAGGAGCATGTGCAATTTTGATCTATATACACCAAGCTACCACATGCCAAACAAAATTGGCTAATGTAGATAATAAAAGAAAGATATGGGCATTCCAACAAAAAGCCAACGACACTGAAATAGTTTCATGACCACTATGATTCAATTTGATGAATTACAATTACATACCATGTTGTCTTTGAGCCAAGTCTAACAGAGGAATAACAGCAGCAGCTTTATGTCCAACTGGATAATTTCCAATAATTGCTTCAGCCCTCTGAAGTGTGAAACATAACAAAGAGATACATATATAACAATTATAAACTTAAACATATTAATTTTAGGTAAAACTTAAGGTGTTTTAACCTGCCAGGCAAAAATATAAGAGTGGAAGTTCAGATCTGATTTTTACTGGCATAACAAGGTAAAATAACAACTTACATTGTTAAAATAACTGAAAAGTTGCAAGATTGCAGTGGTTTGGATACATACAGTAATTATAGAGAAGTAACGAAGAAAGTGAGATAAAATAAATTTTAAAAAGAAACGTGGAGAGCAACAGAGACAGAGGAAGACCTCCAATACAATGGATAGACAAAGTCAAAGGACATGGAGGGACAAGAAAGTAGAATGTTAATAACTACGTGGTGTACGGTAGCATGAGACAACTAGCAGCTGACCCAATCTCAGAGTATGTATAATTGAAGCCAAAAAGTTGATGATGAAAGTCAAACCTTCACATTTTCTTTGGTAAATTCAAAAGGGACATCCTTGTTGTTTTCTGGTGTATCCCTGTGCTACAGTAAAAGAACAAAAATTATATCAAAAATTATTAGTCATGGGAAATTTATGCTTATTTAATCAGCAAATTTAATGGCTTTAAATTTCAGTAGCCTGGGTAATTTAACAATCATGCTCTTTGGAAATATCATTCTTTCTCATTTAAGAATATTGTTTAGCAGGAAAAAACCCTCTGCCAATTTTTCATTTTTTCTTATTTTTTTGGCTAAATTATGTTATACCAGTCACGTCCATAGTTGAAAGGTAATTTACATTTATTATTTATATATTATTTATTCGTCTACTTTATTTGTTTACTATTTATTTATTTATTTATTTATATATGTTCTATGCACACACACATATATATATAAAAAGAGAGAGAGATACTTTATTTAAATATGGAATTTCATGGAATGTTTAGCTGTCACTACTCTGAGTTTCACATTACATCACAAAACTTCAAAAATATAGCTATATTTCAATGATATGTTTTGGACCCCAGCCCCTTCTGTAGCTCTTCTGAGCTGAAGAACATATCATTTTTATAGCTTGTTAACATATCAAGTTTTATAGTTTGTTTCTTTTATACCCAGTGACACACTCAAATAGACTGGATATGGGATATACCACACTGCTCTAACAGACATGCTCAACAGTTTAGTCATTTAACTGGCTCAGTGATTCCTCAAGCTATTTGTGTAACTTACTTACTCTGCACTTTGATGACATTTAATCTGTGAGGATGTCTAATTAGCATTAGCCCTGTGTTTTTTTTTTAAACTTTGTCACCACTTTGGCTAATTCCCGTGTAAATGTCTCTTTTTAACTTTATGTCATTTTGTTTCTGGTTGCAAATTAAAAACTAAAAATAAGAAATACTTTATTCTCAGCTTTTGGGATTAGAGTTAGCAGTTGGGATTAGAGTAAGGGTATGTGATTAGGGTAAGGTTTGGGGACAATGTTATTTATTGGGGTACTGTAAGTTGGGGCATATGTTATCTAATCGTGATTTAGTCCGTTTCTTTTTCCTTCTGTCTTTTGAATTTTCTGCTAAACGTTTACAGCGACTCTATTCTGGTACTTACAACGAAAAGTTGGTCTGAAAGAGCTGCAGAACTTCTGTGCAACCATCTCAAGTTATGCGAGGGCTAAAATGCAGATTAAAACAATACAAACAAGCTTTCCAAGTTTCCACCACAAGGTAAAATTTACAGTCAGTAAAAATAGTCATGTTTTGCTTACCGACTGAGGAATACGAGACAAAACAGAGGCTTTAAAGAGTAATCTTCTAAGTGACATACTGTGCCAGAGTTTACTTCTATCCCCTGCTAAATATCTATCTTTTTTGGTGTTTCCTTCGCGTCTCGCTCCCGTCCCTCGCTGTCCTGCTCCACCCGAAAGTCACGTACGATCCCTCAGTAGTGACAATTTGCCACAGGCTGAGGAGGAGATAGAATCAACTGTAGGCGGCAAATAATCAGGAAAAAAATAAAATCTACATCGACATGGTGATGTTTGAAGTGCATTCTCATCCTGTGCTACAAAAGTATAAGACTCATATTTGCAGCAGAGCTAGTCTATTTCAGATATTCGTCGCTATTTTTACTTTCTTGTTTCCTCTACTTCTCGCCTATATTTCACAAGGTACATTTCTTTCCAAATTATCTTTTATCCGTCAATAATAGGACCTTGTGACGTTCACTTTATTGTACAATGGTAGGACAATAACGGTAACAGGGATTACGTCTGACACTAGCTCTGGATTTCAAAAACATCAATATATTTTCCGGTGCTTTGTTTAGGATTCTGGTTAAAAGAAGCTTCCTATAAAGAGCAACCAGAGGTTCATTTTAAGCACCAGTTTGTAGTATTTTTTCAAGGACCATCATCAGAGTCATACGTTGCTTACAGCACATACCAAAATTTCAACAATTTATTGAATGACAAGCTCCGAGTTCCTGTTACCAAGGTAACATACCAATTAACTTAGTAAAAGAATTACATTATTAAAGGACATATGACTTTAAAAAAATGAGTCCCAAGAAACCAACTCAGATGAAAGAACTTTTGAACTTATGAAGGATAGCCTTTATGGCTCTCCTTTATCTCACTTCATTTTTGAGATATGAAGATTTGTTTAATATATAAATGACTCAACTTTCTATGCTACACTGCATAATGGTTTACTGGGAAAACACATATATTATTGACATTATTTAATTAAATCTCTTGAAACTTTCCTTGTTTAGCACCATGGGATCCAGGACAAAAAAAGTTTAATCATTTGCATATTAAACAAATCTTAAAATATCAAGAACAAAGTTAGGTAAGGGAGAGCTGTAAAGGCCAATTTTCATGATTTCAAAAGTTCTTTCAACTGAGATAATTTCTTCTGAACTGATTTTTTTCAAGTCATATGCCCTTTAAGGTAGGAAAAATGAGCCTGTTGGCCATTCCAGAAACCAAGGAGAGACTGGGCTCTGAGTAACCAGTTCAAGCATCATTGGTTGTTGTAAACCTTCAGCCAATCACACCTTGTGCAGGTGACCTACCCTGTCTTTTCTGGATATCTGTAGTGGTCAATTCTTTGCTGTGCACATGATGGGCACTGGCCCCTATTATTGCATATGTACTGTATCACAGACCTTGAATTCTGAGGCATGCCATCATTCTAGTGCACTTCCACTCTGCTTAATTTGTTCCTGAGGTAGTGATTTACTTGGTACCTTAGCCAATCAATTGAAAAGCTTTAAAATAAATACCTCAAAATCTGGTGCCAGCAGACAATTTTATGAAGTAGAGTAAAAAGCAAATCCTAAAAAAGAATGACATGTTGAAAACCCAAGATTTAGGTTGATTGATATGATAACGATTGCAATGACATTTTCAAGATGTCATTGTTTTTCAGGATTTGAGTTTTACCCTATTTCACAAATACCTCAAATTGATCAGTTTTCTAATCATATTATGCAGCCATTTCTTCTTTAATGTTGTCTTCCCAAAGGAGGTCTTTCTCAAATCAGAGACTGTCAAGTCATCTTCTTGAACACCGACATTAATAGACCATGAGGTAAATCAGTCACTCTCTACCACTCCCCTAAGCAAAACCAGAGGATTAAGTTGCCCCTCTCCTGCTTTATGCAAAATTCAAGGACTGGCAACCTCAATTAACATTCTGTTGAATTTGAAAAGTAACTTCAGTTGGTAAATGCTATCCATACTTCCCAACCCTTCATGCAACTATCTGGAGTTTCCCCTTTTTCAGATTTCTTTCCAGTTCATCTCCCATATTCTCAGTACAGATGCCAATTTCTCCCATATTATTGCAGAAATCTCCTGCATAATCACAGTAAGAGAAATATTGTGAGAGTTTAAAAAGATCTTGGTCAGGAGAAAATGCCCAACCCCTTGTTAAAAAAATAAAATGGCCCATCTAATGGGTGTAGTAGGTACTTAAAACTGTACTAAATAGTGCTTTGGTTTTCCTTTTCTTTCCAGTCTTATGAGGAAGACTTAAATAGGGATGGAAAAAATGACTTGTTGCATTTTACTGTAGAACTACCAATAAGCAGCAAAGAAAGCATCTTTTCTGTGCAGTTATTGTTAATATTTGATTATAAACTACAGGTATGAACAGCTGACAACCATTCATTTGACTAGATGCAGTTTTTTAAAGTTATATATGTTTTTTTTAAAATTGGCTTGAAAATAGGGTATATATTATTATCATGTTATGGGTATTATATAATATTATTATTGATTTTGTTGGCTGTTATTATTTATTTAAATACATCAATTCTATGGCTATTAATACTTATAAGATTGACCCAAAGTACGGTATTGGATACAAATGTCTTTAGTAGCTTAATATATCATTATTATTTATATCCAGTATTATTTATATCTACAGCATCTAAAAGTGGTTGACTGACTAAAAGTGATTTCTTGTTTTGTTTTCTTTTGTCTTACTATCCATTGTCAGCGATTTTCAACATTTAGGATGGAGAGCATGGCATTCATTCAGCACTCCTCTCCTATTCCAGGAACACAATTTTACACAACTGGAGAACTGAAATTAAAACAAAAGTCCTTGCTCCGACACAGTGGAAGAATAACAACCTATAACGTAAGTAGTGCAATCTGTCATAAATATCTTGAAACTGACATTCAACTGCCTGATTTTGACTGGTCGGTATATGAATGAGCACCTAAATGTACCTTTGCTCACCATCTGAATCAGTGTACAGCTGGAGCTCAATGGCTTGAAATCTCTGAAGATTAAGAGATTACAGTCAGCTTATTCATGAGAATGTGTAGTATCATTCTATTTCAGAGTCATTCATGGGGTAATCTCATCCACATTGGATGAGAAATCCTGAAAGATACAAGTTTTAATCCTGCTCCAGTCATCTCAATATTTTTTTTGAGTTGGCTTAACTGTACATGTTAATTACAAAATTTTATTTTGTTACCCTGAGGATGACTCTGAAATGCAGCATGATTCTTTTCCTTTAGCAAACTGTAATTTTTAATGTTTAAGGATGGCAAAAGATAGGTATCATTGGGGGTCTCCTATGCCATGATGTTTGCCGCCAATAAAATGGCTTCACCAGACCACCTTTGATGTGAGTTGGAAGGGATGGGATTGGGCAAAAAATGTTTGATTTTTAGATACTCAGACATGCATTCTAATGGATTTTTCAGGGTAAAATGCCTTTAATGCCTTTAACATGGAATTTTTGCTCTTAGTCTACTCCTTCCAATTAATTTATCACTAAATAATATATTTTTAAGAATAAATCAATTGTAAGAAATCAAATTTTTGAGTAGGCAGTGCCTGCTTCTGCTACCCATGATGTTTGATTTTAAATTTCATTTAATGTGCTTTTCCACTCTCAGATGAGCAACTTACCCTAATTGACAAGCTAGATACCTGTGGGAATTTCAAGGACATACAATTGAATGCTATATTTATCCAAGAATCCACTAAAGGCATCATTTAGTGGTTTTAATTCAAAAGCCATGCTTTTATTTCTCAATTGTTGATAGATCTCAGGTTGTAGTCCCACTAGGAACTGAACACAGTCTTCCATCTTGAAGTTCTGAGAGGTGACCATTACACCACCAAACAAGTGTTAAGTTTACAGTAGTTTCCTTAAAGTTTCATAGTTTATTTATTGATACTGGATAACACTGTGAGTTAACTAAGCTGTTGTGACTTGAGGTCCAGTAAGGGCCATCCCCCATGGGTCCAGTGTTAGTATAGTAGGAAACTATATTACGTGAAGATGTGTGATGTATGGTAGGATCAAACTGGACCACACTCTTCTAACATATGACAAAGGTGTTTTTAATTAGACAATAAAAATTACACAGAGCCAAAATTAGACCCTAGTCACAAAGGTGATAGACAGGTGCACTACCACCATGCCACCAATATCCCATTTAGGTTTGAGGTCACAAAAGGTTAAGATTAGAGTTTATAATTTATCAAATAAGAGCTAGGGTTATGGGTTAATGTTTAGTAAACTAAAAAGTCATTTTTGATTGTTATGTAGACATCGGTCATTGACAGCAACAGTGTTTTTGCAGAGGCATATGATTTTAGAAACATTTTTGAGAATTATTTCAAAAGAAATGGTAAGTGAATGGACCACAGCATTGGAGGGATTTATGCAGGATTTTGAAAGGATTTTTTTGCCCTTTGAAATCATTTTAGCTGGGGTTCTCAGGGTACAAGAGCAAGCCAACCTTTTCTGCAAATTTGCAAAACACTGAAAATGCTTTTAATTTGAATTGCTATGGTTCTCTGCCCAGAAACAACCATCTATTGGTGGATTTAATTCACTTCAAAAAGACAGCTGAAGGGAAATATTTAAAAGTGAACTGTATGAAAAGCCCTGGCTAAAGCCTCTCACTTTTTGGCAGAAATGATAGTAGTACATTGAGTTAATTGTTTGTGTTAAAATATGAAATATTCAGAAATGTGTGAAAATTGTCTAATTTATGCATGCAGGTGATTTTAGTGCGCCTTGACAGTGCAGTGTTTGGAATGGACCACAAAATAATGGTCAATTAAACAAAGTACAAATTAAAATAACTGCGCCCACAGTCTACTGATCCAGTCAATCGCTAAAAATTATAATCAGCTGAGGAAAAGGTGGTGATGGCAGCTAAGCAATGTTATTTCGAATTTCTTCGATAAAATAAATTATAGTTTTTATGTTAAGAAAGACTAATATATTTAAGATTAGCCCATCGCCGTCTCCCTAGCAAACCCGACTTTTTACCATGAGGTCTCTGTCTCAACATTAGCCCCCCCACTTGAAATAACGCTCCGCCATCCCTGATGAAAATTTACCCGCAGTTTAACAAGAAGCCTTGCATTCAGTTCACTACCAGGGTGAAGTGTATTTCTTACGTCTTTCACATGTCAAGAACACAATCTATTTCACAACCCAAACTATGATTGTTTCCAAAATATCTTCGAGATAATTTTTTAATTATTTTTACGTAGTTACTTTGACAATTAGACTCCATTCCTATTTATTTTACAGTTACCACAGAGTATGTTAGTGCTTATCCTCTGTGGAAGACAGGTGGCGGGGCTGAAGCCACATTCATTCTTAAAGCTACAGTCTATTACCCTGAAGAAAGAATTTTGTATCCTTTTTTTTCAACTTCCAACATTTATAAACAAGAATAAGTTCGACAGTGTAGTAGTCTAGTAGTCACGCCCCACTTTATGGAAGTCCAATGCCAAGTCCGAATTTCCCGGTTCAAATCCGTGTCTACCTATCGCGAGTCCGAGGTCTTGGCATTCTGACCAAAGTTCGCGTTTCATATGGGTTTTTCTCTTTCAAGGGCAGATCTAGTTGGTTTTATGAAAAGGAGAGGATGTTTTATATTTTGACGAAGAGGAAGGTTACTTTATGTATGTGTGTAGCAGTCAGGCCACATATGTAGTTGTAACCCCGATGACGATTCTGAAGTAGATTGTTACTCTAAAACATCAGCTATGGATTGACCAGGCGGAAAACGTAATCTCAAGAGGAATATCAAAGCCCAGCCAAATATCTTTACGAAAGCCGGACACTGAAGTAAATATTATGATTTTACTTCTGTGTCCGACTCAATAGCTTTCGTAAAGATACTTTGCTGGGCTTTGATGTCCCTCTTGAGATTGCTACTCTGGTTAGACATTTCAGACAGGTGATTGTCTGGAGTCATATATTCCTAACCAGAGGAACGCAACAATATGTTTTGGAAATTAGTTATATCTTAACTACTTTGAAAGCTATCGCCCTGGCTTCTGGCAGTTGATCAAATTCGCTTGGATTCAGTATCTTTCTGTGCTGGTGATATTTCTGTATTTATTCGGCAGAATCAAGCGATTTGTCTTCGAGAATCAAATTCTGATGACCGTGCCACAGAAACTTCAAACGGAACATTTAGAATGAAAGTCACGTGATAACGGCCATTCCTGCGTATATGATGATCTCTACCGGTCTTGACAACCGTACAATTCTTTCCATTGTCCGCCGTTTACATCACATAGGACGGAGTCATGCGGTGAGAAATCTTGTAAGGAAGTGATAACACGTCGATCCGAGATCTCAACGCAGTCTGAGGGACAGTCATTCTCTCTCAAGTTTCTCTTGTGCTGGTACCTTTCCGTCTTAGAGAGCTCAAGAAATTTTGCAGGTTCCCGAGATATCTCGGTGTCATGGTTTAGGTCACTCTAAGAAGGAAAGTTATCTCGACTTCTAAGAAAACATTCTTTTGGTCCAGATATCTCGGAGTACGTAAGACAGCTCATGGATCATGTGGATGCTTCCGTCTTGGGGATCGAGACAGCTAAGGCACTATTACGTTTTGCTAGGTCATAGCAGAGATAGTATGGTGGACTCTACATTTCTGTCAAGTTGAAAATAAGAGAACTTTCTTGCTGCATTCGAGATATCCCTACTATTCGACAGACCTAGAATCTCTGGGGAACAAGCCAGAATAACGAATCAACGCGAGATCCTACGTCAATCCTAAAGAGCCTTCTTCTCGAACATTCTTTGCAAGGCAAAAAGGACCATCAAAGTTAGTTGAATTCACTCTTAAACATTCCACGTACAGCTCTCCAGTATCTGAAGCGACAAGCACACCCACGGCTTACAAGCATCTTCATTTAATTTAAAAACTGGTCACATGAAACGTCTCTTGTTGGTAGTGTGATATACCAAACATTGGGTAGTTTGTTGTTTTAAGTCGTTTTCACATCGATGTAAAAGTACTCAAATCCATATGTGATTGTTGAAAATATTCAACAAGTGTACCAATGGTTAAAAGCGAATGGAATGTCACCAACTTTACTTTTATCCCCAGATGTTCGCCAGCAGTAACCCAAATATTTATAGAAATACTCCTGAATTACATTTGGCCCTAGAAATTTTGTCAGAGGAAACTTGCTCGTAGAATTAATTTTTAACTTGTATGTTTGTATGTCGTAATGAACAACCTGTCAATATGACTGGTCAAACTCGAGTATATAATATTTTCCGACGGACTGTATTGTGTGCAAAACAACAATACAAAAGATGTTTATATCAAATTTTTATAAAATAAAACATATTCCAAAGAATAATGTCATCTTGAAAACTCAAGATATGAGTCAATACAAGACAAAACTATTGCTGAAACTGTGATATTTCGACTTTATTTCAAAGTCATTCTAAGACAGAATGATATTACAACATGCCAGAGTCTATATACAGGAGGTGTGAATCTGGCATGTTACTGTAATTTCATTCTGTCTGAGGATGACTTTGAAATAAAGTCGAAATATCACAGTTTCTACTATAGTTTTGTCTTGTATTGACTCGTATCTTGGGTTTTTAAGATGACATTATTCTTCGGAATGTTCTATTTTATACTTTTTGAAGTTGTCGGCTGGTCATGGTTTTTGGTCAAAGATTTTCGTGGTAACATAAACCACGCTAATCTTGTAAAAACTGTAAAATCGTTTCTCCTGATAATATCTCAGTAATCATGTTACACAACTTGAGCAAAGTCGAGCGTAGCATCTTAGTGTACATTGTACGGATTGTAGGTGTGGTTTGTACCAGTAGACTGTTATGTGCAAAACAATGTAAAAAAAGCTATTTATTTAATATTCATGACGACATTAAAGGTATCAATCTTGTTAAATTTATAAATTTTTGTGTCATTGGTTTTCCTAAAAAACTTAGTCTTCCATATATCGCTATCAGTACGTGGTCAACGAGGACCAGCTGTGACGAAATATTTTAATCTTCATCCCGTGTCAAGGCGTGCTCCCGCATGTTGTACATCTGCATGGACAAACAATCACCATAGTTCTACCTCATTTCACTGTCCCCTTTCTTGGTAGTAAATTTATAGGTGCATAGCATTCAAAATTTCGTACCTACTAAAAAAACTAACGCTCAAATGTTTTCATTTTTATGGTTGCAATAATTTTCAGAGTACATTCATTCTTTCAATATACACCTAGAAAACATTGTAGTTATTAAACTTACTATTACTTTGCGTGTGCAAAACGCGCTTGTACGCCGGTGCAGAAGATTGTTTCTTCACGTTTTTAACACGTGAGCCTAATGATCAATTTGGTGAATCAACTAGTCTGGGAGGAGAGGCGTTTGCAAGAACAGTTATGTGAACAATTAGAAGTACTAGTCCTGCAGTAACATCAGCCGGTTAACTGCAAATTGTAAGATTGCATTAACATTCTCGATAACCAGGTGATGGACCTTCAGCATACGCGAGCGTTACCGATGACGTGTCCTTGCGGCAGAATACAAAGAAATGACTGATAAACTCCCCAGGGATTCTCTGCATCTAGGCGGTTCTACCACCAAGTTGCCAAAAGCATCATGACGGAATGTCAACATTTACAACGTAGAAAATTATTGATTGTTTTAATGTCAAACTTTTGACTAACACTGTTGAAAACGTTTAAGAAGAGAAAAAATACGTTAAGAGGTCTTTGCGCCATGAATTACGCGAGATTACACGGGTTCAAATTAATACGTCTTTAGTTAACTTTTGCATTACCTTCGTTTATCATTCGCAACCTGCAGCCAGCAGGTGGAGAGCGCTAACTTTGGAAAGGGTGTGGTTAAATAAGGACACGCAGGAGAAAATCTGTCACTGTTTAGGAGTAGCCGTAAAAGACGTCTTAATCAAGGCCCACCTGGTCTAGGCCGGTGTGTTCATCTTCACAATATTGCTTACAGGTCTGGACCGGATCTTTTTCAAGCAAAACTTAAATTCGACAGCGAAACATTACTAAGACTTTCTTATAGACCTTAGCTTGAAAGAGGTCACAAAGTTTTACTTGCAGGGCTTCGGCAACAGTTTGCACAGTTGTTTAAATGAATCATGCCTGGATATGAGGTGAAGTTTACTGTTCCTTTGGATAAATCATTCGAATGTCCTGTATGTTGGAACGCATTGCGCGATGCTGTTCAAGTTACGCCCTGTGGACATCGAGTCTGTCAGTCGTGTTTGGAGCCAATTATGAGGTGAGTAGTATATGTTGTACTCGTCCGTTTACTGTATTTTCATAAACTATTCCGCTGCATAGGCTGTCACTGAAAGCCATTTTTATCACCAATTTTAAAGTAACATCCTCTGCGGCAAGTTTTTGTTTAACATCAGTCGCAGATATTTTTACACATGTACTTGGCACAAATGCATCATACTCGTGACAGAAGACTCGGGTTACGTGATCTAACTTTGTTCGTTTGTGTTACAACTTCTAAAAAGAATTTAGGGAAAAAAGATAAGAAAAATCAAAACTCGTGGACCAAAAACGCGCAACTTGTAACAAGCCTGCATTAGCATAAGTGAGCCAATAAAGCCTTTTTAATAGTTTCAAACTGCAATTACCAAAAATAAACGACATAAGACTTCTGGTGACAACTTGTACCTGGTCCGATGCAGAAAAAACCTTGTTGCCACTCCCAAAGAACTCGCTCCAGACTTGTCAAAAACGTTGTTCACTTTGACTCTGCTAAACATTGCCGATTTTCTCTGGGTACTCCGGTTTCTTGCTGTAGTAGCACTGGACATATGAGGTATGGTCCTTACTGAACCTATCGTGAGAACAACAATTTGCTGCGACAGGTTTGTAAAAGTTCAAAGAAATCTCACACTTGCTACATGCTGAGGACCGACTCGTTACATGCTTGCTCCAAGCACATTAAGTTATTTAGTTGAGAGGCTTTTGCGTACGTAGGTGGAAATATACCTAGCATTTCTCTACCTTTATGAACTAGTATTCATCAAATCTCTTGTCTCCGTTATGATTTATAGGAACAAAAAACCACGATGTCCTTTGGATAATCTTCCTCTAAACGGAGAAAAGGTAATAATACCAACACCAACAGCACTGGAAATGATTAGACCTACTAAAACACAAAAAGAATGGCAACAGTTGTTACAAATTTCCCGTGAAATACTGCATTCAGTGCTTGCTAGGATTTGGCCAACTATCTGATTGCCTCGCGACATACTCCCTCGCATCGGCTTCACATTGCTTCCGTGTTCTTAAACGACACAGCCAGGTTGAACAGCACTCTTACTGCATAAGGCAATCATTCCAGTTGTTCTCGGAAACTAAGGATCAATATATCTTCATAGGTGTTCCCCGATAATGGATGCCTTCGACAGATTTTAGCTTTGGACATATTCTGCAAATACCACGAAGATGGTTGCGAATGGTCTGGACCTCTTGCGGAAGCTATGGTATTTTGTTTTTATGTTTTTTTATTCTTTATTAATTCATTTTTGTTTATTTTGTTGGTTGTGTAGTTTAAATTACATCGTATATAAAACCAAAGGTTTAGGAAACTTCTTAATATTTGGAGTAAAACTAATGTTTTGAGCGAAGGCCCTTTATCGGAGTGTAACTTGACTCTGCTCCTTAACTACTCACATTCATATTCACATAGCTGTGTACATGACTCCGATGACGGGCCTTCGCTATAAATTCACTTTTGCTACTCCAGAGTTTCAGCATTCCCCTTAAACTTTTTGTTTTATACTCGTCGTTTAAAACTACCTGGGCAGCACTCTTTTACTTGTCATTCTGTCGTCCATTAGTTTATCATAAATTACTTTTCGGTTCACTAGTCTATCGATTCATATCTCTCCAAATTATAATTTATTCTGGACCAAGACAGTCATTTATTAATTCACCCATCCATCCACCCATTTATCCACCATTTATCTATTTATCCACCCATCCACCCATTCATCCATCCATCTATCCATCTATGAATCCACCCATCCACCCATCCATCCATTTACCTATCCATCCATTTATCCATCAATCCGCCCACCCACCCGTTTATCCATTTATCCATCCATACACCCACGCACCCATCCATCCATTTATCCATCCATCCATCCACCCATCCATCCACCCACCCATTCATCCATCCGCCCATCCATTTATCCACCCATCCATTTATCCACCCATCCATCCACCCATCCGTTTATCCTCCACATAATCTAATTTACAAACTTAGGACATGAACTCTTAATACACACCGACTACATTTTCAAAATTGCTAGGATCATGAAGACGACTGTGGTTATGTTGCCATGGAGTGCCCAAAGAGCTGTGGAGCGCTTATAAAAAAGCGCGACAGAGAAAACCATGACAAAGAATGTGTATTCCGAGAAGTAACCTGTCAATATTGCAACCATGGTGTGACTGTGGCCGAACAAGACGTAAGTATCCTGGTCATTGTTCACAGAAAGTGTTCGTCTACTTTTTTTAAATTTTAATATTATTATTATTATTAATTTATTCTATTTATTTATTCTTATTTATTTATTATTTATTCCCTTACAGTCGCACTTGGAACGGTGTATTAAGTTACCCATTAATTGTCCATGGCAATGTGGAGCAACTAACCTCACGCGAGATGTGGTGGGTTAAATAACGCTACTGGGGTTTTTACTTCAAAAGCAAAATCCTTGAATTATGCAATGTGGACAGAACAGCGAACGAACCGACCGACAGACAAAGGAAAGAAACTTATACATTCAAACTAACGTGTCTTCATTACGTAATAGAAATCAACTATTACGCCATGGACAAGAACACTTTATTTTCATGTTTTGTTCTTATTGATAAAAGCTTTTATTTCTTTTTCTTTCACGTTATGCCTTCTGACGTTCCAGTTTATTACTAACAACTTGTTACTCTTCTATCGTTTGAGTCTGATTACAACTGATGTTTTATCTTGGATTGATGGAATTCATTTGTGGACGAACTACATAAACGAAGGAAACTGACTTGGGACTGTTTCCAGCAAAAATAATGCAATATAACAGCAACGGACATGCAATACTATCCGATTACGTAGAAACTACAAGACCACTTTACCGACACGAATGCAATCTGCCAAGAGGAGGAACGACTACGACAACGCACTTTCAACAAAACGCTGGGACTGATTGTTAATTCTGATTAACTTACGCTGGTCTCGAAATATATAAATAATTTTCACTCAGTCCGTTGTTACTTTCGACTGTCGTTAAGGACTTAATGTTTAATGTCTTCCACCTATTTTTTAAGTCAACTTCGAAATTTTGTGAAAAATCTGTTCAGGGTGTCCCGAAAAAATGCCACTCATCTAACATTCCATTAAAACTTTTTTGAAAGGTGGAACATAACGGCGCACTTAGATACGAAAGCCCTGTTCTTGTTTTTTTATTGTATGCCAACAATACGGAATATCGTAAATCTATTTAGTACTTAGTAATATTTATTTACTTAGTACTATTTACTTAGTACATCTATTTAGTATTTAGTACATCTATTTAGTAGCTAGAGCACTTGCACGGAAGGTATCTCTGAACTTATCTTGTCCAACTTTAACAGAAACATTGAGCATGGGAGTGCATTTTCTTATCATGGAAGGATGTAAATAATTAATTATTCGTCTCTGTTGAGTTTCAAAACATAAAATCGGAATGCTAGGTTGTCGTACAGGCATGCAAATTTATAACTTGGACTGCTATTCTATCCAAGTTCTATCTGAAGTTCGAGTACTACGTAAGCGTACTGTGTTGTTGTGCCTGCATGTCAGGCAATTTCATTGTTTTCGACCCCATCTTGTCAAGCCTTAACAACTCTCGGTTATTATAGTTTTTATTATAATTTCAAAATGTTTCAATTGTGAACTGGCATTTTTATACATACATACATGCATATATATATATATATATCGATTATTTATTTGTCCTTTTCGTAGATTGTTACCCATAAACTAGAAGACTGTCCGCTCAGTGTTTTAGAGTGTAAATATTCCGACGCTGGATGCACGTTTAAGGTAACTTGTAAACCAGAAAATGGGCCGTAGTACTTTAACTAATTTTTGATTAAAATGGAAGAGACGAACTTTGGTAGCACGGTCTGTCACTTAAGACAAGTGAACGGAAGTATAGACGAAAGAGCGATTGAAAGAGCGAAGACGAAAAAAACGAAAACAAATGAGCGAACGGTTATGAAAATTAAGAGTTTCGGCTTTTTTTTCTATGAATTTGAGAAAATATTTATTTTTGCCATCATAACATTATTATGATGGAATCGAAACATTTTTCAAAATAAATATTTTATCCCTTACATTTGTGTACAAATGTATTTCAAAAACGTTTCTGACAAAAGTTTAGAGAAAACTTGAAATATTCTTTTATCCTGGTTGTCTACAGGGAAAAAGGGATGAGCTGAGAGAACATCTCAAAAAGTCGACTGAAGAACACTTGCATTTGGTTCACGAAACGTTGGTAAAACAACAGAAATGTCTGGAAGCTCAAAACGAAAGCATCCGGCTACAAAAAGAGCACATCAAACTTCAACGAGACGCGTTGAGTTCGTACAGGAGCGAACTTCTCGAGATGAGGAGTAAATTTGCAGACGGGGAGCTTGTTTGGAAGATTTCACAGTTCAGTCGTAAACTAAAGGATGCCAAAGGCCTGCGCTCACCTGAACTGATAGTCAGTGAGCCGTTCTACACACATAAAAATGGATATAAAATGTGTGCCGGGCTGTGGATAAATGGGTTTGGCAGCGGAAAGGGAAAATACATTTCGGTCGGATTGCAGGTGAGGCCGTAGCTATAACGGAATATCATATCTCGTTAGATTGTTATTTACTGTAATAGAACGTGTTATGTTGTATTCTATTTCGTTGCGTGGGATTGCTAGAACTTTATGTTGTATTCTATGTCGTTCATGAGTAGTCGTGTCATGTGTTGAGTCGTGTTGTAGCATGTCGTGTTTTGTCAAGTCGTGTGTGTCGTGTCGTATTTTACTTCGTTGGTGCGTGTGGTGTTTTGTTGTTGTACACTGTTTTCTTGAGTTTCGTGTTGTGGTTTGTTGCGTCGCGATGTCTTTTGTAGTGTTGTCCTTTCGGGTCCGTTATCTTTCCCCGATAACACATTGCTGAGTTGACTATTCATTTATTGACTTAAGCTGGGTTTACACACTGCGATTAATCGGGCCGATTTCTGGCTTCGGTGCATGTTAAGTTGAGAAGCAACCAACAAAACGCTCCAATTAGCCTGCTTTTTGTTAATCACCATACACCTAAATCAGAAATCGACCAGATTAATCTTAGTATATAAACGTGCCCTTATACATGTACTTTGGTTAGTTTGGTGTTTACAAGTTATCCATCGTTAGTTTCGGTTTTCATTCCTCAGGTTATTATTGGTGAATATGATGACATTCTTTCTTGGCCTGTAAATCCACGATTTAGTTTCACTCTCCTTGATCAGCGTGACAACGCCAAAGATCGCCGTAACGTCATCGCAAGTTTTGATCCTCACTGGATCGCTCGGCCTACTCCCGAAAAGCAGCTGGGAAAAGGCGCACGGAAATTTGTCCTCCAAAGCGTCGCGTGCAGTAACCAGTACTGCAAGAACGACGCGTTGTTTATACGATTTGGTGCCCACGTTTCGACGAGGGTTCGAAATTTTACCTCTGTTGATGTGTGAAACATGTATTTTGTTAACTTCGCTAAATACTTTAATATTAATGTTAGAATATATAGTGCTCTTTCTTTCTAGTGCCACCGTCGGGTCCATTTTAAAGTTAATCTATCTTAAACACGGAACGAGCGCATAAAAGAAGGAACCTCTTCCTTAGAATTCATTCTAGTGTATCTGAACATGGCGGGTTCGTTAACATTAAACACTACTCGAAATTTGACGTTGATTCATTCAAGACTTTACGTTCATCAGTTATGGGTTATAGGTCAATTTAGAGGCTAAAAGAACTTTGTAGAAAAGTACTCTTCAAGTGAAAAGAAGTAAATTACGCAAACAAGCCATGAATTTTTTTTCCAACGTCGTGAATAAAACTTATTATAGTTTGTAAGATATAAGTTCACGGCAACCAGGTGAAAGATCCGACATACCAAATGCTACTCTGGTTTGTAAATTTTATGAACGTAACCTAAAGAAATTACAGTTCACGACCCAACGTTTCGACACTCCGGTCTAGTGTCTTCATCAGGGGTGATCTAAGCGTCGT
>JBAHVQ010000035.1:1584918-1600451 GCA_036872915.1 Nanipora kamurai
AGAAGAAACAAACTCCGAACAATAGTGTCATCTTGATAACTCAAGATATGAGCTAAAATCAAGAGAGTTACAATGAATTTATTTTTTTAAGTTGTCGGCTGGTTCTGGGTTCTTGGTCTAAGTTCCGGCAGTTTCCCAACCCTTCTTGTTTTCTACAAGTCATTCAAAATTGCCTATGCAGCACAGAGTCTTTTACTCTTGGTTTTACATTCTTTCGTAAATCTGCTCTAATTAAAGCCTGATTTACACTAGCGGAATTTTCCGCGCGGAAAATTCCACTTGTGGAGATCAGGCTTCAATTTGCCTCTACACCACTGAATGTCACGCACCTCCTTGGGGTGGTAATACAAAACTTGAATTTTCTGTTAGCAACTCTGTCACATTAGTGCTCCTCACCCGCTCCAATGCGGTAGTTTTTTTCGCGCTCTTTAACCAAATCCAGATTTTGTCGTATGAATCTGGAAACGTTATTCAAATTTTGTCAGCTGATTGGACAAACCTTCTCCTGCCGACATTGAGAGGATGCAAAACACTACGACTGACTGTAGACAAATGACTAGCAAGTTCCAAACGGTTGCATGATGAAATTCATTGAAAAAAAGAACAAATGTGTTGGTGAAGGTACTTGTAGTTTCTCTTGAAAATCGTGTTCATGTATTTACAGGTCGGAAACTTCCTCAACCAAACTACGAAAGAGGATTTGCTATTCCGAATGTGCCTAATAACAATGAAGAACGACAAAAAACGTGCTGTTGACGTGGTTCAACAATCAATGGAGAAGAAAATGTGTTGTGAACCAAGCAAGAGTCAGGTCTTTTAATTGCGTATAAAAGTAAATCTAATTAAGTAGTGGGCATTTTCTGTCTCTACGTTAGTAATTAGGGGTGAATGTAATAAACTACAAGTCACAGTTATTCAGCTAGTATAAATCATTCGATATCTGCAGGTATTTATCAAAATTAAATACGTTTTGTTGTACTTGCTTTTTCGTTAGCAGACGACAAATTGTGTAACATCAGGCCCCTTCTTTTAAGCGAACAAGCAGTGATCTATATGTATTAGGCTAATCTTCAACCCGATATTCCATGTACGTACTTTGTATTCGGTCAGGATACTGGGAAATTCAGTCACTTCTTGCAGTACTATCACAATTTGAAATTTGTTTCTTAAATTCAACCCAAAGAAAAATAATAACCTAGTCATGTTTTGAGTGATTAAACAATTTTACCTCAATTTTCTACTAAAATGTTAGAGAAAATATTGATTGTGATGAGAAATCATGTCATACACCAATAGAAGTGTTCGATGTAATATCCAAACACTTAGAAGTTGGTTAAAAACTCATCTATCCCCTCGCTTTTCAACAAACTTCTCGCATATTTTATATTAGATCGATCACTCCTTGTATTTAACGTATAACCTCCAAACCTTTCTATCAATCCAAATAAAATTCGATGCAACTAGAACATCTATCTGTTGTACACGTGAGTTGCATTGTCATGATTTTTCTACGGAACATTAAATCGTTTTTTGATTGGAGATAATTTCAGGATGGTGTCTTTGTTTTACAGCTGGGCCTTTTCATTCCGTATTATGGAAGCTGGAATTATATCATGCCGTCAGAATTATTGTTGATTGTTCTCAGTTTTTCTTTTTGATGATGTAATGGTATTCTTGCGACATCGGGGCCACATTTACAAAAATTCACATGATGTTTCACCACTTGTCACTTGCTGCCTAAATTTGCCTCGAAAAATTTTAAAGCGCTATTAAGACCGTGAACGTAGTTTTGAAACTATGGAATAGATTGTTTTGTATGTAGATTGTTTGGTTGTGTAACGTTTTATGCTAGTTAATCTGTAATTTTAAAACTACGAAATTAAACTGGTTGGCAAGTAAATTGGTTGGTTAAGCCGAATTTTATTCTAGTTAGCTATCAAATTTCACAAGGCAAGAACTAGTTTTTAATATAAACCTAGTTTCATTAAACTGCTTCAAACATACTTAAGCCTCATGTTTCAGCCGAGATATATTAATCCGTTGATATCCACATCACACTAAAGGTATATTTCCATTTGCATGCACGTGGATACGGGTAAGAAATCAGCAGAAATTGCCGTGACTAATAATTATCGAATTGTTTTCAAGTAGGGAGTTCAAGTAAACATTACAGCAACGTCTACGGCAACGTGTTCTTACTGTAGAGAAATGGCACTGGAAACTGTATCTATGGAAACGCAAAGAGACATTTAGTTATTTGAATAACTCAGGACGAGGTCATACCCGTATCTGTATCGATACAAATGTAAACGTACCTTAATACGTAAACACGTTTAAATTCTGTTTCATATTCATGCAGTTTTTGTACACTGACGTATTTGACGAGTTCTGATTGGTAGTTGTGTACGACATGAGCAGGCATCTCGTCATGGCAATGTTTAAAGCTGGGATCGTCATGGAAGTTCACTGGATTTCTGATAATTTTATTGCAAAAGTGTTTTAAGTTTAAACAAAAGCTTTATTAACTAAAAAGCCCTAGACTGGAAAGCTTGCTTGTTGTTGTGATGTATTCTATTTTAAAATTAACTTGATGTACTCAAATTGAGTGCACTCGAAAATAAATATAGCACGCTGCGTCGTCACGTGCTGTGCATATTTTGTCGTTTCTCGCCAGTGAACTCAGATGAAAATCCAGATAACACCATCCTGAGTTTTTAATCTTAAACAAAGGCAACAAAGTGTAACTCACTAAGGATGTTTCTTTATGGAAGCACAACAACCCTTTTAGTAAGGCTGGCCTTCGTTTCCGACATTCGGATTCTCGGTGAAATCCCTTGGGAAATTTGCTTTCGTTTGCATGAGAGTAGATCTGAAAATTTGCCATGTAAAAACATTGAAGAAGGTTGGGAAAAGATAACGTACGCATGCGCATCTGAAACTTTTTCAGGGCCAGCATCCTTAAAAGGACTAGAAAATGCCCACGTAAAAGGGAGATCAAATCTAGCTCTATAACTTGGGGTAGTCCTACCAAGAGGGCTGGCTACATGGGCGCAACGAGGGGAGGGTCGGGAGGGGCGGTCGCCCCCCTTTTCGGGAGCACGAGGAAAATTTTGAAGGTCAAATGTAATACTTCTGGCTCTACTCTTTTTGGCACGTTTGAGTTTTGATGTTTCTATATTAGACTTTGAAGATATGAAGCTCCAAATGTAAAGAATTTTTTGTAATCATAATTCTGTAAAAACTCGCTCCAGAATGCTGGAAATGGCATTCCAGGGACACTAGATTTCAACATGCCCCTGGCCCCCCAGTAGCTTTCCAATAAAAACGACCCCCCTTCCAAAAATTCTGGTTGCGCCCTTGGCTGGCTCGCATCTATATAAACACCCACACTGCGAAAAAACAGCTTTGCACAAATTTGACACGTTGCAAATTCCTTGGCGAATTTACTCCCAGTTAAATTTGCGTTTGGTTTGCCACGGTTGCGATTTTAAATTTGCATCACTACGGGTTTGAAACATACTTACACGCGAGTTTGCGACGCTGTAAACGTGATAAACGAATTTGCACAGGTTTTGCTGCGAAGCAAATATGATGCAATCACGGTATTTGAAACTATGCTGTAGGTGCAAATGTTTCACAAGTACGATATTTGCAGCTTTAAAATTCTGGGAACTTTGGTAGCGCCCTTAGTGTTTACTAGGTAAAATTGGCAATACAGGTTGAATGATTTGTAAAAAACCATGCGCCAATGAAGTAGATTTTGTCAAGTACATTATTTTACAGATATATCAGAAATAGAATTCTTAACTTTTGTACCATCGATAAGTCAAAATTAAAAACTTGTAGTTGTGCCGCCCCGTCTCGCAATGTTTCGCGCTTGGTGATTTATGTCAAGTGGCGAGCCCACCTTTGGGAGCCTGGGTACTAAACAACAACGAGTTTCAATATGGCTTCCTTGACAACGTTGACTTTGGAAAAATAGAAAATGGCCAAGAGAGAACCATGTCAACCAAGGGTAGGTAATTTTCTTTCAAAATACGGTTGAAAACTTGCTCTCTTAGACAGCTCTTTTATCACTTTAGGCCAGACAAAGCAGTTGGAAACAGGCTCAAAGAAAACCCTTGTAAGACCACTTTACTGTTCACTTTATACACAAGTTTGAGTGCACTTTTCTCAGTTGTTGTATACAAAGTCAAAGTATACGAACTTGATATATGATAAGACATCAAAAAAAAAATTAATTGTTCACGAACTTTCGCGTCTCTTCTCTTCTTTTAGTGACAACAGCCGTACAATACGGTTCAAGTGCTCGCTTCAAAACACTATAATTGATGTTCTTCGGAACAAAGGATGGCAAGAGGTGAAAGAAGGGTCAGTTAGAAATTGTCGTACCTTGTTTACTGAAATACAGGCCCGTTTCAGAGCCCTTGAGGGACCGTTATATGAGTGTATCTGTTTGGAAGCCCCTTGAGCTGGGGTGCATGGTACCAGGTATTCCTCTGCAGGTCTTCACAAAATGTGGTTGGAGTACTGTAGGGGTACTATAGTATTATATTATAGTAAAGTACTATAGTGTTATATTAGCAGTTATGCCTGACAGCCTGAATAGTTCATTAGTATTTTCACTTTGTAGGGAGAATGACTGGGACATTTTCTGGTGTGATGTTGGGTGGATGCGGGAAAATTATGACCATTTTTATCTACAAGAGCACGTGAAGATTTGTCACTTTAGAAATCATTATGAAGTGAGTTTAAATTGTTGTGATTTGTCACCAAATAACAATGATAATGATAATTGTATTAGTACCAATTATAATAAAAAATTATAATTATAAATATGATCATAGTTATAGTTGTGGTTATGGTTAAAGTTACATTTATAATATATTATAATCATTATCATTAATGGTAAGAACAAGTATAAAGAAAATACATAATAAGAATTCAATAAGTACAAGAAATGGCATACATTATGCCATAATGTATTTTATATAGTGTAGTAAGTGTGTTGTACTATATGATGTAACACTACCATGTGTTCTATCAGTGATCATAGTTTAGAATTTATGTCATGATCCAGTTAAGATAGTTGCTTTAATCATTTGATTAGGCATGGTATGATTATGGGACTGGTAGGATACGATATTAGAATTATATATTTTTATAATTTTTTAGCTAACACGAAAAAATCTCATGGTTAAAAATCTCAAGAGGTTACGAAAACAAATGGAGAGAGAGCATGGAAAGTTAGTGGCTTCAAAGTATCCTTTTATTCAAATAAACTTAGACATATTAAAGATGTTTTGTTTTGGTAGAAGAAGCAATGAAATGCTCTAGTTTATTAATAGTTTCCAAGACTGCTTTGAGTTTTTAAACATGATTCATAAATACAACATAAAATACTTCAATTCTTTAACCTGGGTGCAGATGTGACTTTTATCCAACAACTTATGAATTACCAGTAAGTATAAGATTTATAATCGTCATTTTGAAAGTTTCAAGAATCTAAGTAATGTTCTCCTGCTCAACATTTCAGTCTGAGTATCACATATTTGTTGAAGAATTCAAGAAGAACTCAGGCAGTGTATGGATAATGAAACCTGTAAGTACTGGACTATCCTTTTCTTTGTTTCATTTTTACTTGTTGTGGTTTGGTGATTCTTTCTTCATTTTGTTCTGTGGAGCCTTGATATACCCAAGAAATCTATGGTAAGAGAGACTGTAAAAAGGCTCCATTGTACTTCTTTGTTAGTTTCTATTTTTGTTTAATCTTCTGACCTTTTGTTGAGACCTTTGTATTAAATCCTTCTGCTCTGCCAATTATTGATAGATAGTTTCACACATTAGGTTGCAAAATCTCAAGGGAAAGGGATATTCCTGTTTAAAAAATTAAAAGACATAATTGATTGGAGAAAGGTAATCTGTTTTGAGTCAATTGCCTGTGCCATCCTGATCTGACACAACTTTTTTGACACAACTTTTTACTCATTTTTTTGTTCCACCTGAAGGAGGATTATTACAGAGCTCCAGTTGATGAAAGAGTAAGTGGAATATGATGGATTTAGATATATGTCATCCAATATTTATGCAACAAGTTCATAAAATAGAACAGTAATTTGAGGAGTAAGACAGATGGAGAAGTAGGGTATATGGCTGGGATGTACAGAATTGTTTGGGATATATTGAGGTTGCATGAGGTAGTGTGGGTTAGGGTGGCCTGGAGCTAGAGTATAGTGGTATTGAGTAAATATATGGTAGTATGTCAAGACAAGTCATAGCTAATTAAACTGAGAGGTCCCTCTTTCTATTAGATATAGCTTGGTGGTTTTGTATTTGATAAAATAACCTGAATGGGATGGGTAGGATGCGACAGGGAGAAGTTGGGGTGTTATGTGATAATATATGATATGACTGAATAGGATAGGTTAGAATAAGAAAGCATAGGATAAGATAGGATCTAAGATTGGATGAGATTGGAAGAGATGGGATACAGGAAGATGAGATAGGATGGAATGGGATATTTTACCATGTAAAATACTTTCTAGACTGGCAAGGAATGAGTACATCTTCGATACTTATTTGCTGAGTCGTAAATTTCACGTTTTTTGCGCCAAAACACGAAAGTTTAATCGAGTGTAAAGAAACTTTGAAGTTTATTTTTAATGTAAGATTTTTACGTAATGAAAAGTTTTACAAGAACTTTTCACGTAGTGATGTACTTTAGTATTTTAGTGAAGTCGAGTGAATAAAGTTCCTTGTTTCCATAAAATCATACCACACTGTATGGCCTTGTTATCGTATCGCTAACCTTTCTTGATAAATACAAATTCGTTTCGTAGAAAGATGATAAAGAACAACCGGAAACTTATATTGTTCAAAGATACATCGAGAACCCTTACCTTATTGGAGGTGAGTAACATGACAAGCGTACATTGGTTAAATTTTATTACTTTAGGTCGGTGCGCTAATTGATTAAATTGTTAATTACAGGAAGAAAATTTGACATTCGCGTCTATGTCTTGGTGACGAGCGTAAGTAGTGATGTAATTGGTCAGTGCAATCCTAAAACCTAATTTTGAGAAGTCCTGGTTTCCATGAAATTTCTTTGTCCTTTTTCTCTGATCGATATACTTATGAATTATTTGCCTTGGCGAGAAAACTTGAAGGAAACTCAATACAAACTAACGACCATGGAAAAATTACCAGTAGTGCTCTAAGTTTCTTTATTTCTGTTCATTAATTAGTACATGCCATTAGTGGTCTGGCTGTACCGGGACGGCTTTGCGCGCTTTTCAAACACCAGATTTTCTTTAGATTCCATTGACGACACTTGTATCCTTTAATTTTTTGCGTTTAATTCAAACCTTTTGGTTGTGAAAATGCTTCTGTACCAGACAAACAGAGAAAAACGCCGTTAGACTGCCGATGAGATAAAATATTGCGACCTTCGGTTGTGAAACGGAAGGTCAGTGATTTACGCCAATTTATGTGATAATTTGTTTATTCAATAGCCGGACTCCAGTTTAGTTTGTCGTCGTCAGTTTTCACGACACACTCCGAGGCATTCTCTTCCCCTGTTTAAATTTTTTGCAAGTTACGTGTATGAGATTCTTTCAATTAAAATTCCTCTATTACCAACACATCTTCCTTCTCATCCTGCATCACAGTCGGATCAGACATATCGTAAATTCAAAATATTGTCATAAAAAAAATACGCTTAACCTTAAGGAGACATCCATCTTACGAATGTCGCCATTCAGAAAACAGCTCCTGATTATGACCCTGAGAAGGTAAGTACTGTATAGAGCACTATCAGTGGTTGTCAACTGCTACGCTTTCTTAGTCACGTACGATAAGGCAATGCACGCAAACTTGCCGTAGCTTCCTCGCCAAAGGTGTGCTTTATGACTATGGCTATGATGGTTCAAATGTACGTCTTCATTTGCCGCGTGAAAGATAGCAAATTCACGAAAAAAGAAAGAAACAATCCTTTGCCAACGAGATATGAAAACAAAATCCACTTGAGCTCCAGTCCTCCACGGTCACTATTGTGACAAAAAAAATCGGATAAGCTTGGTCGTTCATCGTCGCTTTCGAGCAGGAAGGGTTACGTTTGGCAGGCTACTACAGAACTATACTATGAAAAGATTTAATTAGTTGAATCTATAAGAACATGGATCTACAGAATTGCTAAATACGCGCGTTATTTTAAGTACTGCTTCCGTTGTATTTTGTTTTTCCTCTTATATCCATATAAAAAGGAAAATAAGGGAAAGTTTTAGACGTAAGAAAATATATGAAAATGTACTTCCTTTGACAACGTTTCGAATGAAGTATATCAGTATCCTTTTGATTTCATGTCGGACACGCCGCCGGAGAAGTCTTCGGAGGAAATACATAAGTACAATTGCCTATGTATTTTTTGGAGCTCTAGTAAATTCCCCCCTTTTGCTCGCATTTATTGTTATATGTACAGCCTTGTTATGTAATTTCTTAGGCATTGCAAGTCTGGGATATCTGATGTTGCATACTCTAAGTTTGTCCGAGCCACCATGGATGTGCGCCTCATTTCTGTATCTTGTTTAGGGTTGCAAATGGTCGCCTCAGCGATTAAGAAAGTATCTCACAGCAAAACACGGTATAGAGGAGGTTGGTGTTGTTAAAGTTTTTAACCCGAAGTCCTTATATCCGCCGCCGATCTATATCTCTATCTGACTGCGCGTTTATACGCTACGATTAATTTGGCTGATTTCTGTTGTAAGTGCATGGTAACTAACAAAAATCTCTCTATATGACTGTGCGTTTATACACTACGATTAATCTGGCCGATTTCTGGTGTAGGTGCATGGTAATTAACAAAAAGCAGACTAATGTGAGCCCAAGGAGCGTTCTGCTGATTACTTCTCAAGTTAACATGCACCGGAGCCAGAAATCGGCCCGGTTAAACGCAGAGAGATGTAAACTAAATGGACTATGAAATGCAATATCTAATTTTGTTTCTTTCCAGGTCGAAAATCTTTTTCGACTTATTGACGAGGTGATAATCACAAGTTTACAAGCCGTCCAGAAAATAATTATTAACGATAAACACTGCTTTGAACTGTATCCTTGATACAACGGCGAGAGGTTACTGAGTAAAAGTTCTTTATGTTGTGGGAATAATTATATTCATTTAATAACTTTTTAGTACGTGTTTGTTTGTTGTTTACATGGTTACCTGATTTGCTTGATTAGTCATTTGTTTCGTTCCTTACGTGCTTATGTATCTGCACGTGTCCTTATTTATTTATTCATTTATTCATTTCTTTACTCATTTATTCATTCATTTATTTTATTCATTCATTTGTTTTATTTATTTATTTATCTATTCATTCATTTATTTGCTTATCCGACTATTGGTTTACCTGTTTGTTCCCTCATTCATTTATTCACTTATTCGTTAGTTCTTTTTTCGTTTTTTCCACCTATTAGCTTATTCGTTTGCTCATTGGGTTTTTTTATTTATTTATTCATTCATTTACGTATGTACGAATGTACTGTATGTACACTTATCAAACTCATTAGTAATTCAGGAGGAAAATTCAAAATAAATGAATGTTCAATCAATATCTGTAAATCGAGTAATAAAAGTTAACGCCCAGCAAATAACTTTAAGAAAAACCATGACATTGAGATCTGTAACTCGGTAAGAGACTTTGCCTGAATTTACGTAAACTTTTCGTCCATTTACAAAGTTAAAATCACTCCAACTTTAAAAATAGCTTGAAAACATGGCTAGTTAGATGCGTCCGTTTGATAAGTAAGATAAAGCATTGCCACTCGACCTGTATTTGATTTACTACGGCTCGCTTGCAGCTTGCCTTGTAAATCAGATACAGATTGGCTGCTCATGCTTTATCGATTGCTTCTTGTTATTATTCTTAACTCGACGTAATTACTGTAGATATGGCTACGATATTCTCCTTGATGAAAACTTAAAACCGTAAGTGCTGGCGAGTCACTTTGTGGTCTAATAAAATATTGCTTTTTAGTTAAGACATTCTTCTTGAAAGGATTTTTACCGATGCTTTTTTTTTCAGTTGGCTGTTGGAGATAAACGCTTCTCCGTCGCTGACAGCAAGCAGTCCTGCTGACTACGATCTTAAAGTTGGTCTTTTGCTTGACGTTCTTAGTATTGTAGATATGGAAAACAGGTATCTGAAAACAGTCTTGCTCTTACCTAAATTTACTTTTAACAAATTGCTTTGAAATTAAAATACTATCTTCTGAAGATTTGTTACAAGCCTAAACTTTATCAAAGTAATGTGAAATATTGAAGAGAGCATGTTTACTTAATCCTTATTCAAGTAGCGCGTGGTAATCGGCGTTCTTTAACCCTTTCCTACATGGTGTTGTTGTACAGCAACAAGTTATAACAGAAAAATTGGAAGAACAAAGCATAAAACAATAAGAGAACAAAGTACAAAAGAAAAAAAAATCATGCGGGAAAGGGTTAAACTGTCATTGAATATCATTTGCCGTGGTTTGACCAAGGCTTTAAATCAGATATACCTTAAAAAACCAATAAATCCCAACGTATACTGAATGTGAAAATTACATCAAAAACTTCCATTAGCTTGGCAGAAATTGCGGTTCTTTTGTTGGTCTTCTGAATGCATAACGTTTTTTGGTGCATAGGGTGCTTCTGTGAAATGAACAAACGAACGAATGAATGAATTGGGTGGAATAGTACGAAGAATACAGATGTAATGCAAATATAAGAAGAGTAATGGGCAAGGAAATGGTGGAAGAACACCGAGAGAAAGGACACTGACATTCTTTAAGGCAATACTGTTGAAATTTTCTTTAGATTGGCCGGTAAAGAAAAACGTGTTGGAAACTTCGATTTGATTTGGCACGATGGACCTGTAGCTGCTGACGATATCACCGAAGCAGATTGTGTTCCTCCTCCTCCTTATCCTACGAACAGCTTTTTAGGTCAGGGCTTGCATTTTTAAAAGAGTGATTGGATTAACCCTTCCAAGGTGGCATCTCTACTCTTGAGTTAAACCGTCTGGCGTTAGCCAGAGTAAACTAGTGCAAAACTGATCACGCCAGGAAAGATTCGACCCTTTTATCTGTCTAGAAAGCCCTGAAGACCAAGGAAAAATCCTGGTGGGTCACCAGTCACGCGCACGAAAATGGAATTGTTTTGCTTCAAAATTTTCCGTAGATTTGAAAAATGTTTGCTTCAAGTCCAACTTGGAGCTGGAAGCAGGCGAAAAATGCAAAAGTTTGGGAAGGGTAATGGTGTCCCGTATTTAGGACATCGATATTTGAACGGTAAACCTCATTGCTTCAAATTTTTTTTGGCAAAATGCCGAAAGAATGCGTTGATGCAAAAAGATCAAAAAATTTCTAAATATAACTGAACTAAACTCTCTATATTTATGCATTTCCGAAACATAAACTTGCGACAGTTGTTTGTTTTAAACTTTCCAAAATCTTAACAAGAAGGCAAGTGTGCTAGCGCAATCTTCCGTACTTATAATGATAAGTAAGGATTAATAAATCCACGTGTTGTCCCTTATACAATGAAACTATAGATCATGGTGTTAAAATCAGTTAGTTTTGACTCTTTCCTGTAAGAACATCAATCGGTTGTTTTTAACAGAACAACTTACTTTATTAACTTTTTCATTTTCAAGTTAGCTGCGCCATTTTAAATATTCAGTGATCAATATTCATATTTTAGTTCATGCTTCATCTCTCTCTCTTTTTACCTTTCAGGCTGCAATAATGACCGTGAGAAACAGCTGAGTCAGCTTTACAAGAATACGCTGGGAACACAAAAGAATTCGTTTTCGTAGCGATCTCTTGTGAGAAGTTGTTTCTTCTTGTTACGACAGTTCTGGCTGAGGTCTTGGCTGTTAATACCCCAGGCACGAGTCATTCCTGCAATAAGTAACCCTTGGAATTTTAGGCCACAGAATCGATGTGTACTCACCTATCACTATTTACCTGTGGCCAAAATGGCGTTAGAGTTTGGGTTAGGTCTAATCAATGATAAAACGTAAACTAATTTTAGAAGAACATTCATTCCCCCAGGGTTCATGCATTTTGATTTGAGGGATTCGAATAACGGATCCGATATTCGAATCCATATCCGTCAAATCAACCAAGAGTAGGTTGTTTAGATATCTGCTGAAACACGACTTTCGCGTGTGTGTGATATTGCATCTCAAACGAATCAACACTTGAAGAGAAAATCGAGGTGAAAGTTGGCTTAATTTATATAAATTAAAAATCTTCGGAGTATTCAAACGAGCACACCTTCTAAACTGTAAAAACTCCAAAGTCTAAACTCAGACCTCTGCGTACGAGAAACTGGTGAAAACAGCGAACTAACGCCATGATCTGATGTGCCATTGTAAAGAGCTTTGCGTTGTAAAGTTAACTTACGTCCGTGAGGCACCAATGGCAAATCATCTTCACGAGCGAATGGGTATGCTGAGGATATCAAGGATATGGATGTTTTTAAGTATCTCATAAAGTCGAGTATCTGGTGGCGAACAAAAGGTTAAGTGCCGTGGAGTCAATCTCTAGCCAAGTTCATTTAACCTTTTCATGCGCGCAGTGACTGGGGGTCTTCTCTTTGACGAGTAAAATACCTGGCGTTGGACAGGGTAAAATAATAAAGTTGTCACACAACATCTGCGTGCATGAAAGCGGTTAACTGATCAAATGCAAAGCCATTTAAGAAAGCTATACGTTGATCTGGATGTAAAAAGTTTTGTTGAGAGTTAATGAACTCATCGTTCGTCGAGTCGACAGAGCGTTTGCGATAACTGTGAAGTTAAGGGCGATCTAATTGGATTATAAACTGAGAAATACAACGGACGGGGAACAGAAATTAAGATTATAAAATAGATCGTGAACTGCTGAATTACAATTGTTTTCGGATGTTAGTAAAACGAACTGGCATATTTGCAATTTTCAGTAATTGTCAAGATTATCTTTCCCTTTGGGAAAAAAAACATTTAACATTTTGTAATTTAACGCTATATACTTGGACAGTGCATTTCCAGCTTCAGTGTGACTGTGAAAGTAATGTTAAATTGGGAGTTCAGTACAGTCTTCGGGCGCTCGTCCTTACCCCTACAAAAAACTTGGCAACTGATCGGTCTATTTTGATGCAGGACCGTAGCAAGGGGCAGAGAGTAGTTCTCCCTAGAGGTTGACAACACCTGTGTTTTGTTCAAAGTATTTGTGGTAAAAATTACTTTTTAATTTCCTTATATACGTCTCATAGAAAAGCTGAAAATGCCGTTTCAGAACCTACAAAATTTAAAGTATGGGGGTAAATGCTACTAGACCCCCTTTAATGGCTTGCTCGGCACTTGCTCAACAGCCTTCCAAATGAAAAACCCTGGCTACGGTTCTGTGGCGGCGAACATACTGTGTCAGTGGCGTAACTCCTATGGGCTCTCCCCGGTCGAAGCCGGGGAACCTACTCCAAGGCTTTGTAAGGGGGCCCCTCAAAAAATTTTGATGTGATAAAATTCAGTTTGTATCATGATATTTTTAGAATCGTTATATACTGAATCACGAAGAATTGTGCCAGCAGCCAGACACTCAACTCCCTGTAATTTTCCAAGCTACACCGAGTTATGCAACTGTTAGGTTATACAAATCTGTCTACAAGATCAGTTTTCATTTTGTTCTCGCAGCACCTTTGATTTATTCCAGGGGGACGTGTAGAGATTGGAGGGCCCTGTAATTGTCTATGGCCGGGGTCCCGAAGCACAAACTTATGACACTGTACTCTGTGTAAACCTCTTACAAGCAATGTAACTTCAGTTTCCAAATTAAGTCATTTTTATCTCCTCACGTTTGCTATGAAAAAAGGGCTTTATTTATACCGGAGCTGGCAAGGCCGATATAGTAGTGTCGTAGCCGCAGCCCCTTAACTCGATATTTCACCGATATTTTACGGCTGTCAGCAAGACTAGGCCATTCATCTATTACAGTTTCTCATCTCATTCTACATTCAGAGGAGAAACCACAAGCGCGAACGAAAGGAGCCCGGTCTTCCTTGCAATGGCAGACATCAATTCGATGTCTTGTCAGCCAATAACGAAATTTTGTAAATAGTTTATTATGGATAATATCAAAGTAATGCTACTATAAAAAATAAATGATAATGCTATGCTCAAATTCGTGAAATACATTTTCATGATTTGTTGCCTAATATATGTGGAATGTTGAACTGTCTGAAAGACAGGGATTTTCTACTAATAATACTTGTGTATACCGTAAAAATACATAGACGAAACTCCCTTTACAGATCTTTATATTTCTGTGCAAGGTACTCTAAATTGCAGTAAACTGCGTGCAGTCTAAAATTGCAGGGAATGGCGTCCGGGGGGTTATACCCACGGTCTCCCGTTAGAACTCTTTGGCCTGCATCCAGAGATCCCAGTTTACACGCCTGTGAGAAAAACTGATGAAAAAAACGTTATACAGCATTTTTATATTAGAGATTTTGTCGGTTACCCAAAAAATTTAAAATAAAATCTAAAGTTATTGTAGTGCCTTGTAGTATGCAGTTACGCTTTATTCTTGGCAATTTGTTGTTTTGAAATTTGCTCAGGTACTGAAAGTTACTTGAATGCCGAACACACAGTTGGTTCAGACCGAGTGATGATGAATTTGTAATAAATTCGAAATATTACTATTTAAACATTCTCTCTTGTTTTTTGGCTCATATCTTGAGTTTTACAAGATGATTATATTCGAAATATGTTTTGTTATATACTTTTTCAAATTATCGGCTGGCTATGATGCTGAGAGTTATTACACATGATTGAGACGTCAAATACCATTAAATTGCAACATGTAATACCGAAGTCCTCGGTAGTATAGTGGTGAGTATCCCCGCCTGTCACGCGGGAGACCGGGGTTCGATTCCCCGCCGGGGAGAGGCATTTTTTCTCTACAATGTCAGGTTTCACTACGTTAATCATCCAGTCACATGTTGTGAGTTCTTCTTTTCTTTTTTCTTCGTGCTTTATAACAAACTCAGTCTGCGTTGACTGTATTCGGAGGCAAATGTATTTGTGTTTGATGTAGATTTTAGTCTTTGAGCAAGCCTTAGATTAGTGCCCAGATCTATGAAGTCATGACCCATTCTCGTCCCCAGAGCCTTTTTCTTGCTGACGCGCGATAAAAGGCTCTGGGGTAATCCGTACCGGAACCCACTAGTTTTTAGGAGATCCGGTTTCGATGTGCTTTCGTTGAAATCGATAACGTCGGTACAGTTACATCAGTTAATAGGGTACTGGTTGGCTGTTACAATCGTGCAATGAGAGGGTTGTCTGCAAATGTTGTTTTCCTCTTTTAAGGTGGTCTTATACCTTTCAAAATCACAAATTTGACTAAAATTTCAATTTTTTTTAAATTCATGATTATAAGTCACCAATAGTCTCTTATGCATGTGAAATACTTTTTTCGCTGAAAAAATACGTCTTTTTGTCAAAAATTTAGCGATTTTT
>JBAHVQ010000035.1:1600551-1656213 GCA_036872915.1 Nanipora kamurai
GGGCATTCATCACTCAGTGGCTGTGTAACTACCATCTCCATGGATACTGGAAAGTGCATTGATGTTGAAGTGTTGTCAAAGGTCTGCCATGGATGTAAAGCTTCAAAATTATTATGGAATTGCAATCAGAAGTAACTCTGGCAATTTGGCTAAAATGAAATCCAACATTCTTGCCAGCTTATGTCATTGTGCTTCATCTAGTCGGCGACGCCTTCACAGCCATTGTCCTGATAGAGCAGAAAGTTGGTGTCGTTTCCAGCTGGATAAAGCAAATGGGACGAGTAACTACAAACCAAGACCTGGCCTTCCTGACAGTGTAATCACAAAAGTGAAACCCATCTATGCAAGACTCAGCAGTGATGACTTGTTAAAGAAATGTCTGGATGGCAAAACTCAAAATCCCAATGAGTCATCGAATGGAATGATATGGAAGTGGCTCCCCAAAGGTGTTTTTGTTGGTGCATCCATTCTGATTCTTGGTGTTTATGATGCTGTTCCCCACTTCAACATAGGCACTAAAGCTGCAGAAAATGTCCTGAAGGAGTTGGGAATTGAACCTGGGAAATATTTCTTGAAGGGATGAAGAAAATTGATGCGACAAGAATTTCCAAAGCAAACTTCCGAAATAAGGAAAAATACTTTGTGGCAACAAAAAGGCAAAGGATGACTAGTTAAAAGAGCAGGAAGGCCAACATATCAAGCAGGTGCCTTCTAAGATGATATATATCTGAACTCTTAGGTGCTGAAAAGGTTTTAGTGTGACTTTCTAATTGTTAGTTGAATTGCAACATTTTAAACCTGGTTTTCTTCATTTTTACAGATTTCACAAATTAACGAAATTGTATGCATGATATCTTAAAAAGTATTTAACATAACTTTCTGAAATTTTCAGTACATATTATATGTGATGTGAGCTAGGTCATGTACCAGAATCTTAGAGTTCTGCTTAATGATGGCCAAGTTATAGCTTTTTCAGTGACCAGATTTATCATTTTTTTTCTATTCCGAGATGTAAATTTAAACAGAAATTGTATGATTTACAGCATAAACTTCATCCTGGTACATGACCTAGATTATTATGTTGGTTATTTAATTAAAGTTATTCTAGACTTTTTTATCAAATCCTTCTCCAGATATCATGTTTACAAATTACCCTCCTTTCCGCCATGATGGGCGTTGTCCCTGGTAACCATAGCAACCAAAGTTATGAAACTTCTAATTTTTGTGGTTGAATTACCCCCCTGTAAAACCTGGTGTAGATAGTTTTTCATTTATTGGAATAATGAAAAAAAGTTTCTCAAGGGTATAAGACCACCTTAAACCGACAAACCATGTCTGACTTCAGCTAATTAACGCGAATGAACGAATAACCAATCAAAGTTCTCGGCTTGGTGAACCGGAGATCACGGGTTTAAATCCCAACCACAGTTTAGACTTAGTAAAGGCAGAAGTTCAGTTAAATGAAATTGAATGGGATGCCCTTAATTATGATTAGGCATGTATGAATGAGTGTTAGGCAGTTAAATTTTTCGAGGAAAGGCTAAAGGACTCGATAAAAAAATTCCAGCTTAAACCCAAAAGAGGACACCGGTCCTCCGCGCCCCCCTTGGATCCGCCAACTGGGTTAGCATATCTCAATTCTCAAAGATTGTAGATGATTGCGAGGTCCGAATACATTTTACAGAGAAAATGAGCTTGGTGAACGTCCACTGTTATTGTCTGTAAAACACCAAACTTATTCATGCATTTTAGGTATAATGTTTCTTCCATATAGCACAATGAATCTACAAGAAATTAGTACTTCGATCTTCTTCGCAAACTCAAGAAATCAGTACCAATACGTCGTTTAGATACGTGATCTTAATTAGCATAAAATTTCGACAACTTTAAGCCTGATTTTCTCCCTAAATACAGATTCGTTTGAGAAGCCATATCATACACTTGAAAGTTGTATTTGATTTGACTTCTAAACACCTCGAAGTTGGTCGAAAAACTCGGCTATCTACTGGTTTTTTAACTCACTTCTCGGTGATTTGGATATCAGATCAAGTACGACTTTCAAATGTATGATATATCACTTATAATCTAGTTACGGTCTTGTTTCCTCACCGTCAAAATTCCAGGAATCTACGATAATGAGTAATTACATTTTTAACCTTTTTCCCGTAATCTGACAGTTTGTACAATGGAATACCAAGAGTTATTTCCATAGTGTGATGGTACCTTCGAATTACGAGAATTTATGATAAATTTTAGATTTTGAATGAATTTTCACCAGTCTCTTATTTTTCCGTTTTCTTGATACCACCAGGAAACCCTTCGATGTCGCTTCCATCTTGACTGTGCAACATGATAGCCTCTCCTGTGGTAAGTTTTGAAATGTGTGCAATTAGATGGTGAAGACGGTAAAATATGGTGTAAAGAACGTAAACTCGCGCATTTACGCATGCTGAACCTCGGTACGCAAACCCTCATGCAAATTCCTCAGAAATTCACAAATATGATTTCCTGTGATGAAACGTGATCATGCGATAAAAAAATTAAATATATTCCAATTCAACATGTGAATTTCTTTTATATGCGAACATTTTGAAATAGATAATGCACTCTATATTCGATATAACTTTCATCCAGTTTGTACTGAAGAAATCAGTTAACAGAGGCTTACATGTTTGACTCTCACCTATAAATTATTTTCACATGTTTTACAAACATAATTCACATGTAATTCACATGTAATTCACATTTGAAACAGTTTTACATTTGGCAATTTGGCATGTGGGATCTGGCAATGAAGAGAATGCAGGGAATGTACGTAAAAAAAGCACAGAACTGGGAGTCAACCTTTGGTCTGAGTTTCTAGGAAACTCCTTGTACACAAATTCAGTGACGGAGGAAGAAAAAGTATACAACGATGAGTAGGAAGACCAGGGAAAACGAGAAGAATAGTCTAATGTCGGTCAGATCTCGATACTATATTAGTAACGCCACCCTCATGAACCATTGTTTGTACAAGACGAAGCCGAAATGCGAGTTGAAAACCTAAGGTACTTGGTAAAGTTAAACTTACTTCGATAGCCTTAAAATGACGTCTCCAGTAAGGTTCTTGTCAGAGTTTAACGTTTATCTTAGAGTCGATCTGGGAATCACTCTTCTCAAGGAAGCGAAAGGAGAGAAAATAGAAGAGTAGAGAAAACGGGGGAGAGGAGACAAAAGCAGGAAACAGAATAAGGAAATACAAGACACGGGAAAGAAAGAACAAGAGGGAAGACTGTAATGAAGTAAGGAAGTCATGGATGAGGCCTGAATCAACTAGTCGAAAGCTCAGCAGTAAATAATTAACGTGGTTTTTCAACTTTGACCTTTAGTCATTCAAGGAATTAATGGTCTGTCTGCGTAATGACAGTTTACCTTTCTTTGGTACCACTTCTACGAAGGTTTCTGCCGTTGGTTTGCCCTTTGTCTCTGGTAGAACTAGACACAAGAGAGCTGCGGTTACCGCCAGAGCACCCATGATTCCAAATGGTAACGTGGGATGAATACGCTTGGCTTCGACGACAAACGGAGCAGTTACCGCACCCAGACGGCTTAGTACTCCCACGAAAGCCATACCGCTGTTTCTACAGTCATTAAAAAGATAATTCATTGGTTAAACTAAAAAACATAGACTTCTCCTGCAGAAAGTACAGTATACATGGCTAGTGGAAGGCACTTTTGCCTTTTTTATGACATTCTGAAACTAGACGTTGTCGCTCTAAACTTTCCCTGAATAACGCCAGAAAGCAGTGCCAGAATACAACAACAACAACAACAGCAACAACAACAACAACAACAACATAAACAACAACAACAACGACAACAACATAGTAATTGCTTCGAGCGAAGCGAGCAGCACACTATTGTGAACAGATTTCCTGTGCCTGGGCTGAATATACTGTAAGCGAACTCGATGTTTTGGATGGCATGTAGGGCAAACGATGATTTGTGACGTCATCGAAATAATTGGTCTTCGGAATGCATGGTCAGCAGTAACTCGTAGTATGACAAATAAAAGACCTCAACTTCTTAACATTCACTTTAAAATATATATGTATACAGAACCTTTTATCGATCTCTTGAGATCATATCGAAAGTTCATATTAACATCTCGCAGCAATTCACTTTCTATTAGAAATGACTAGTAATAATAATAATAATAATAATAATAATAATAATAATAATGGCAATAATTATATCTATATATGGAGGGCATGAGAAGTTCTCATCAAACCTTACCAATCGCTTGTCCTGGCTCTACAGCTGTACTAACCTGACAACTGTAGGGAAGATCTCACATGACCATATGTAAATCGAGTTGAACGACACAGTAATAAAACCTTTTCCCAACATGCCACCTATAACACGACCAACGATGTAATCTAGAAATCAAAAGTCAGCATGCAATTTGTAAATATGTATACTTTAAGTCGAAAATAAGTAATAGGTTGAATTATAGTTATCATTTTATGGTTACGCTAGACGAAAGCCTTTTTTTAAGCATGTCTCTCGAGTCTCGAATGTTTTATTTCCACACAGATCTTTGTGATAGTGTAATTTTATCTTCCCGCAGTTGCAGTCACTTCAAGTTTCAAGGAGATGTTACGAGGAACGATTCCAGACCTTGATTTTTCATGTAAATGAAGTTGTAAAGGTGAAAAAATTTTCACATGTGAATTTCTAACATATCAAATTTTTAGCATGTGAACACGTGAAATCACATGTGTGAAGTCATGTGGAATTTTCGTAAGGGTAGCATCGCCTTCACTGATAACATGCAAGTGTCGTGATAGTGCAACTTGAATGGCGACAAGCAGAGTACTTTAAAAATATAACGTCTTTCCTATACCTGTTCTTCCTGTACCAACAGGGATCAAGGAAACGATAAAGCAAGCAACTCCTCCAAGAATCATTTGTACAATTACAGTTTTCTTGCGTCCAAACCTTGGATAAACCACGAGAACAAACATACGTGTAACTACAATTCTAACTGCGCACGCTGTAGTTTTCAATGTCCCCTTCCCTCTCCCCGCCAATCAGCGTTCAAAAAAGATCAAAAACCTCAGACGTTTCTTTCCCTCTAGATCAACTTTGCTCGTGGGGGGAAGGGGAAGGAGAAAAGAGTATTTGCTCCGAAGGAAAGAAAAAACAATGAAACTGTTAAGCCGTTATCAAATGAGAAAGTAAGTTACCGCAAGTTAAGTTGCGACGACTTGCGATGCCACCAGTCAAACGGTGGCACAAATTCGCTATTAGTTTTCCACTTCCGCTAGTTCCCATGTTCTTGCAGCTAAGTTATGTGCGTAAAAAGCATATTGGTAACTTGCCCTGGTTTTCTTAGGGTTTTCTTGTCATAATCTGTCTGAGAATGGCTCTTAAAGACGTTAAATTTGTCGTGAAATTTGAACAAGCTCAAATTCGTCTCAAGCCAAAGCGAGTCATCACAAGTAGGGGTCCATGCAACGAGACATAAGCCAAAGGTTGCAGTGACTTGTTCAGGGGCGGCGGAACCACGGGGGCCGCGGGGGCACAGGCCCCCTCAAAAAATCAGTAAGGGGGCCCTGCCCCCAATAATTTTATGCCTTATGAGACTTTACTACTTTATTTCATAAAGGAATAATACAATTTTCGGTTACTCTTTAGCCTCTTCCTGAAATAGGAATGTAGTCCTCCCTTGTTTTTGAGTTTACTTATCTTTCGCTGCGAAATTTCGAATTGGTGTGCGCAAACAACAGAGGATGGTTTATCCACACTGCCAAACAGACTTGTCCGCCTCTTTATCCCTTTAACCGATTTGTGATTTGTTTCTTTGTGCCCCCCCAAAAAAAAATTGGCTTCCGCCGCCCCTGCTGTTTTCTCGTTTGATTGAGGCTTTCGAGTGTTGAATGTCTCAATTAATTATTCTCGAATCATTGCAGACAGCTCCGGTGTATAGACCGTCAAGGATATTGCAAGTATATTGTAAATTGATTCCCTGTTTTACAACAACATGTTTTCGTCATTTTTACTGTTCGTTTGCCGCATCATTGCCGTGGGTTTATTACAAATGATGGTTACCAGAATTACAGTTAAACAACTCCCTTCTCTCTCTACAGAGATAAGGAAAAGTATGAACACAGCGTTTGATCGGAATAAAAAATTTAAAAGCCGAGTGTGTACTAATCTGATTATCAGAATCTTGTTCCTCCCGCCCTTCACCACATTGGAAGTGTGGGAAGGGGAGGGGAAAACAAGATCCTGATATCTGGTTAAATGTGTCCACAAACCATCCTTTACATTTCTAGAGAAAACTGGTTCACCTCGATCTGTCCCACAGTTTTAAATTCATACATTACCTTTCACAGTTATCAACGACCATAACATTGGCAGGAATCTCAATCAGACTGGTTAAGACAAAGTTTAAGTACATGCTCCCTCCAAGATCACTGGCTCCGTAGGATGCTCCATAATAGACCATTCCATTAGTAAACCTGAAAAAAAATACATCATCATACCTCTCTATGTATAATTACGCAAGAACATGTTGGTCCTTGTACGGCGTTTTTCCTGCTCATTTCCTACACTTCTGTTATTGTGTCCATAGTATACTTACTTTATACCCGCCGCAAAATCAAATGAAATAAAATAAAGAAAGTGTTTTAGCGATAAATCACTCAGGAGATATTTATCTTCGTTTGTATAACTCACCACGTGAACGCCTGAATAAGGACACTCACAGCCAAGGACCACGAGGTAAACAAGGCTAAACATCCAAGAGATTCAGAACTACCTGATGGAACCGATAAACGTTCATTAGGATATTCCTTCTTATTCACTCTAGCTATCTCTCGCAGGACATTTTCCCCTTCTTCCACCTTGTCATGTGTGGTATACCAGCGGATGGATTCCGGGATGAATCTGGGAACAGATGATGGCTTTTAATAACAATATTAGCAACAAAATTAACAATATTAACAATATTGCAAAAAGATGAAAAATGTTTCGATAAAGTACAATGAAATGCAATGCCATTGTATACTATGCTATAACAAACACCATGATATACTCTTCTCTACTGTATTATACTATACTGTACCATACCGTACCATACGATAGCATACCATACTATGCTATACTATATACTATACTATATACTATACTATTCTATACCATATATTGCCATACAGTGCAGCATACCACCGTACACAAGAATACGATAAAATACGATATCATTTTAACATCATACAATTAAATAAAAACATCACAAGGGATGGTATGACGGTATATAATATGATGTTATTAAGGAGAAACTTACTCGTAGGCTAATGCAAATACTACAATCTGACTGGTTGGGCTACCCGATACCGCGATAGTCGAGAGACATCAGGTAGCTATAATTAACAGAATAATGCCGAGTTTTCTTAGGCAAAAAACACTGCTTAAACCAAGTTTTTTGTGATGAAATACAAAATTTGATTAACATAAGGTAATTATTACTAAAGCAATTAGATTATTTACTCTCAATTTTTATTAATATTTTAGTTGGCTCGGGCTTCACTCTCGTCAATTATCAATCTTAGAAATTTCGGACTCACAATCGTAGAAATCGTAAAAATCAAATGATGTTATGTATGAATAATAAAACAACATTACTTCCAAAATACAAGAGCAATAATCCAAGGAGCAGTACAAATGATCATCAGCGTCCTCCATTCTCTGACATAGTAAGCTATCCAGGCCATTATTAACAAGATGAAGCTGAAAGCAAACCACATCACGGTCGAGGAAAGTGGTCTGCGCCGTGGCCCAACAAATTCACTCGAGAGGATAAAAACCGGGAAAAAGACACCATACAAGAACGAGCCAACGACAAATCGGGAGATTAAAAATTGCCAATACTGTGTGGCGAAGGATGACGCGAATCCCACGACGACTATTATTATACAACTAGGAAACATAGTGGTAACGCGGCCGTAGCGATCGGAGAGGATGCCCAGTGGAATGGTCAAACAGGACATACCAATATAAACCATGGATTTGGCTAACCAACCATATACAGCATCGTCACAAACTAGATCAAACTAGGAATATTGATAGGTTGGCTTGTTTTTGTTTTTTTTCTCAGGTTCATTTATTACTATTATCAATGTCAATATCGTTTTCCTTGTCACTGCTGTTAGGCAGGTCTAGCGAGAATAATGTAATAGAATAGTGATAAGGAAAACAGCTTCTATCACTTCTTTGAAAACTGCTGTGCTTGGATATGTACCGTACCACAAACTGTTTGGGTAATGTACTATTGAACAAAACCACATCGTAATTGGAAGGACAAATAACTCTGAACGCAATTCTACCTATTTTCCAATCCACTGCCGTTCTTGTTTGAATTCTTTTGAGCAAGTCAAGTCTGTTAACGTTATCCATGAATCAAGAACCAACAGTTTTCTTCTTTCTTAGTGTTCCGTTGCCGGGAAAACTTCAAATTACACTCGGTGACATCGAGAAAAGAACAACGGTGGCGTTATTTATTCTCTTTGTTTTAGAAGAAAAATTTTTCGGTAAGGACAAGTCGCCCTTGACGTCCCTGACGTCTTGTCATAACCTATCTATATCCCGGCTATCACTTTCATCGTCATTATTATCATCAATAGCGTTATCACTGCCACTATTATTATCATGGTAAGTATCATTATGGTGATGATTATCATCAGCTACCAATGTCAGTTTCATCAGTGTTGTAATGACACAAAAGCTTTAGATTAGTGTTACTTTCGTAAATCAACGTACCACACTTACCTCACTAATAATGGTCGTTGTTGGTCCTTCATACATCGCGTATTCCCAGTCACTTCTGTTCAACTGGCACCTAAACTCATAATCAGGATCATTTGCGGTAAAGGTCCCGTTTAGAACACACTTTGTGCTGTTTGAAACGCATTGCCATGGTGCTTCAGCTCCAATGAAAAACATGTTGAGCAGCTGAAATGTTGGAGGAAAGACAATGACACAAAACATTGCCAAACGCGAGATTTGAAAACGTCCCAGTTGGCCAATGTTTTCCAAGATTTCATCGACCGATTTACCCATTTCTGCAAAGAGAATAACCGTTACTGTAATTGTCAAACCTATTTTGACAATTTTGAGAGAGAGTGACTGTTTTATATAGTCAAAGCGTTACCTCTAATAAATTGTCCTGCGCAATTACTAAGTTTGTTCTTTTCGGAGTTCGTTTCGTTTTGTAGAATGGGAGATCTACAGCAGCAAAAGTGATAAACGAGATAACTGGTTTAAAAAGTTTATAAGAGTTAGAACATTTTTTTATCTACTTAGTGATCTCCTTGGCTTAAGTCGGCAAACATCATCATATGGAGAAAACATCATCATCTCTTCATGGTCGAAACACTATCAGTTCATCTCGTTTTATATCCAAAACTTAAACTCGTTTACTAACTCGAAATTTGGATTCACTTTAGGATACTCAAATAAAAAGTTTTACATATTTTCTCTCTGATTTTAAACGAAGATCAACCAGGAAATCGATAACATTAATGTTTTAATTATTAATCTTAACTCTTATCTGTCCGAGCCATCTCCCCTTGATGGAGTTAAATCGTCTGGCGTTAGCCAGAATAAAATAGTGAACGTCGGGCTTGGACAGGAAAGAGTTGAACCTTTCACCTTGCTTTGATTATTATGATTAGGATATATTATTACACGTTACCAGCAAATGGGAGAGGCTGTTGCCTGTTCTAATGATTTGAACTTTGGAGGAAGATGACATAGCCGAGATCAATATCATAGAAATTTACAGACTTGAATATCACTTCGTCGTTCTTGAATGACGTACTTTGTCCCTTGTTGGTAATTGCCGAGATCATGAATAGCCTCCGGCAGAGCATTTACAATTACTGTTTGGCGCCTTTGGCGGAAATAAAAGTGTGGCGTTAAACATGCATGCAACTCTTATTACTTGGTGCTTGGTACAGACAATGGTAACTAGGGTAATAAAGAGTTAGCACACCACAAAAACTAGTTGTAGGGCTTTCCAGCCTTCCTCACGTATTAGGTGCCTTATAGTGTGTGCAGTCGTCTTCAAATACGTCCTGAGTTGCCTGATTTTACAGTCGATATTCCTTACCAGTGGCATTTATCTGATCGATTTTTTTTCTTTGGAAGTGTCGATTGCAATCACGATCGATGTTGAAACCTTCTGAGTGTTTTGTTGGGAGAAGCAGCCGAGCTCATCTGTTTGTGCTTCGTCGATGAGTAGTTGGAACGCAGAGAAGAACGAACACATTACAAACCGGTGTCTACGTTGCCCATGACAACGACAGATGTATTAATTTCCCAGGCTAGGGGATTTTTTCCGGTTATGTTCTCAGGTTTGTTATCAGCTAAACGTGTCACCTCATAACAACAGGAGACATATAACTACTCGAGTATGACTTATGCGAATGAAAAACCCATGGAAAAACAGTACTAGTTAAAAAAATGTCCGTAATACCTTGAAAGCCACAGGTCTGGAGTCCGAGTGTTACATATTCGGAGTCATAAGTCATGTGTGAAGGAAGGGTCACAAGTCCGACAGTCGTATGGCCAGAATCACGAACCTCTAGTCGAGAATCCGAGGTTATTTGGAGAGTTCCAAGTCACAAGTCAAGAGTAAAGGCTTGTACACGTTAGACGTGTAACGCAACCCCGAAACCGTACGCCGTAACAAGTTAAATTAGCACCATATTATTTTAATGTTCAAGCGTTACGGCGTCGTGTTACGCCGGCCTCCAGAATGTACAAGTCATGTATATTAAATTTCTTAAGGTTAAGCAAGGCAGGTTAAGCTGCGATTTTCCATGCAACTTGTGTCGCGAAACAGCGTGTAACACCTCTTATGCATCTCATCAGTTTCAAGACTGCAAGTTGCACGAAAAAGTAGAATCGAGTTCTACTTTTCAAGTGTAACTGCAGCAAATTTTGATTAGTTGCGTGGATTACCTTGCGATCCGAAGCCGTGTGAACGCAATGGATTTTTGTGGCTTTTTAGCACCGTTTTCAAATCGATCCGGCATCGTGTGAAACGGGGTCTAAGACCCCCGTCCACAAGTATACGTTTTCATGCGAATACGTTTTCATCTCTTTGGCTAACGCCAGACGATTTCACTCGCCAAGGGGAAAGTCCTTGGTCAGGAAAGGGTTAATGAAAACAGACAGATTTGAAAACGTATACGAGTAGACGTAGCCTAAGAGCATGAAGTGTGACATTAATCGAGTGAACAGAACAGATGTTTAATTTTTTAATTTCAATTTTTTAATTTCCAAGCTTAACCCAGTTCTTAACGCCACTGTAAGGTCCATCCCTCTCGACTTATTTTAATTACTAACCACTTAACTTTGACGTACAGTTTATTTACTTAGTTGACCTTTATTTTAATTTGTTCGTTTAAATTTAAAATTTTGTAACCGTTTTATGTAATTTAAAACTAGTATCATTGTAAGTATATATAGTATAACTTTTGTAAAATCACTTTAATGCTCTGAAGATGTTGTGATGTAAACAACGAAACGTCAGCAAATAAATGTTATTCTTTTTATTGTGTCTTTTTTCAAAATCGCTTGCTGAGCACTTATATTCATTTTTAAAGAATGGATGTTACATAACAGGGTCCAAAATGATTCCTGGCATTTACGCTATGGGTATTTCTACGGAGTATTTGCCTCGGGGAGGGGGGGCTGCATGTGTATCATTTCTGAGCTTAGATTGATTGTTTTAATTGATTAATTGCTGTACCGGTTTTAAATATCATATTTTACTTTATAATTAAATCGAATTCTTGTTTTACCGAAAAGCGGATATAAAGATTAGAAGTGACGAAAAACCGTCAGGCGTCAATTTAATCGTAAAATCACCCGGAGTTGGTTGTATTTATAATGAACTTTAATCATGGATATATAGTGAATGAGATTAAGAGGTTTTTCCAATTGGGCCCTGATCAACTTTCACGGCTACTTGGTTGGCTGAGACCAACACTTCTACGACAAATCGGTAAAAGCATCCACTCTTTCAGCATGTACGTTAGGGTTTTGATTGAGATGATCCGTCTCTCTTGTTTTCAGCAAAAGAATATAGAAGTAAAGGAAGTGAACGAGGCAGCTAGATCAAACTTTTGACTAATCCTGGCAAGGCATGACGTTAAACGTCCACTTCACTGAGATTAAGTCACTAAACTTTTATGAAGCAGAAACCCGAAGGCGTTCATGATATTTGGATTCATCGTTACAGTATGACTGCCAAAAGACATATGTGCCACACAGGTGATCGATTTTTTCCGCGTGTCGTATTTCCAGGTTGAGCGACCCTGACCTGCAAACTGTCACTAGTCAGCCGATTACATTACAAAATGAACGGGTTTTTTTAACCCTTTCACGGCAGGATGTTTTCCCTTGACGAGTAAAATCGTCGGTGTTAGCCAGAGTAAAATAATGTATCTGATCACGCTAGGAAAGGGTTGATTGCGAGAGTTTCTAACCCTTTCCAGGCATAATGGTTCCCCCTTGAAGAATAGAACCGAATGACGTTAACAAGAATAAAATAATTAAAAACTTGATCCCGCCGGAAAGGAATTGAAGCTAGGAGTATTTACACATACTTTTATATATATTTTTCTAAGTACTATTTCGTATGTTGTTGATAGTGTGATATGGAGAGATATAAGAGTAATTTGTACGAAATACAACGAGCCGCGGCTAAAATAACACTTCGACGCAGATCGAAATAAACCGCGGTGAAGTTTAGGGCGCGTTCAATTGATCATATTCTAGAATAAGAATACTTGGAATAAAGCATAATATCCGTTCGATTGAACAACTGTTGTAGTCCCAGAGTATTCAAAATAGCTATTCTGCAGCATTTCGCAGCAAATTCATACTCCAACTTAGGGTCAATCAAACTCACAATTAATAAGTCTCGTGGTCAATTTAAATTGCCAAAATACTTTTACGAATGCGTTGTTTCAGGCTTATTTTAGCTTAGCCACTGCTTACACCGGCTGCGGGTAACTTTCTCCATTTACAAACGGCACAATTGTTGAATGTCTTTGTACGTTCTATGCTCCTGGTTTTGCGTATTCAATTCAGAGACTTCCTATAATATCACAATCAGCACCAAAAAGACAAAGACCAGCCTTTGAAATTTAATAATGGTTCATTTTGCTGAGGTATAGAATACCGTCTGCGCGACCGGTTAATCTACAACATAGGTACCTTGTTTAGTTTCCGTCTTTGGTGTCACTCCGGCGTTATCCACGTCCCAGTATCTTCAAAATCACAATCACCTCAAATCAAGCTACTTAGTTGGCGTTTCACAGCTAGGGTGCTTCAGGGGACTGTCGGTTTGGATAAATGCAAGTAGAAATACACTCCGTCACGAGCTAGGTTGGTGACATCAGAATGATTGGTGCAGCTAGAGGGGAACACAAATACAAAAGTAGATTGCCAGGGGCGCTATAATCCATGATTACCACTTAATATGTGGTCCTAGTTGAGATTCTCAAATTTCCTGGACCAATCGAGTTCAAATTTCACAGCATAAAACCATTTTTTAAGGCCAGCTAAAAATCTGTTATGGAAAATTTTAACTTTCCTCACAATATCCTCAGAGTTTGTCCGTATAAAACTCATGCAGTTTCCACCCGTTACGTTTACCTGGCAATCTACTTTATTTAATCACTATTCTTTTGTTATTTGAGCTCTCGACTGGGGCAAATCTGGTCGAAAGCCCAAAAGACAAAAGGAAGTGATCGAAAAAGGTAGATCGCGAGACAGACAGGCCCGTAACCAGGCTGTCGCACGGAAGGTATTCTCCTCAAAGGTTTTTTGCTCTTCTTTAACAGTTCTAATCTCAATCTTCTCTTGATTGCTATTAAACGAAATTACACTCTGCTCTTAGTATTTGTAATACAAACATTGTGTTTGACGAAATACTCTTCAGGCTCTTCCCTACACACATAGTATCAGTGGTGTAATGAGAGCGGATTTAGTAAATTGTACCCTTAGTAGCAGGTTAACTCAAGCAAACACGAGGCGATATAAGCTTTTTAAAGAAATTGTATTGATAATTTACGGTCACTCGCTCTCTCGCGGTTGTCTCTCAATCTCTATATCTATCTAATCAGTATGTGTTGTTATATGTCCCTTAAGGCAAAAATGTCATTTACTTATCATTCGTCAACTAAACCAATAACAACTGAAAGCATTACATTATTTTATTGCTAAATAATTGACATTGTCCAACAGTCTCCGACAGGGAGAGATGAGGAGATATCATGGTTTAGTACATGGTCTGTGTCCCCATATGTTTCAACGGCCCCCCGTAAGCATATTTCTGGTTACGGACCTGGAGACAGAAGTGGCAAGTGGAAATTGAGCTTAAGTTTCGTTAATCCATGTTCAAATTGATCGCGGTTCGAAGAACCACTATCGGCGGAACAACCAAGCGTGTAGTATGACGTTCAGGAACATTAGGGTCTTTCAATCGTTTTTACGAGACGTCATCAAAATTTGAAAGGCTACATTTGATATTTTGTTTACCGTTTTTTGCACCAAAAAATTATTGCTTGCACAGTTCTCTTCCTAAACTGGCGGAGATGGTAATGCTGGACTATTTTCTTAATGTTATTACTTTTTATGAGTATTCTTTGATTTTGCAGGTCCTACTATAACAGTTTCCTGAAAATGTGTATGAAAACAACCCCAGCTCAATATACGAAAGTGAAGAGTCATTTTTTAAAAAAAAAATCCGACAAAACAAGTCAGCATGTTAAGAAGAGATTTATGCATTACTGACGTAGTGTTGCCAGCATGCAACATTATCAAAGTGAAATACGATACAATAAATTGACCTTATTCTCTCATGTAAATATATCTTAGGTTATGATATTCATTTTCATATTCATATTCAGATTTTCGTATTCAGATTAAGATTTCCGCCTGGTAAATCTTTGGTTACCATTTCCTTAAAATATATGCATCTCTGCGTACCTCTACTGTAGTTCTGTTTGGGCCCACGGTCCATATGAGCCAGGCAAGCAATTACCACAAGTTGTTATGGTAACACAAAAAAAGCGAGCTCACGAGTTGGAAAGCTTTGGAAGTTCATATCAGAGAAAAGGATGGGGGAAGATAAAGAGGAGACGTACATCTTTGAGGAGATAAAACTGGCAAAGGAATTCCTTCAGAAACCCAATGGCGTATCTAATACGTCTTTGTAAGTTATCTTAACTAAGTTGGGACTTGCAATGTAATTCTCTTCACGGTTTACTGTGAACGAAACCAATGTATTTAAAATGTCACCATTCCTACATGTTGTGCTTGCAGATATGACCATTTCACTAAAGTGTTGTCAACCCTGTTGGATAAACGTCCTGAGAACGCCGCTGGTAGGTCGTTGGTAATGTTTGGTTGCATTTTCTTTCCTCTAAGTAACATGGAGTGTTTGATAATTTTACAAACACACAACACCAGTGCTTTTCTTTCGACGTTTCGTTCGTTCATTGTTCCACTGCGATTGCCATTTTGAAGAGAACGATACGTCCATCATTATCTTAAGCGACGAACATAAGCCAACTGGCAGCTCAGATTTAACAAATAAATGCAATTTCTAAATTCAAATAATTTTTGTTGCCATGAAATTCATTCGGTCGAAAGATTTTTTTACCATACTATGTATAGTTTGTGGAACACCACGTTTTATTTTTTACAAAATAAAACGTGGTGTTCCGCTTTAAAACTTCAAAGGATTGATCATTGTTTAGCATTCTTTAATTGATCTAAACTCTGAGCTATGAGTACAAGACTAAGCTGCGAATTTTCATTATCACTACATCATATAATGGCCATTTTATGGTAGGTTGAATCCGGATTTTATGGAGTTTTTTTAAGAGCTGTACTATTTAAATACAGGTATATTTGAAGATGTTAGTAAAGAATGCAAGATTCAAAAGGCCTCAAAAGAAGAACCCAAGGTATTCCCACTTACAAAAGTAGAGTGCTGTGTCGGCAGTATTGAACGGCTTCTAGATAATCAAAACGGTTGGGAGACTGTCAGAACATAAGAATGGAGGAACTGACGTTTTGTGCGAAGGCCCTTTATCAGAGTGAAACGTAAAATGTGAAAAAAATAGGTGGTGTTTTTATACTGAGAAGAAATCATGTGACAAAAAGATGACCAATAGGATTTAAAAATTGATAACAAACTAGTCAACAAGCTGTAAATGATGGATAGTCATTTGCTATTTTAATACATCAATCAGTTACATGTAACTGAAAAGGGGAGGACCAGCAGAGGTATGTTATGCTCATTACCATTCCTTTGAATATCTTTTTCATATTACCATTCCCTTGGATATCTTTTTTCATATTACCATTCCCTTGGGGTTTCTGCTGGATCCTCCCCTTTTCAGGTAACTAACTGATGTTTTAAAATAGCAAATGACTATTCATCATTTTCATCTTGTTAACTAGTTTGTTATTGATTATTAAATCCTACTGGCCATCTTTTTGTCACATGATTTCTTCTCAATTTAAAAACACCACCTATTTTTTTGCATTTTATGTTTCACTCTGACAAATGGCCTTCACTCAAAATGTTGGTTTCTCCATTTTTAAGTTTTGAAAGTATTCCCTGTTAGTTTTTGTGGCAGCACTCAGTCTTGCAATTGTTGGTGGGCAACAAAGTGGGGAGGAACTAAGCTTCTCAGGGGCTAAATCTTTTTCATGTAATAGAATATTGTGAACTTATTTTGTTCAGAACACCATCAGCATGGGGCCATTTATAGGCATGTTTGCAGTTTATTAACCAGCAGTTATTGCAGCTGTGACCTATTTCCTCCCATAGGTACAAAAAATTAAAAAGATATCAGACTTAATAATTAGTTAGTCAGACTTAGTAGTGTGCAGCTACTGTTACCCATACCAACAAATATGTCATCAATTACCTCTTCAAAGTGAAGATTTTTATCAAAAATTGGGGAAGCAAATTTGGGGACAAAAAAAGTACTAGTGGAAAAATGCCTCCCTCACCCCCTGCGCCTGCATAGTTTTTAATGACATTGTCTATTTCACAACTAGACAATGAACCAGAGTTGTCTGTGAGTGAATAGTCAATGAAGGTGCAGCCAGAATTGACTATTTGCTCCTAGACAACGATGGCAAGTTGTCTAATTGTTTTAGTATAAACCCTTTGCCAAAACAATGATGATGTGCTAATTTTGCAAACTCTGAAAAAAATAGAGTTTTGCTAGTGCGAAATGCCATCTTAATAATCTATGAATTTTTTCAGCCTTTACCATTAAAAATCTTTATTCCATGTTTTGTTGCCTTTTTAGTTTTTTTCTGGAATAGAATTTTCAACCAAATTGTCCAAAAACTCCTCTGAACATCTGCAAAAGTGTGCTAGTAGCCATACTTTTTCAACTTTGTTTTCATTTTCCCAACCATTGTCTATCATGAATAGACAATGGTTGAGTAGCCAATCAGAATGCAGGATTTGTAATAGATGATGGTTGGGTTTATACTAAAGGAAGATAAAGAAGGCTTCATGCAATTTTATGGAGTATTTTTACTTTCCACAAAACTGTTTGGCAGTCATTTGTAACTTATTGGGAAAGTGGTATTTTATTGATTTTTTTTTATTGTTGTGGTTGTTTGCTTGTTTTCAGGAGGAAGTAACCAAGTCTGATGTTCAATCGCTTTCACATGCTATTCTTGATCAAAAACTCTTTGAGGTAACATCCTGCATCCCATTCTAATCTGTTCAGAGATATATTGAAATTACATATTATACACACTGATTTGCTAAACAACATGATTTGATAAATCTCGGTCGGGTAAAGAGGAGTGCTCAAAATACAGATACCGTTTTCTAGGTTTTTAAATAACAAAAATACTGTTTTAAACCAAATGACTCCTTGAGATGACAAACAAAATGAAGTCAACTAGCTTATTTTGAAAAGTTTGACCTGATATTGATTGAGAATCCTTTATTGTTAAATGAGGCAAATGGGTACGATTTATGACTAAAGCTACGTTTTTTTGTGGTGATTGACCGCATTATAGAATAATACTGGTTTACAAAACTCAGAAATGATCTAAACAATGATATAAAAAGCTAGAATTAGAAAGATAGTCAGAAGGTTTGGGAAACTGCCGAAACTTAAGAATGCTTAAACTGACGTTTCTCAACATAAATACACCACCTATTTTTTCCATTTTACGTTTTCCTCCGACGAAGGGCCTTCGCTCGAAACGTCTGTTTAAGCATTCTTAAGTTCCGGCATTTACCCAAACCTTTTGACAGTCAAAAATGATCTTATGTGGTCTTATGATCTGCGTATGATCTTTTTGATTTGGCTCTTGAGCCAAAATTAACAGGTTGGGGTCAGTAAGTTATTTCCAAGCAGCAGACAAGCAATGTATTTTCCACCACAACTTAGATCAATCCTTTCATTTTGAGTCTGAGGTAACCGGGACTTTTTTAATCTCAGTTGGAAGGTAGAAGCCCTATATTCAATGATAAATCTTAAAATGCATTATGGACTTGATTTTCATATACCATACAGTTTGTTACAAATCGCAACCCCTAATGTGGCAATGCTACCACTTTAGTAAATTTTCAAATGCTAATGATGCCCCCTTTTTAATTTGACGTCCCTACTATATTTCCTGATCAATGTTGTGGCAAATACTTTCTCAAACTCATTAATAATTCATGAGGAAAACACAAAGGAAATCAGTGCCGAGACGGCGTTTGGATATGTGATCTTAATTAGCACAAAATTTCGACAATTTTAAACCCGATTCTTTCCTCAAATACGGACTTGTTTGAGAAGCCATATCATACACTCGAAAGTCGTGTTTGATCTGATTTCCAAGCACCTCGAAGTTGGTTAAAAAACTCGATTATCGCCTCGCTTTTCAACTCACTTCTCAGTGTTTGGAAATCAGATCAAACACTCCTTCTCGTGTTTGATATATAACATAAAGCATAAGCTACATTCCGAGGTAAGGTTAAAGTCATGTGTTTTTATTTGTTCACTCTATTCAGAGAGACTTGGAGCGAGACGGTGACGGAGATAATGACGAGGAGCTGGAGACTGCTTTACCAAACTTGATGGATCTTAACTTTTTCTTTGAACAAGCTGCAGTCGGCTTATCAAAAGAAGAAACCTTTAGAGTCTTACTCTCGTTGAAAACTTTGGTTGATTCTAAGCCACTTCAAACTGTGCGCTTTTGGGGTAAGGCAAAGGACTAAGAACTGTCTACGATAAATGGTTAGATAACTGACAAAAAGACAACTAAAAAAACAAGTTACCAAAGAACGGTACGAAGAAAGTACCCTGAATAATTATAAATAATTCTGACAAAATCCGATAAAGGAAACAAGCTTATATGACAACCAATGCACAATTTTGACGAAGGAAATCCGTTTGTGAGTGTAATAAAGTAACAGTATTGTTATTTAAGTAACCGAATTCGGTGTTCTCCAAATATCTTGAAAACTTCAGTACTTATTTAATAAACAAATTCCGTCGTGATTGTTTTGTACGATTTTTATTCACTCTTTTTGATGTATCTTAAAACCCATACGCTCGTTCGTTTTATAATACATCTGAACTCGTGAATAACAAAAGTACACACGCAAAAACCTCTATATCCGAATGAATTCGGTATTTGGTGAGTAAGTGGAAGCCGGGACACCCTAACGTTTCGGTCAAAACGTCATTATTTACTATTCAAATAATGACTTCTGCTGTATGTTTTTTTTGTGTATTTATAGGTAAAATATTTGGCATAGAAAGTAATTATTACATAGCAGAGGTAGACTACAGAGAGGGTGAATTGGAGGAAGAGGAAGAAGAGGATGAGGTGAGGATATACTACTTCTTACTGCTGATGAATCTCAAAATGAAGTACCGACGCTGTTAATGCTTAGTTGCATAGTATTATTTTCACTCACTGCTGTCACTTTGCACTTATTCTCTTCACGTATAATTTTATATTTGAAACAGGAAAGATCAGTGTTGTTTATACTGTAAAACGTTTTAAAATGCTGTCACGTGATTACGATTTTTAATTTTCAGCAAAAATTCATCAAATTCAGGAAAACTTTTTTCGATTCCCACTAAACCGGGAAACTTATTTCTGTTACGCGCATTGAGTTTATCAGACTGTTTTTTTATTGAGAATCAAGTAAAAATCAAATTGTGTTTCACGAAATGAATATACATTTTGACGGGAAGGTTCAAGGCACAAGTTCGCCAGTCAAATTTTTCAGTGATATTTCTCGAACAGTAATCCTGTAGGAATGTGGATAAAATGATCGAGTTTACAAAGATCTCGTTCGTCAAATTATTCTTCAGCATTACCATTTTTGCCTGAGAACTTTTTAGAAAAAACAAGTCCAAACACTTGGAAAACATGAACTGATATGTAAAACAAGCAAGTAACGTAAGACCTGCTACGAAAACCCAGTAAGATGTGACTACATTATGAACAAAAACAGACTAAAATATACCGTGTATCATGAAATTTTTTCGGGTTTTAATTTTGGCGGATTTGCGCACGAGAGGCAGCTTTTCCTTGCAGTAGTAACTTCTTGTTTAATTATGCGAACATTCTAGGATAAACTATTACAGTATGAATGATGTACTCATTACTTATTGATCGAGCATAGTGTCTGTACTGTTAAAATGTCGTATTGATGTATTTAAGTATGGATCGAGGGGAGCGCAGCCAGAGGAGATCCTGCAAAAACAGAGTCCGAATGATGTGTGCTCAACATTTGTTCGCATATCATTTGATAAGAAACGCCACCAGTAATTGCAATTTACCTTGCGGTTTTGTCTGTAGGGGGATAAGGACGACGACGACAACAAGGAAAAAGAAGACGAGAAAGATGAAGGTAGTGTCGAACGTCACAAAAACTCGGGCTGACTGTAACTCAATCTGCGCATGATTGATGATGGTTTGAAATAGGCCATTTTTTGATATTCTCAAACGCAACTAGTGTTGTGCAAAAAGATTGGTGTGTCCAGCATACGATTTGTGAACGACTTTTTACATTAATTGATTTTTACATTAGTCGATCGGTTCGTTTGTTCCTTCGTTCTTTCGTTCGATGGTTTGTTGATTTGTTCGTCGGTTCGTTCGTCAGTTTGTTGATTCGTTCATCCTTTCGTTGGTTGGTTCTTTGATTCGTTGTTCTGAGAGTTCAGATGACATTTGTTGATACTCTTGGATTTCTTTCGTGAACTGTGACGTAGCTCTATTTTGTTTCAGATGAAGAGAATCCTGAAGAAGATGATATTCCTAAACCAGATTGGAAACCTCCTGCCGTGATTCCGAAAGACGAATACAGATCTGGGACCAACAAATACATCTATTTTGTCATGACCACTTGTAAGGATATTTTCTACCTAACGATTTAGTTCAACGTGCATTTATCAGACGGATCACATGTCAAAAGATTGTCGCTTGGGCTTCCTTTCTCGCGTCCTTCCTCCTTTTAATCCCTTTCTCTCAAGTTCACTTCCTTCCTTTCCTTCTTTCTTCCTTCCATGCCTCCGTTCTCCTTTTCTCCTTCCTTCGTTTCATTCCCTACCATCCATCTGTCGATCTTTACACCCTTCATTCAGTCATTCCTACCATCCTTTCATATTTCTATCCTTCCTTTCACATTCTGTCTTATCCTTCAACTGTCCGTACTACTACTTCGGTCATTTAACCGTTCATACGTTACTTTATTCACACGTTAGTTTATCCTAAATCTCCACAAAACTTACTTTCCATGTAGCGGACCTGGCATTCAATTAATCTGTTACCAAAATTTTTCGAATCCCAATAGGCGGTGGCGCGTGGGTGAAATTGCCTCATGTCACTCCAGCCGAAATTGTAGCAGCTAGACAAATAAAGAAATTTTTCACTGGTCGTCTTGATGCTCCGGTGAGTATATGAATTCATGATATTTCTATTGAAATCCATTTCAACTTCTTGCAGGCTGGAATGGATTCCAGTTGTCAATGTTATTGAAATGAAAAAGTCCTCTTAACTTATAATTTCCTTGAAACGTCATTTATATGTGAAATAAGATACTTATTTATCCTGCGTTCCGAAACGTTAAAAGTTAACACAAGGACGTCTGAAACTAATTTGGGAGTTCCTTCGCACAAAAATAAGTCTGCCAAATCTGAATTTTCATACAGTATAGTAAGTCCTGTTGACGTATTACCAAATTACTTGAAAATCACTGATAACTTTAGGGGTGTTGGTGGCACAGTGGTAGGGCACGTGTCTCTCACCACTAGGATTAGATTTCCATTAAAGTTACCTTAGTCAAATGTGAGAAGAGTGTTGTCTAGTTTGACTCTACCAAACATCGCAGGTTTTCTCCGGGCACGTGTGCGGAGAACAGCGTAGTTTAGCTGGGTCATCCAGTATAAATAAAGGAACTTTACTTTTTTCTGACTGAACTTGAACGTTGATCGTGTTGATGTATTCTCTTTCCATGTTTGTGAACATCTTTGATATGTGCTGTTCCTACGTTTACTAGTTGTCGTACATAACTAGTTTAACTATAAATTACCATCGTTTAATAAGTTTATGTATTATTATTATTATTGTTGTTGTTGTTGTTGTTGTTATTATTATTATTCTTGTTGTTGTTATTATTTTTGCTATCATTCTGGTTATTTGCTTGATTTTTACCGAATTTGTCAGTTAATAAATTTGCGATTTGTTTGCAGGTCATTAGTTATCCACCGTTCCCCGGAAACGAGGCAAACTATCTTCGTGCCCAGATCGCGCGCATTTCGGCTGGTACTCATATAAGTCCAGCTGGATATTACACGTTTGAAGACGAGGAGGAAGAAGAAGAGGAAGAAGGTCTGAAAACTCAGTGACTATAGTGTAGCACGATTATCATACGGTGCAAAAGGGAACTTGAAATGCTAATAAGAGTGAGATTTGTATATTCAGTGTAAGGTTAATAGGACCCCTGGATTGATTGACCTAAACTGTGAGCAGTGAATGGTGTTTCGAGTTTTAGTCCATGCTAAGTCCACGAGAAATGCCTACTGTAACGTAACGCTTATCGTGAAGAGAACGTTGTAAAATTCCAATTGTTTTGTAGTTAGTTCAACCCGAAAGCTCGTGAAATAGGAAAAAAACGATCACATGCGCGTCTTTTTTCACCAAGTCGAAATCCAAGTTTGCTCTTGATCAATATTTTTCACTTGATTTTGCTCTGCATATTGATCAAGAAGATGTTAAAAATGACGATTAATGTATCTGCGAAGGGCTTTGCTGTGCAGTGTGTATGAAACTGAAAAGGATTTTTACGCTAAACGAAGCCGTAAGGACTATTTACATCCACGTATATAGTAAATTGGCAGTTATTTTTGAAGAAGGCCTGTTGCGTCACGAATAATCATAATTGTCGCTATTAGAAGACCTCTATTTCCACATAAATTTATGTTCATAATTATTGTTTCGTTTGTTGCAGTTCGTGAAACTTACATGGTCAATCCTGAATTCGAAGGTGTTAACCCCAGGGAACTCATGGACACATCAATAAACAGCTGGGTTCACCACTGTATGAACATTTTACCACAAGTAATTAAACTCCTTTGTTCATAATTATTAGATATATCTGTGTAGGGGAAAGTCACACATGGAGAAATAGGCCGTTTTGCAGCCAGGCCAAAAACACTTTGCAAGGAGAGCAAGCGAAATTTATGCAGTGCATTGTCTTTTTCTTTCTTTTAGAAATCCCACTGTTCTCCATACTCTCCAGTTTTTCATTGTCCTGAGTTATTTTTGGCTAGCTGCAAACGGGCTGCTAACATGAAAAGAACCGGTCGGTGGTCCTGGCTGACCCGTCAGTTATCTTAAAGGGTTCGGGAACTGGCAAAGCTTGACTACTTGGCTGGCTTGTCGGTTGGTCGGTAGTCAGTGGTTTGCATATTGTAACGTTAAGGAGTCAAAAATTGTAAAACGTTGAGAGCGTAACTTCGCTTGGCGAATTCTTTATTTTTTCTTTAGGGTCGCTGTATCTGGCACAATCCCATTGCCAAAACAGAAGATGAATTTGAAGACGAAGAAGCTGAGGAAGAGCAAGAAGATACAGAGCAGCCACAACCAGAAACAGGACCACCATTATTAGCATCTGTGAATGAAGATAATGGTAGCTTATTTTTTATGTATTCGTCCCTCTGTCTGTCTGCCTGCGTATTTGAGTATTTCTTCGTTGATTGTAGTGTGATACTTTTAAAAGCAGTTTGATATTTTTTGCCAACTACTGTTTGAACAGAAAGATACATAAAAAAGCTTTTGAAGTATTATTTACAATATGAACGGCCGAACTGCATGGTGATTTACAAGGCGAGCCGTAGTAAATGCCCATACAGTTCGGACGCGAATATTGTAAATTACTTGTCCAATGAATGTATCTGAATGTGTATACTTACGAATGATTTTAGAGATATGAAACATTGGAGCCAAGAAATTCGAAGAGAAAGGTGCATGTAAATTCGGACGATGCTGTATCCATATTTCTAAAACTCATTAATAACTTATAAGGAAAATTCAAAAGAAATTAATGTTTAACCAATTTCTATGTACCCCGATATAGAACTGATTAAATAAACATCAGTTTAGTATCACATTTAAAGACACTAGTGTCTGTATCAACAAGTTTTGCATCGGCTTTCCCACATTCATATTGAAATTTTACGGTAATATATAACTTGTTCTAACTTTTCGTTTTACTCAATATTAACGTTAAATATAGTAATACGGGACGTTTTAGAAGTCATTTACAAAATTCGTGTCCATTCTGTATCGGGACACAGTATACCCCTGTACAAAACGGTCACTCATTTTGTAAATACTACTTACAATATTGATTAAATATTCGTTTTCTTAAGTTTTTTGTTTATGAATTATTAATGAATTGGATAAGAATATCGAGAAATCCAGTTGATCATGCAGTTGCGTACCCCTTTAATATAGCCAGCGGTGCGGCCGGACTTCACAATCGGAAGAACTACCTTTATACAACATATAAGAATCATTCCCTGCTGCCCCTGTGTTACATATTCTAGGCATGTCATTAACGTGTAACGATATGTTAAATGTATGCTTTTTCTTCTCATTTCCTTTTTTCTCTGCATTTTTAACTTGGTCTACCAGAGGTCGACGGTTTCCCAGCCTGGACTCCTTATCTGTCTTCGAATTTTCTTCCTCAGTACGCAGTCGCTGCGATGAGATCCAACCGCTGGCCTGGTGCTTACGCGTTTGCACGTGATATGTATGTAATTCCTAATTGCTCATGTCTACTCCTCACGTATTGTTTTGTGCTGTGGAGTGTCCTGAGAATGATCGTTCCCCAATGTTTACTCAATGGAGTACTAAAAACTCGCAGTTCGAGTTTTATGGAGACTAAAACAGCTACTTTTTTACTTAATCATTTCAGCGCTCTTCGTCTGCGCAAGACCCGATTTTTTTATCAAGTGGACGGATTTTTATCTCATAAAACATAACCTGTCTTCTCTAACTTCTCTTTTTAACAGCAAATTCGAAAACATCTACGTGGGTTGGGGTCACAAATATTCCGCCCATGGTTTCACCCCTGCAGCTCTACCAGTCGTCATGGAAGAGTATCTGAGCGGCCCGGAGATAACAGAGATAGACGACCCCACGGTCGAGGAAGAGCAGGCAGCTAAGGCAGCCCAGGAGGAGGCATTGGAGGGTGCAGAAGATGGCGAGGATCTAGAAGATGACGAAGAAGATGACTAGGATACTAGCATGTTATATTTGTAAATAATCTGTTTATAATACACACTCTGTAAGTACCCAGAGCCTAAGAAAATGAAGACGTACATGCGCGCACTGAATGGGAAGCGAAGCTTCCGCGTTGTACTTTTTAACAAGGCTGCCAAGGTTGCGCTGGAACCGCGACAGATTTTTGGTCACGATTCACAAGGATGTGGTCGAGAAAGTGACTGCTTTCAGCTCGCTCTCTATTCGAGGCTTTTTCCTTGAGGGAAATCAAATCAATCAACTTTTTTATGATTTTCTTACATACCAGATTTAAGCTATTCCTGTTTTCAGCTCCGTTAAGATTGGTTCCTCCATTTTATCCCATGTAATTCTCTAACCGAACATGAAAATTCGCTTTTATTTTCTAAGATTAAAATCGAGCGAACACTAGTTGGTTAAAAATATTGGTAGTTCCTCCGTGTTTAACTCTTTCGCATTACGGGGAATACCCCACCTGCTCATGGACCAATCAAATTGGAGGATCGCCGTATTCGGACCGCTCACCACCATGGTTATATAATAACCACAACCAAATATGCGACATGAACGACCGGTTCGGATCTGACCGATTGACAAATTTGGAAAAATTTCGTTCGGACAAACCGAGCTGTTATAACGCCTGACCTCGGTCAGGACGAAACACGTAGCGTCGAACGACTCTTTAAATATCGGGTAAACGTCACAACGCACAATTGCAACAGGCATGCAAGACGTTTTGCTATGCCCAATGAACGATAATATTGACCAAATTGTTCAGCCATGATAACGTTGATGCAGTCTATCAACGATGCCATGATAATTCTATTTAATTAATATCAAAACCCAGCAACCGTGTCAATAACACCAGCAAACGCGGTTACGCTGTAAAGTCATTTTCCCCAGTTCCGAACAACCGGGAGCAATCGTTGCTTGGTTGGCACTGAACAATATTATTAGCCCATCAAAGTTGTTTAGCCACGATAAAAATGTTACAATGTTCTTAGGCTGGCAATGCCTCCATAAATTTTGCGGTTTTTTGGCGGGTTTACATTTGCACAAGTAGTGACCATTCGCATACATACAGGGATACTCCTTAGACGAGCAGGTCACCTCACATTACCTCTGAGGTACAATTCTTATTGGCATTGAGTTATTATCCATATGTCAATAACGTCAGTCACCTCACAGATACAGTAGATCAACGCGCAGTTTTGGGGCTACCATTTCGAAAAATCACCGCTTCATATTCAACTTTCATGAGCACACATGTAGGGATTACATAAACATGCAAAAACGCAACAGGCAGATATAAATGTTTCCCCCTAGGCGAAGTTTATCGCATCAATCGACTTTTTATTGTCAAAATTCGGTAGATTTTTCGGTAGATACAACCGAAAGCCCATGAGTCAAAAGAAAAAGTCACTTCTCGAGAAAAATATAGTCTGCTGGAAGATCTTTTAAAGCCAGGACACACGGCTTGACCATAGGCGAGGATGAGATTTTGAAACAACGTTCACCATTAGGAGTAGAATTAAGACATAAAGAAAAAGTTCGGTCACGATTCGTTTAGGGTTAGCCTGCACTATTCTGTACCTTCACCGTGAGCTTTCAATGAAATTTTGCCATCTTGAATTATGCCCGTGCAAATGATTCAAGATTTCACGCAATATTGTGTGCATTGTTCAAGGTTGCACCGTACGTCTGCAGCTTTCTTTACAGCTTTTCATAAACTCAGGCACTCGGGCGTAATACTTGATATATGGTATAATCGTAGCCTGCGGTGCAGACGTACACCACACAAGCATCTGCACCGCAGACTAGTTTAATTACAGTATCAGACTGTTGGTTTTGACAGTCTGACACAGTTATTACATCATACATGCACCTACCAAGTCTGACATTAGATTAAGGACGCATTCTTATGAGACTATTCCGGAATAGGAACGGAATTGTGTCTTTTTGGTACCTATTCCAGTTAAAGTATGAAAGGAATGGTGTTTCTTTTACTCTATTTTAAGGCATAGATTTTTGAGAGCGAAACATTTGTAGATTTAGTCAAACACATAGGATTTTGCTGCCGTATTCCAGAATTAGTACAGTCAGAATACGTCCAAAAGAATGCACTGGAAGATTGCCGTCGAAGAGCTCCGGCAAAGGGCAGAGTTCGTTTTTATTTGTAGAGTTTCTTTGCCTACTTGTCCCCTGGCGTTTTTAAAGTAGTGATGGTTATTTTGCGTTTTGGTCGAACGTAAGAAATTCCTTCTTGTTATATTTAATTCAAAAAGAATTTTACCTTCGCCTGCCGTTTGGTATACGACCATGAGTCATAAACTCCCTATTTCTGAAGACTGTAACGAAACACGTTTGGCCGTGTGATTTTGTACCTTGAAATTGTTATTCTAGTTGGCATGTCCTGCTTTGTAATTTTAGTTCAAACTTTCTAGGAGAAAACCATTCTATATTTCTATGGTACTTGAATAGAAAACTTTAAAAATTCTTTCCTAATTTAGGAGCATATCATCTGCAAAGTTTTCACTAATCCTGGATTAAGCTAATCACCTTTTGAACTACTTGGGCCCTGGGATAATTTGTTCAATCCCTGGGTGGCGCTTATCCAACGGATAAGTTCTAACAAATGAACAACCCTTTGAAAATTTTATCTCCCTGCCCCTGGTGTATGCAATTACGTACCCTTGGCCAGCCTGCAAACCTTCAGTCTGCAAGACATCTGCTCATGATTCCTTTCAGTTCGTTCCCGATTCTCACGTGAGTTTAACATAGACACGAATATGACAATCACTAGGCACAAAATCGCTTGTGTAATACCTGAGTGTCCCATACGTTTGTTCGTTCTGATCTATAACTCAAACACCAGGCTCCTCCAGCCATTGCATTATTCGCAAGCAAATAGTAGGCAGAAATAGCGCTCCAAAGTTTAAACAATATAAGCCAGGGTGAAAAATACTTTGCAGCATTCATAACGTGCAGATGGGTCCTTACAGTGCGTTGCGTTTTTATGAGTGTGCATGCATGGCGTGCACGAACTTTACACTGCAGAAGGCACGATGATCAGGGTATATGTGACAGGTGCCCGCCCAAGAAAGTTAAGTCAGCAAAGACTGCTTTTGGTCTTGTTTTATTTTCTGATTCTTTAATGTAAAATAAAGATGTACGTTTGAGCAATCATAGTCATTGAGCATACCCCAACGGAGGTATTCTGAGTGGTGATTATTCCATCGGCACATTTGCAGGCATTCCCCCTCGGATCAGTCTCACTACGCCACTTGCCTCACACCTCATTTACACGAACACTTAAAAAAAAAAGATTGGAATCGCGATTGAAGCTTGCAATCCAGGTTATAGTTGTCTTGTAAATAGCTAAATTGCCATCGCGATCGATAAGCGAAGAATTTTTCCGTGTAAACAGCTGCGAGGTTGCAGTTCTGATCTAAACACAAGATTACGTACACGAGGCCGTAACTTATATTGAGGTACATAGACTCATATAAGATGTCGAGCTAAGGCCAACAAAACTTGAGACATCGAACCTTTTTTTTCTTTATTTCGATACACAAAAGGGTTGGGAAACTGCCGGAACTTAATTGCGGTCAGAAACGGTTTCGAGCGAAGGGCCTTGGGTCAGAACATCAGTTCCTCCACACTTAAGTTCCAGCAGTTTCCCAACCCTTCTGGTATTTTTTATTTAGTTATTTGCGTAATATTAGACGCAGGACTCACATTGATTACAGCAATTTTAATGCCGAAGTGTCTATCCTGTATAATAATTCTTTTAATAATAATCATACACGTGTGCTATGCAATATTTTTGGAAATTTATCAGTCGTCAGTTGAGTGTCGTTTAAGAATACCTGATATACCCTGTTCACGTTACAGCTTAACTCTTTCGTGGCCCAGATCTTGATGGTGCTAAATGTTCGTGAGTTTCTTTGCTCATTATGTTATCTTTGATTAGACTGCGAAGTATTAAGTACCGAAGTTGGTTTTCTCGACCATTTTCAACATAAGCGTATCGGAATCGAGTCTTGTAAGTTTTGAAGAGTCTGCCAGAATGTTTGACGTCTTAGTATTGTAGTGATTCCTGACAATCAAAAGGATGCCATTCCAGCTTTTCAGTGTTATGTTCGTCTGGTATCATGATAATGATATTCATAACCTCTATTTGAGAAAGGTAAATTTATACATCAATTATTTTATAATATTCTTTCTGATGGCCCTTAAAAGTGGAAACTTTGAAAACAAATATCAAACGGCTAAAACAATTACAAACATCTGAATATTTTCAAGACAGACCGGCAAAGTGTTCAAGAATGTTTAGATCATGGTTCACCCGAAAAAAGAAATGTTTTATTTTAACTTTAAACGAAGAAGTTGTGAAACCAATTAATTTTAATTAACTGGAAAGTGAAATGACAAAGCTTTACACCACTATAGGATAGTTTAAATTTGGATAGGTCAGATTTAATGGGAGGAAGCTTTCCTCGCTTTTCTTTTACACGGATTGACTTATTTCAATACATGAAAATTATCTCAGCTACCATCCCGTCCCGGCTAACCGGGATCATGTAAACAGGCTCTAAGGAAGATCTGGGTCTAACTTCATGGCAATCACAAAAGAATGACAGTAGATTGCGGATTTCTGCTGATTAAACCTTTGAGCAGTTCTTGTTCAGTTTGCGTGGAAAGTAAAACTTCTGTGGCAAAAGTTGTTGCAGCTTGAGAGTGCCATGTCTTTTAGTTTAGTTTTAAAGAAATCTTCCTCATAACCGGAGTGTTGACCGAAAGGGGACAAAGGGGGAATGCATGGCATCGTACTGGGATCGGTTTTTCAAAGCCTGGATAGCTTACACGCCGTGTAAGTCTTAAATTGACCGGAGCAGCGTTATTCAAGCATCGAACGACTAAACTTAAATATTGTTAACGGAACAGGGTGATGTTCGCTCGATAGTTCTATTATTCGGTTGTTTTTCAATGCATGGATAACATTGTTCAGTCGTTAGGGCTTATGCACCGGATAAACTATCCAGGCTTTAATTTGAACAAACGACCCCAGGTTGACAGAGATGACTGATCGAGAAACGGAACTTTTTTCTTAGACTGATGAAAGACAATCTAATAAAAAAGAGGATCTCCCTTTCAGCATGTAAAATCATCAGGCTTTAGCCAGGGGAAAATAATTAAAGATCCACCCGAAAAGAAACGTGTTAAACGTTTGGATTCAGATGATTCAATTTACTCGGCTGTCTCTAAAGTCCTATGATAAGCGGATTAACCCAACGAGATGGATGTCCACCAATAGAGAAACCCGGGCCCTATAATTTAACATTGTATTTATCCGAAAACACCGGGAAGATCTAACTACTCTAATTTTAATGCAAAGGCAAAACTTTCCTCTCGGTTAATGACAGGCCTTAAGTTGAGTACACCAGGATTCTAACTCGGATCTCCCACCTCGGAATTAAGTGTGGTAGCCACTCACCCCAACACATTAGAACCTGATCAAATTAAACCGTTCCAAAATAAAACTGATACTTTCCTCAAGCATTTTGGCAACCAACCAGCTTAAACTGGGCAACATATGCAAAGTAGTTTTAATCTCATATTAGTTAACTAGACGCACGATCGTGCCCGAAATTTTTTAAACCAGTTGGACAAAAAAACAATTCATGCAAATCCGTTCTACAGGTGAGAGCACGGGGATTGTTCTACCCAACAAACTAGAATGTTTGTTTCAAAAAAGCCAGATTGAAAGCGATGTCAAACCAGAAAAAAGTTTTCTTGCGCACCGGAACCTTCATGGTTGCTGAAAGAAGACTTCGATTTAAAGCTTCGTACTTGACCTTTGTGGTGTGCTTTTTTATATCTTGAAGGTGAAAAACAATGACGATGATAGAATGAAAGCCGAAATTAATTATCCAACAAACTATGAGTCACAGTATTATCAATTGTGTTACCCATGACTCATAAGCTTGGTTATTCTTTCGAGTTTTTTAAACTACCCCCTTCTATAATTCGACGTTAAAAGGCACCACCTGCCACGCGCAACGCCCTCTATAACAATATCACCGTCCCACAGGGAAATATCGTAACGATGGCAACTTAACCCCCTTTGGGACTACTTAGCGGTACTCCTCGTTGTTCAAGAATGAAAGGAATGAATCGCGATCGCTAGTTTGTCACGGAATAGTAGATCGGCAAATAAAACGTTACGTCTTAAGCTCGCAGAATTCAATTTTAAAGGCAAAGTCAGTGGTAATTGTCACTAAGAAATGATTTTGTCTGAAGAGGCTCTATCCAGGAAGTCAAAACATACTTACATTAAGTAGACTCCTTTGATTTTCGATCAACAACAACGGAACATAAAGGAAATCCTTTGAAAAACAACTGTAAGTTTAATTGTTTACGACGAATGGGAAGGATGCACAACTTAGGTGTGTCTTTTGGGGTGTGATTTTTTCCTGATTCTTACCAGGAAACTTTCCAAAAGAGATAGCCACGGCGCACCGATCGCTTCATCGTTCTCCCTATTTGTTCCATGCCGGCTTTTCACCTAATGTGCTAAGGACGAAATGTGATCTGCGATTTCCCTAGGGTGTAATTTACCATTAAAAATAACACGATCTACTTTGGGTCGTCAAGGCTAAGAGCACGAAATTGTCTTTGGTAATCCTCTCCAAAGTAAGACCACGGTTAGACAACCGTTTTACCAATTTCTGCACCACCGTTTTCACCAATGATTAGAGGAAAGTGGAAAACTCGACCGGAAACTAGAGTTATGTATTTCATGTCTGCTTTTGCTGATCGCTGACACTATTACTGGTACATTCCAATTAACAATGCGTGGCGTCATTAGGTAAATATCACATTAGCGGGGGATGTATAAGACTTTCTATATAAAGCCATGTACTTCTTCGGTAAGGTATCAGTGCACTTCCATCAACGTTAACCGTTCACAGCCGACATCATCGAGGTAGTTCTCTTCGAAATACTTCGAAATACGACCATGCAGGCAGTTGTGCTGGCTAATTCAACCGTCTTATCGATGCGGTGTTTCCTGGCTACGCTTAGCCTTGTCATGGAGTTCATTGTGTGCCGTTTTCTATACACTGTCCCGTTATTCCATGCACTGGTAGAGAACGTGATCTCTAAAAAAGCCAACATGAAAATGAACAAGGAGGACTACTGGCACTCCCTGTTCGGCTGGCAAATGTTCAAAGAATGCTGGAAAATGAAAATCATGGACCTTAGAAAGCAAGTGCGCCAAGGACAAGACGCCGTTAACTCTCCGTTAATTAGCGCTGACACCAGAAAGAATGTAAGGCTTCTTGATCTGGCCAAACTGGGAAGACCGCTTGTGCTAAACTTTGGCAGCTCAAGCTGACCTCCATTCATGGCAAAATTGGCCAAGTTCAATGAAATCGTTCGTGATTTCAGCGACCTGGCTGATTTCGCCATCGTTTATATATCTGAGGCACATGCACAAGACGGATGGTCTTTTAAGGTATGTTGCGATATCCAAACAGTTTATATCCGTTTGCTTTTTGACGAAAATTAGAAAAAATTCTCAACGAAAATGCGAGAAAATAAGGATTACTTAGCTTTCCTGTAAAATACGAACAATTCGAATTGCTCCTCGTAACCTTATTGTACAACTTCAAGCTCTAATTTTTTTTAATTCTGTTTATGTTTTAACGAACTCTTTGTATTGATTCTCTAATTTTTATACGAAATTTTACCTGTAAGGTGCTTCGAGGTTAGCGGGTACTGATGTAGTATTACTTCCTTTCTGTTCTGTAGAATAATTACGAGATTCGCCAACACCAAAATCTCAGCGAGAGACTCAATGCAGCTAAGTTCGTTCTCGCGCAGAATCCTCCCTGTCCCGTTTTTGTGGACACGATGGCTGACACAACGAAGAACGCCTACGCCGCATTGCCCGAAAGGCTTTATGTCATCGACGAAGATAAGATAGCATACGCTGGGGGGATGGGACCCCAAGGATATTCTTTAGAAGAGTTGAGACGGTGGTTGGCCGAATACAGAAATAACGCTAGGAGAAGAACTTGGACAAGATAGCGAAGAAACCTGTAAACTTTTAAGACGTATTTCAATACTATTCACACGTTCATATGCAAATGCCGTATTGTATCCGTTAACAACTTGAATTAGAAGCTCGAAAACTGTCAAGTGAGGATTGAAAGAAAGTTGTAAAATTACTACGAAGATTCGCCAGGCAAAGTAGGTAAACTCTTTTTGTGTGGCTCAAACGGAGTTAGAACAGCCGACAGCTTCGCTTGCTAATGGAAATGACCCAAACAAAATAAGTCTTCATGTTTCACTTTCATAGTGAAGGACTTTATTGTCGTGAGTTTAGCGCGAGAACCTTACCCTTGATAGCTTATTTTTGCTGTTTGGTTTCGAGGGAACTCACTCAAAATTTGATTTTTATTTACATCAAATTTTTCATCATGATTGAAAGAGTTTCACTCACGACGTCTGTGACACATCTTTCTCATTTGACAGTTTCTTGTACTTCTCTCAATTTACAAAATATGTCGGTTGAACTCAATAACCGACCCACATTCACGTTTAATATAAACGAAGTATGCACACCCTGTATAAGTAAAAGTTAATCTACTCATATATGCCTATATACACACCTCAGAGAGCTTATTCATTTAATATACGACTAATGAACGAATCAAATATAATAATGCAATACATCAAAGATATATCAAATTAGGTAGCAGTATAGAAAGATAAGCCAAAAGCACTGAGTATGTCAAGAGGTGTTAGTTTGAACCTTCTGTCTTCTTTCATCTTCATTTAGCACTTTCATGTTTCTGGCTTGTTCGTCTATTTTTAAACTACGTCAGTCTGTCAACGCAGCTTACAACATTTAATACGAGTGTAACTAAGAATACACAAGTTACCATAGTTCTAATTAAAATTGCAGTCTACTGCAAGGAATAGAAGGGGACGGATTTTGGATCCTGATGATATTTTGGCTTCCAGAAGGTTTATGACTGCCCAGAGAGAAACACGATGTTCGTGACTTCTTGGCACGATGTTCTTGTACCACGTTGGAAAAAGATTAAATAAAACGAGGATTCGTGAATTTTGTGTCTTATCATTTTATAGCTTGGCATCGACGTGTGCCACACACCAAGCAACTGGGGGGGTGTTCCGGTGAAATAAAACCAAACATGGATTTCAGATCCACAATCGGTGAGATCGTAGGTGGAAAGGAATGCTAATCACCACCACAGGGTTGGCAGTCATTGCAACTACATCCTTAGTTTACACACCAGTATCTGTGAGAAATAGCCCAAGAATTCCAGTCGTGCAGCGAATTAACCGGGTTCACTCGCTGTGGATTACCCACATAGCGACGCAACAAGGGTGAAACGAGATAGGGGGGTCAGAACATGTCGGTCAAATGTTTTGAAAAATTCTTAAGAAACTTAAAGGTTGCTTCTGACGTTAATAACATTAACTAATTTCCCTTTGACGTTTCTCGAGAGAGCTTATCCCTTTCTGGCTGGTGGTATCATTCTACCATTGCAAGGAAGACTGTTTCGGTCTGACCTACTGTATACGTATGAAAACCCGCTTCTTGTTCACGGTTTTTGACAGGCGTGAACAATGTTGTGCTACACCCCATGAACAATGTTGTGCTGCTTTCCGTAAACAAAGTTACCAACACTTAAACACTGAACAGAAAGTCTGCTCATGTGGGAGCTTTGTAAATATCAGAACGACTAGAGGACATTCGTCAAGCTTGACGTCAAGCTTGACGAACGTCCTTTAGTCGTTCTGAAAGTTACCAACGTTGTTCAGCTATAAAACATAAATTCACAATACCCTGTTCACAATATGTTCACAATACCCAATTCATAATACCCTGAGGATAGTTCTGCAATAGAATTGTTCAGCTATGATAGTTATATTGTCTCATCATTGTTACATCAATGACATTGAGTAACCGTCAATGTTGTAGCAACTGGTTCGCAAGGTCTAACAATCGTATTAACAAAAGTGAATGTGGTTGTTCTATCAGTGTTGTTTTTCCTGCTCCAACAACCATGAGCAACCACTGTTGCTTCGTCAGTGGTGACGATCGTTGCTGAAACAGTGAAGAACTGCATTGCAGCACGTGGTTCATTCATGTTGCTCTTCCATACTAAGGGCGTCGTTGAAGTATTGTTCAGTCAACAATACTGTAACAATTTGCTGAGACTTTGCGTGTGTAGACATGTTCTCGTCATATTTAAGCGAATCTGGATCACGATATTTCTGAAAAAGTCGGGCGTGCGATCCTGCTATCCACTCCACCGAAGCCTGATCACTGGACCGACCTTGATCTGGGAGGGAGTCAGAGAAGCCTGAAGGCTCATACAATTCGTTCTGATTTACCAGACCAAATCTTTCTCAAATTAAATACCAGTACGATTGACTTTTGCCCGAAAATTCTGGGATGTTGGCGATTTTTATCGTAATGTCCCAGTTTTTACGACACTTCTGAGGTCACAAACCCTTCTGTTTATAACCATGGGTTGCGATGTAATGCGAGCCGCGGCCCGTTCATTTTACCATTTAAAATAGTGAAGCCAAGACGGCCACTTAAGTGCAATTTTACTTAGGTGAACACTAGAAACTGTATCCCTTAACATTAGCGTTCCGTGGGCGGACTAAGTGCGAGTGAGTAGACAAGCCTGTAAACCGAGGAATGGACTTGAAGGAATAGGTTAGAGATCCCTTTGCATGAGTTGGGTTTGGGTTTAGGATAAGCATTTGGATCAGCATTAGGGTGAGTGGCAGTGTTAGTGTCAGTCGAACAGGTTTAGGGTTAGTGAACGAGCTAGGGTTAGTGTTAGCTATAGCCAGTTAGCGTTAGGGTTTGGATTGGTGTTAGCTGCTTAGGGTTAGCTATAGCCGGTTACCGTTAGGCTTTGGATTAGTGTTAGCTGCTTGGGTTAGGTACAGTCGGTGAGCGTTAGGCTATGGATTAGCGTTAGCTGCTTGGGTTAGGTACAGTCGATGAGCTTTAGGCTTTAGAGTAGTGTTAGCTGCTTGGGTTAGGTACAGTCGATGAGCTTTAGGCTTTGGATTAGTGTTAGCTGCTTAGGATTAGCTATAGAGGGGTTGGAGTTAGGGTTACCGTTGGGTCATCAGAGTTAAGGTCAGTGCTTACTTCTGTGCGCTTTCATATCAATTAACTCGTTCTCAATCTCTTTTAAATAGGAAATCAGGAAACCTGATTTTTAAGTATACTTTCCAGTAATCCCCATTTTACATTTAGAGATCGGGAAAGGCTGAGTAGCACTTACTTGATGTTAAGATATCAAATATCGTCTTTAAAGCTTTCGACTTCTCGTTAATGTTGGGTCTGAGTTCGAGTCCGGGCTAGGGGTAGGTTAGGATTAGCTTTAAAATATGGGCTTGAATAAGGATTAGTACCAATAAAATCCGCCAAATTGTATCAAAAATATGACCACACGACATCATGAGTGCAGAATTTTCCGACTCCAGAGAGATCGGGGAGTTTACACCAGCCGTGACGACTAAGGTGACAAACAAAGATCGAAAGGAAATCACGCATCTGATCTTTGACTTTGTTAAGTTAATATTATTCGACAAAAAATACCAATTATTTTCAACGCTTTAAGTGCTGAAGTAGCCATGTGAACCTAGAAATGCTCCCAGTTACGTCGTGTTTACAACCTGGAAGTTGCCCTAGTAGATTTGGCACCTGCCAGGCACCAAGTGTCGAACAAAAGACAATATAAAGAAAAGTCTTGTTGTTTTGTCTTCGCAAGCCTCAGAGGAGAAATCATGCTTTGTTTTCGTGCTGATCTTGCCCATATGCTTATGCCGCATGCACGAACCAGGCTTAAGGAATCAGGTGCCAACTTTTGACGCCAATGTCCGGTTAGTTTTTATTGGGATCACTAAAGTTTTAAAAGTTTATTTTATTTCCATACGTAGTTTTGCCATTAAATGTGGTTCACATTTGAGTGTATATGCTTAAGGACAATACGAAAGACGAAACACAAACGAATGGCGTCAACCCTGCGGCATATGGATCGTCATTAGCATGGGATCATAGATGAAGCAATAGCAAAGAGCGAACAGAAGACGAAGGGTCTTGTTGTTTTGTTTTTGCGAGTCCCAGAGGAAAAATCACGCTTTGTTTTCGTGTTGATCTTGTTCTTATGCTTGTGTCGTTCGTGTGAACCAGGCTATAGAAATCGTGTATTAACTAGGGGGCCATGGAATCTAAACGTTACTCAACCGCAGTAAACTAATTGAAAAGTTACCAACTTGGATAAATTGTAGGGCAATCCAAACAATGCTCAAATATAAAGTTAAAGGTTATGGGCAAATGCCACCTCACTTTCGTCCTTTTTTCAGAAACAAAAAAATATAAAACAATTATTAGAAACCAACTAGTCGGACAAAAGATTGTTTTGAATGAAAAGACTTTAATTGTTTATTTCAATTTGTTGCTTGTATTACACAGGTGAGGCACTGAGTCCGCATGCACGTGCCAGGTCACGTATTGGGTCAAGCGCCAAGTCACGCGGACTGATTTGGTTTGTTTTTGTTTATTTTCCTGCTACATAAAGAACCTTTCTTATACTTTGAAAGACAAATCGCCGACAGAAATTTTCCAAAATATATGCAGTACCAAGTTCGAAAACGCAACGTTGCTCATGTTAATCTTCACATAAACTTGTACGAAACAATATAGTGCTTAAATATAGAGTGTATACGCCTAACTGTATTTAACGAATATACCCAATGCTTAAACAGATCTGTAGATCACCGATGCTCTTTTAATTAGCATTAAATGGCTCAGATGAAGATCGACTCTCTAGTAATCAGAAAGCAGTTTTTATGCTATTAAAGAAAACGAATACGAAACTACAGTTATTTGAATTCGAGGCACTCGAACTGATGGAACAATTTACATAAATGGGCGGTGTTCAAATGGTATGTAGGTAACTTTATTTAAACACGCTAACTTCATCAACTACAATGATGATTTTCATGAGGGGCGTCACACACGTAACATACAACTAATTTTCAACTACAATAACTTATAGACTAAGCTGATTTACAACTACAAAACTATATTATAAAACAAAGAGCGATGCTTGATCCAACTTCAGAGGTTCAGCTAGAACGAACTAGTCGTTTAAAGCTATTTAGTGATTCAGCTTGCTTCACTTCTGCAGGTAACTCATTCCATAACACTGCTCCACTATATTTAACACTTTTCTTCAGAAATTCCGTCTTAGGCTTCGGAAAATTGGTGATCAGTTTTTGATCCCCATGCATTGCCCCCTGCACATTTATATGGTCTCTATGGTCTTGCAACGTGCTCCGCACTACATCGAGGGGAAAGCACTAGAAATGTGTTTTCGACCTTCAAGAAATTTCACGTAAAAAGAAGAATTTTGAGACGAATAGTCATGTCGTAGTTAGAAGTGAATGCCAAAGAAGCTGCCACAGAAACTTGAAACTTTCGACATACTCGGCTGTCAATAAAAGCCATAGTTGGACTCTCGACGAGCTCTCGTCAGATTAGAACAGAATTCGTAACCGAAAAGCGTAAGCATTAAATGTAGACGACAACAAAGAAAGACCTCTACTGTGGAAATCGAACATATCTATTACCGTATCTATATCATCATTTATCTTGGCTGTCTGAGAATATCCATCCTTTCGTCTTTCCATTTGTTTTGGCCTTATGATTATTTTTATGCTCAGGTAAAAATCAGGCTTTAAGGGCGGTTCATACGACCCTAGTCAGCCCGGTTTGCCCGGCTGACTCGTTTGATCAGGATCCTACTACGGACGTAAAATGCGCTCAAATTGAAATTGAAAAACACAATTGGTTTAGTTTAGTTGCACGAACAGCCATAGTTAATTCAGATTACCTTTTACAAATGTAGAAAGATTTTCGTGACACGAAATAAAATCACCCCGGCTCATATGATTACCCCCTCAGCCCTCAGACACAAGGTTAAACATTGCATGCAATATTGCGTGAATTCTCAAAGATAGACGCGAGGAAAATATTTCAAGCTGTCAAAATTTGATCAAAAACCCCAATCAAGGTACTGTTCAGAGAAAGCCTTATCCTAGACGTATCTTGATCTGAAATAATTTTAATTGCCACAGAGGCTGAAAGTGAAGACTTACAATAAAAATTATTGCCTGAATGTTAGGCACAATTTTTTGTGCGTATGAGAGCTTGGTGTATTTCAGAACACATACAGACGTTCGTCAAGCACGCAATCTCCGAAAAACGATTTCTGAGCCCCACACTGGAATCGACTGGTGAAACGCTCTAACCATTGAGCTACCAAGACTAGGATTTTGAGGAAGGGGCAAGTTCGTTATATGTGCTGCCTATGCCAAAGTCGCGATATGATGATAATGGGAAGACTTGAGTGTGACTTGAGACAAATCTATTTCATGTAAGAGCTTGGTTTATTTCAGATGGCATGCGAACTTTCGATGACCGGTGATACTCAGACGGTGAGCTAAGGTTCAGGTTCGTCGTGTGTACTGCCTAGGCGGAAGCGACGATATGATAATAATGATCGAAATACTGAATGTGCTGAACACAAATTTGGCTTATCTTGGAGCTTGATCGATATATCAGACGATAAGCGAGCGTTCGTCAAGCTCCTTGTCTCAGAAAAATATCTCTTAGCAAAGACAAGGATCAAACCTGCACCCTTCTGATGATTGTGAGATGCTCTAGCCTTGGGTTTGATTGTCGTTTGTGGCTCAGAAATCGTTTTTCTGTGTTTCAACAGGCTTGACAAACGTCCGTATCTCCTCTGGAAATTGTTGTGCAGCAAATAGTTTTTAAACTAGACATAATCAACGCATTATAACACTTGAGGTAAAATAAGAATTCTTTATTACAGCTGAGGTTTCGTCAGTTCTTCATGTCGCTTTGATGATGTTACGTGTAAAGTGACGAAACATTTAGTGTTGACTCACGCGTTGTAATGCGTTTATTCTGCCATTTTTAAAAAATTATTTCTGCCGGGCAAAACTTTTTTAATACTTAAGCATAAATCTTATTCTAATGTTGACCGCTGCCTTACACCTTACACCTTGCACCGTTTGTTCGCGGCTTTAAAAGTACCCTATACGTATTGCAATAAACTGAGACAAAATTAATGCCTTGAGACTATTCACACCAAAGTACACACGAATTTTAGCTTGAATCTATTAATTCGCTAGCACAACAATTGGCGAAGTAGGTTTTTTAAAGCCCTAATCAAAGAGGAATGCAAGTTACCGCAAGTTTTAGCTTTTGGCTCCTTTGACCGCCAACTTGTGATGACTTGAGGTTGTGGCTTGTGACTGACTGGAGCTTGTTAAAATTCTACGTCAAATTTGACGTCTTTAGAGCCATCCTCAAACAGATTATGAAGAACAAACTCAAAGAAAAACAGGGCAAGAAACTGATGAGCTTTTGACATCCATAACTTTGCCGTATTGACGTAGGAACTAGCAGAAGTGTGGTAACGTGCGTTCTCGTTTGATAAGGGTTTAAAGCTCTTCAGTAAAATCCGCTGAAAAATTTAATGTCCTTTTCAATGATCAGTTCTCCTTTTCGGATAAAGGAGGTTTTTGTTTGTTAAGATAAACTGTGCTCCATTTAAAGTTGCCTGGTCGACAAAAAAAATGTCAGTTCACCAGGTTTTATTGTTGTTTTGAAGAAAAAGAGAAATTGATTTGCCAAACCGAAAGATGTTTACAACGGTCCAACCTTAAAGAGTCTTTCTTTCTTTTTCACTTTTCTCACGGCTTCAAAATTAGCACCTTTGGAAAACCAGATATCAAATTAGATGAAGGAAATCCGCATTTCAATGCAAATAGAATAAAGTGAATAACAATATTCAAGAGAGTAAAAGTTCTGGTGAGATGTTAATGCACTTATGGTGTATCCTGAAGGGACGTATGTCGCGTCTTTTTGAGAGTTTTAATTAAATTCTCCTCTCTTTTATCAAAACGACGTTCAATCACCAATGGTCTCTTACAAGTGGTACAAGTGGCTTCTTACGGCCACACGACACAAATAGACCACAGAGAATGCATTGTTGAACATGACTTTAACTTGTTAAAGACAAATTGTTTGCTTGAAGCATATAAAGATCTCTCAGTACTAAATTTTTTCGGACATGAAGCGCAAAACGACATTAGCTACATTGCGATGTTATTTTACATTGGGCTTGGCAAACCCTTCCATACCCAGCGCAATTTAGGAAACCAAAAATGCCCTCTCCCAATACAACAGTAATCCAATCATCTAACTCTTTGGTTAACATCCTTTATTTCCTATCCTGTTAGATTTCGCAAGCTTTAAGGGATTATCCCATCGTGAAAGTGGCTTTCTGAGAGCTTGGGGAAACAACGAGAGAAGGTTCGCGGTCCGATTGATCAATAAACGAGCTGATGGATTGAATGAGGAAAATGAATTGCAGATCGTTCGAGTTTCTGAATCGCGTGATCTATTAAACCCGTCTTCTAAAATTTCTTGCGTGACCCGGAAGTTCGAAAACACTCGAATGTGTGAACTGAAAACTTGCTGTCACGCGAACAAGCAAAACAGTATTTCTTGTCACAAAGGCTGCATGAAAACTGTATTTCCAGATAAACTAAGGAAGTTAAGGGATTATTGAATGTATATTACGTGGCCTTACTTGCTACTTCGTTACTTTGTAGACTTATTTTACCATACACATTTTCGTTTAGAATTCATATGACGCCACTTTGCAGCAGTGTTTATTTCAATTAGTGAAGAAACCTATATTTAAAAACATACTCGATCACTAGTGGATTGTTGTTGGTGACAGTTGATGAAAACATCGGATATTAACAGACAAAACTCAACAAACAAACTTGCGGTTTATTTAGAAGCAATTCACTTAACCAAATAATCGGATGGTACCATTATTAATAGGCAACAAAATTGAAAGAGATTATAATTGGAGACAAATACTAAAATTATTGTAGACATCATTTTTCTGTTTTAAACTTCAATTTGCAGCACAAATTTTCCTCGCAAAATTAAAGGATCCCCTAGTCCCCCTTGATCCTATAGAAAACCCTGTCTAACCATAATCTTCTGCAGGTTCCCTAAAGCTGTACTTCACAACCAGCCTTGTTTCCGGGATATTTTCTCGTTTCTACCCCTTGGAGGTGGAGAAGGGAAGAAGAGAGCCTGGGTATGACGTTGCTTCTCAGCGACAATTTTTAATTGTTCACTTCTGTTTAGCACTTCTTTCGCGAAGTATCTGTCCTTATCTCAACCGTTTCAATATGCTGATGAAATACAAATAACTTGGGTTATTATTCGACGTTGTTTTGACAAGTACAAACAACTCGATAGACGAGAACAAATATCGTGAAATCCTCTTAGCTAAAAATCCAGTTTAAAATTAATACATGCATTCCCGCACTTTTCTTCCTTAAACATTTTATAGCCTTTTAAGGTTTTGATGATGGAATTGGATAATCGAGTGCTTATGAGTGTAATTTTTAAGTGTATGTTTGGGAGAAAAAGCCCTTTTTAAAACCAAACAAAGACCTCAGCGTTATTTTCAAAAATTAAACGTGAATTCAACTCTTGAAGAGAACTTTCGCTCATAAATACAGAAACTATAAAATACCTCCGCTAGCTTTTCATGCACTGATAATAAGCGTTAAAATCGAATATTACTTGTAATGATAAGTTACTTATTACACAGTTTAGAATATGACAAAGCCTAAGAGTTTAGTTTTTCTTTGTATTTTGACTCACTCAACAAGATTGCCAAAATATCACTGGTAATATATGAACCCTCAAACTAAACTGTTGGATAAAGTATTGTATCTCCCAACTCACGGCATAAAGTTTTTGGAGATACTATTATTGACGAAGCCATATCGGCCAGGCAGATGAAAGATCGGCTCGCACAAAGTAGTGTTTCGTTCTTTGCCAATAAAAGACGCTCGCAAAATACCTTATATATCTTTTAGACCTAACTTCTTTGTCCAACTTATCCTCAATCATCTGTTCGGTTGACTTTAAGTGGAAAACTTATGGCGTTAGTAGATGTAAAATGTTTCACTAGAACTACTGAAAGTTATAACCAAGTTAGCCTATAAAGAATTTAATATGAGACTGTTGTATGTTGCATACAGTTTCGCGAATGCAGAAGTTAACTGGATTGCGCCGAAAAGGATATTGAGACAACAAGTCCATTGACTTTTTTTGTCATGATGTAGTATCCTGGAAGTGTCCGACCAAAGTACCCACTAATTTAGGACGGCAATCTACACATATTTTTCTGAATCCTCTCGAGTCTAGTACCTGCTTGAATAATGATCACTTCTCTATCGGCTAGGAAGTTGCTTAGCGGTTAGACCAAAGAGGTGTAAAAAGGTACTACAGTAAATTGAAACACTATGTGACTCAACACCTACATTATCACAAATCGTCACATCTTACGGTTACTCAAAGCACTGCAAAATTTTGTTTGATTACGTAAGTAGTCCGCTACATGTAGTCACAGAAAACACAACTTGGCCGTTGACTCAACAAGTGCCCACCTATGTTCATCAGAGGTGTAGCATAAGAAGGAAGGGGGGAGCAGTTACACATCCAACACTTCCGGATAAACTGATCGGTAAAATGGCAGCCATTATGGTATACCTTTGTTCGTCGGTAAACTGATCGCAAGTCGATAAGGAATGAGGTGATGGTACCTCACAGACGATTTGGGATTTGCAATAGAGTAAAACTTTAGTTATCATGGTTTCTTAACGGCCTTTCTTTCAGGGATCTGGAATAGAAAAGACTGTATGCAAGACATTGAAGTAGTAAAACCGATATTTCGACTATGAAGTGGGGTCTCCGGTTCGAAACGTCAGCTATTTCAAATTTTCGGCAGTTACCTAACCCTTTTGGGTTCACACCTACACGGCACTCTACTTTCACATCATTCTATGCAAGGCAGTGGTTTCCACAACTTCTGATGTATAGCTTTTGGTAGGTTGATCATCCTTTCGGATGATGTAAATCCCAAACATAAACCCTTTTTAAACCGTGACTTGCCAAACAAAATGAAACACAACTTGCAGTCCCCTCCTCTGTTCTCCATTCAGATGTATTATCAAGTTCTCCTGAAAAACAGCGATGAGGTTGCGGAAAGAAAACCAATGACTGCAACCACTTGAACGAAACTACAATAAAACTCAACCATTCATCATTTTGTTTAGTCTTTTCCTGTCGCATGTTTGGCACCAAACGTGACAATATCCAATCACAAGCCCAATATATTCTTTGTGCTCGAAATTGCATGGTTTCTCCAACTACAAAAATTGCGGTCGACAAAATATTTACAGTATAATAGTTAAATCATCAAAAGTTGCCATTCTTTTACGACACCGTAGAAAGTCTCTGAAATCGTTTTCCAGGATACAATTTGCTTTGCGTTTAGAAAACTGATTTTATACGTCTCGACCTAAAAGCTAGTTCCTAAAGTTCTTGCGGAAGTCCTAAGCGGCCCACGTATATTACAGCTTCATGACTCTTTCGAGAAAAATTAACTATATGAACAACGTGCCTTTTAGACTTTGATTTACTTGATTTTGTGTGACACCAAAAAATAACGAGTTAGGTCTCCAGTCTTCTCTCACAAAACTGTTTCAAATATGTGATTCTACTTATGTGGAATAAGATCCGCAATTGAGTGCCCATTGATAGGCCGGATATAAGTCAATTGGAGATCATCCATTTCAATTCGAATCCTTGAGTCGGATTGTTATTGTGTATCTTGTGGAGGATGTTTTGAAAATAACTTTCTCGATTTTTCAGTTTCTCGCCTAGAGGAAAATTACTTCATCATCAGACTCCATGTCGCTTCTGTTTCTTGCGTGACTCTGACATTTGGAATAATTTGCCCTGTCACACATTACAATACGTTGAGAATCTTGCTCTACGATCTGAATCTGGTAGCTCAATGGTTAGAGAGCTAGACTTGGATTTAGAAGGTTACGGCTTTGGGTTTTATCTTGACTCAGAATTTTTCTAATTCCTTGGCTTGTCACAGTTTGCACAGCAAAACGCAATATAGCCTTTAATTTGGAATCACTTTAATCTGTGACGCACGCACCAAATGTCACGCGATAGCAAAAAGGTATTTCTTGTTTTTATACCCGGCTTCAAAATAGTAGGATTTTCGGATAGTAGGATAACTGTCGAATGACTTACGAATTATTTATTGCATGTTTAATCCTGCAAGTTGATGGTTCTTTTTTTTTCAAATAAATATTGCATGACATTCTTTTTGTGATGAAATTGCACATGACGTCAATTGGTACATTTAACTTCATCTTGTTCATCTTGACAAAGGCTTAATCGACGATTCGAAAATAAACGCGATAATCTTGTAAATTTTTTTATTTAATAATTGATAGAATTAGAAGTTAACTCAAGGTGCATCGTCTGCGTGTCACTCTTTTTTAAGTATGCATTATAATTATGGATCAGTTTGACGAAAATTCTCAAATCCAGTATAGTATTGTTCCCCATAAAAAGTAACTGGAATTTCCAAGGCTACGAGATTGATCCTTAGACAATATAACCGAACATTATTTTTTTCCTACTTTATTTGTTCAAATATCCGTACATCCGGATACATCTGTAAGACTGAAACCTACTACCTAAACTCGCTGTCAGTCATGATAATTTTTGAATCACTTTTCCTACTCTATAACTTAGTGTTAAACTACGGATAAATAATAACTTAGTCGTCGAGAAAATGTTAATCAACCACCTCTGTTGTCAAAGGATGTTTTAACACTTTAATACGTAGCACCAGTTAGCTTAGCTACCAATTTAACCCATGCAAACATTAATGATTGCGGCAGGTAGCTTCAACAAAATCAGTTTGCGGTCATCGATATTTTGGATCTGTTGGCCGGTATACCGGTGTGTTGGTAAGCAGCAAAAGCAATAAAGTATTAAGAAAAGGTCGAACTTTTCTGATGAATTGTCTGTGCAGTTAAGCTTTTGTAAAATATGAATTGTCGACCAATTGAGAATTCGAACTGTTGTATTTTGAACTGAATCGCAAGATAGCTTAAGGTCTTGTCAATGTTTTGTATGGTTTTAGACGTAGTCAAAACTTAGTACGATAATGACCACTACACAGAAAGACATTGGCAGGGTGACGAAGTTCAACTGTAATGGTACATTAAGCAATCAAGTACTTCAATTATGTTTTATAAGAACCTTCGTTGACCTCACGCACACTTAAAAGGTTCGCCTTAAATCCTGCGGCAACCACAAATCAGCGCTCCTTGGAAAGTGAACACCTCTGCTCAACATGCTGGTCCTACAAAGTCTAAAGCACAAGGTCGTGATGGCTATGGGGTTTCTTGTCATAATCTGTTTATACCTTGTCGGAAATATTCTCGCAGTCATGCCGTTTGGGAAAATTGTTCTGACCAAGGTATTCCACTACATCAGTAACACGAGGTTACCACCAGATGTCTTCTGGGGAAGCTTAATGACGCCTCACATGATGCGAGGTTTGTGGAGAATGTTTTACTTGGACTCAAAAAAAGAGTTAAGTGTTGGCAAGCGCTTCCCAGATGGTCGTCTCGTGAACGTGAAAAACCAAGCGGCAACACGACTTAGCAAAATTATTCAGCCTGGGCGACCCCTGGTGTTGAACTTTGGGAGTTGCTCATGACCTCCCTTTATGGCGAAACTGCCCAAGTTCCTGGGAATATCTAAAAAGTTCTCAGACGTCGCAGATTTCGCCATTATTTATATCGAGGAGGCACATGCTGCGGACGAATGGGCGTTTGAGGTAAGGAACTACCAAAATGTCATATTCAATATTACACATGATCAGGACTCATCTAAATGACTATGTTTACCGACTCGTTCGGAGATACAGACTATATTAGCCTAGCAAACGGGAAGGAAAGCCGGTTATGTAAATTTAAATAATTTTGTATCCGATCTACAACTGGTAATTAGACCACTATTTTGCTTTTTTGTTAATGAATTATTAATGAGCAACACAAGAATTTTTTTCAAATTATGATGTTTTATAATAATCTACGCATTTCCTTCCGAGCACGAGAAGTACAGCACGTGAGTCGACCAGGTATGCTGCGGTGAATTTCTTGTGAAAGTTTTCAAATTAAATGTCTTAAAGTAATTACAAAACGTAAACGTTGATGGTGAAATTTATCACTAGTTGTGCAGCCAAACTATTAGATCCCACTTTCAAAACGTTAAAATTTTAATTGATTTATTAATTTGTGAAGGTAACGTCTTCCTGTTCGCTCTTTCTTTTCTTGATAGTTCTCTTCGAATATAGTACTGTTCATAAATACAATTGCACGGATATTTAGATATTAATACATTACTTACTGTTGGTGGAAACTAAAGGTTCTGTAAGTGATAAAATCTGGCTTTAGTGTAAAGCGGTAAGGCATTCAAAAAGTTGACCATGACTGAGTGGTCCATAAAACGCACAGTAAACTATTTCAGCTGAAGTTTCGATCACACATTAAATGATTAAATTCTTTAGTTGTTAATGTGTGCAAAATACAAAAATACATGAATCAAAGAAGACGTGCTTTAATTTTTACAGGTGGAAGATGACTACAGGATAGCTCAACATCGTTCAATTGGAGAAAGAATGAAGGCCGCTGATATCCTGTCTTCTTCTATGGAGTTAGGAAAGACCAAATTTTTCTTAGACGCCATGGACAACAATACCAATGAGCTGTACGCTGCTTTACCAGAAAGGCTTTACATCCTCTGGGAAGAAACTGTGGCTTATGTTGGAGGAATGGGCCCGATGTATTACAATCCAGATGAGGTAGAACTATGGCTTGAAACATTTCAACGAACCCAGCCTCTGAAATTACGAAACTTTCATTCCCGTGTTCAGTAAAGTCTGCTATCTTTATAAAACAATTGCATACTGCGCTGTCGACCAAAAATGAAATTATTTAAAATTTTATGGATCCTACAATTATTCACTGTATTATGTATCATGGATCCCGTTCTCTGTACCTATTAATCCATTTTCACCCGTGGGCTCGTGTTGGACGAGTAAAATCGTCTGGCGTTAGACAGTTTGAAATAATAAACGGACTGTTTTTGGCAGTTCAGGGAATCAATGGGTTAAGATAAGAACTGGGAAGATAGGCCATTGTTTACCGAGGGCACTCTCTTTGTGTAGTTAAATCGTCTCGCAGTTGACAGCGTAAATTAATACAGGGGTTGTTTTTTTTCCCTCTTGGGAATCAATGGGTTAAGCTGAGACAGAATGCGGTTAAGCAAGCATCGACTGAGGGACTTAAACATCCATGATGTCAACTGGGACGACGTCGTCCTCAAATATTTAAGCATTTAAAAAAGCTATCGTGGTTACCCGACTACATATTTGATACTTGTGGCTTGTTTTGTGACTTTTTCCTGACAAAAATGTACCTTCAGTTATTCAAAAACGACTTTGGTCTCAAGCAAAATGCCGTTAGCATTTTCAAGACTTAAAAATGTTGTCACTGGTGTTAAACAATGGGACGGCTATGAAGAGAATACTTTTCAGAGGGATAATTATTTATTCTCTTTCTTTTACATGAAAAATTTCCTTGCTTAACGGATGCCGTCGTCGAAGTTGACATTGTAGATCTTGGCGTCACGGATGTCGAGGCGACAAAGGGCGTTTTGGCCCTAGTCACCAGTAAAACGTTTTATTCTCCTTCTTGAAGTCCTTACAAAAAGTGGACTCAATTCTAAATTCTATGTGGTAAGACCTGTCGAAGAGAAAAAAAACAACTTGAAATTGACACTAAAAGTGTTGCAAATGTCACAAGTACTTCCACGTGTGATTACTAATTGATTCAAAGTATCAAACATATCCATTTGTATATTAGAACACAAAATAGGCTTACATAACTATGGTATACTTTCACTATAATATAACTATAAGATCTCCCAAACAATGTAACGAAAAAGTATCGAAAACAAATCCCTGCTGATGAAAGGTGGCTCTGTTATACAAACACATACCCATGTATATATACATATACTTGTACATATATGTTTGTATATGTATATCTGGGAAAAACGATGGTTACTTGGTCCGACGAATAAGGGATCGACACATCAAATGAATGCAGAGCATTCGTTTATACACACGTAATGGATTAAAACAGTTAAACGAGTTTCATGGTAATATATATATTACCGTCCTTCATGTAGCAGCATTCATCATCACCTTCGCCTTTCAATAATAGATGATGAAATGTGTATAACAGATTTATTTATATTTGCTTTCTATAATTTCAAATAGATTAAATAAGTATGTAAAAACAAGACAGTTCAAAAGTAGGTTCAATTGATGGAGATAAAAGTGAAATTAAATTGAACTGATGTGTGAAAGTGATAAAGGAAAGAGGTAAAGACAAGAATGGACTTGCTACCGTGAAAGGCCTCGGCTATTTTGACTCTCGGCACCCAAATCAACAATTTACCCGATGTTATTAGTAAAGTATCTCACTTAATTCACGCAGGAACTGGACTACCTTGGAATGGAGCCATTTAGTCCTTCCAGGGAAGTCATTTAGTTCTTTCGGCTTTTGCCTGAGTCCGGCTGGCTAGTCCTTCCCGGGGTAACGATTTCTGATCAGATGACGGTTTTTAAGGAAAGTATTTTCGGTGCACTTAAAAGCCTGATATAATGCTAATTGCAATGTCAAAATCAACTTTGTCTTACCTAGCCTCACAGTTACAATTTTGAACGTATGTATGTACGAAATGTAAAGTATTGTTATTAAAATGTTACATTTTCTAGTTGTTTCGTGTGTTTTTTTTGTGTGAAATGAATAAATATCCAAAGTTTCATTCCACAGCTAAATTAAATGAGACTGAGTGTTTGTGGAGCATAACACAATTATCAAAAGGGTACGCTTCCGAGGTATTCCGAGGTATTCCGAGGAGACCAGGTAGACGCTCAAAGACGGAGGAGGAAAATCTCCTGCCCTGAGGCATTGGCCGTGGAAAAGGCTAATTCTTCTAAAAAATGGACAAGGGGTGCATTCCGCTGACCTCCCGGCAAAATGTCAAAAACAGGATAATACTTTCTTAACCCTTTTGTTAAGCAAGGAAAAGAAGAAATTTTTAGCATTAAATATCAGGCGTTACAGCTCCCTAGCTTCTCTTTCCGTTGCGCCTCCCTTGCCCCTCAGGAAATAAGTGAAATGCTCTAGCTACTAAACCACGAGGTTATAGTGGTAGCGTAAGTTAAACTCGGCCGTCAGTTGCACTGGGCGGTTAGGAAAATCCAAAAATTATCGGATTGAAAAATGGACGCTGAAAAACCCTGGGTGATCCAAAGACTGAGTGAAAATGAAAATTGTTGGTTAACTGAGTATAACACATTGACTTTTTTTATGTAGTCTTTGCAATTATCCATCGGGTTTTCCAATCCCCTTTTTCTTTCGTTTGATTTTGAAGAACAAAGCAACGTTTCTGATTTTTTACTGTTCATAGCACTTAAAAGAGATTGCTTCCTAAGCAACGTGTAACCGCTGCTTAGTTCTCAATGTAAACTTAACTCTCACGTGACACAAACCTTTCCGATAACTCGAAACTCTTTTCTATAATTGTAAACGTCAATGAACTCACAACAGGCATGAACTAAAAACCGTAAAATCCTCCCTTGAACGTTTCTCGTGGTGATTCCTTCCGTAAGAGGAATTTGTAAGTATTTATTTTTTCTCATGGTTTATACCTTGCTTTAAATATTATCAAGTGACTCCAGATCAGCCCTTGGTTTTCATTGTCAGTTTCATAACAAGTCTAATTTCATCACGGACGATATACTTCCCTGACCAAACAAGCCGTTAGCGGCAGAGGATTTACGAGGCATCTCCGGATCCACTTCTTCGTTTCCCCTTGAAAACAAAACAATCGATTTCTTTGATTTTCAGGTACTTGTTTGACACGGGATAAATGTACTATGATACATTTACGTGATCAGTCGGAGACCAAATAACACTTGAGTTTCACCAATTTGTTTAAAACTTCTTGAAAATTGTTGTTAAAAATTTCTATCTGACAATATGTTGTGAAAAAAAAAGGTAGGAAAGTGCGATTCAAATGTTAGGGATTTTTTTTTAAGCGCAATCATAATGAATTGTTATCATTTCTATAACCAAGGTAATAAAGAATGGCTATCTAACGACTCAGGAATTGCAGAATTTCGTAAGGGAAGATGTCCCCTTACCTCTTCATAACTTCGTTCATGATATCGCGGTTCATAACTTCGCCTGAACATCAGCCAAAGTTTGGCTACGCCACTCGACCAACGTTGTAAATGTAGTTCTACTGCGCGCGTAGAGAAGCAACTGTAAACATCACCAAGCCAGATATTGGATTAGCACTTTGCAGTCCAAAATACAATTCTTTACGTCGGCATATTCTCTCAGCAATTGTGCATTTGCTTGAGGGAATGCTTTTAAGAGAGACCACCTGGATTTTATTAAAAATAAGTATTTCCTTCCTCAAAAGACGGACGCTGGAAACCTTGATGAAAGAATTTTCATCTTCCCGAAATTTGGAGGTAATGTGGCGTTAAATAGTTGTAGTGGACCTCCATACTACCAATACTTGGAGCTATAGATTCGTATTGTTTGGTTTTTGCCATTTTTATCCACGACTTCGCAACTTTATGATTTTTATAGCAAAGAATAGTTCCTTCAAGAAATAACTATGTTTGTGTGTTGAGGGGGACAATTTCAATGAGACTTACAAGTGGGGTCCTTGCCCAATACCATCACGCAATACGCTTTTTCAGATTAACCTGGTGCACAAACTGACTTTTCCAAAGCGAACAGTTGCAGTTTTGATTGAAGGTAAGATTGCGGTCTTACTAAGTTAAGTTCGAATGCAACTCCATTGTGGCTATATTTTCATAACCTGTCGCAGATATTCGTGACCACGAAATCCAACTTAATCAATACCCTGTCCTTTTTACTAATAACCGTCATTAGCCTACTTGATTCGTATACTTGAGCAACGAGAAAACAAATAACACGCACAAATCCAATTAAATCTTATTAACTCTCGCATTTTCTTTCTTATTTTTTCAATATTTGATGTAAATTACTAATACTGTGCACGAAATTGGAGCTCCGTGAGATATTTTAAAACTAAAATGAGGTTATGCCATGCATACAGGGCCACTTGTGGCAAGAACTGATACTATGTAGTGACGATAGTGATTGATATAGGTATTTAAGTTGCATAGTAACTTCTTGCTCTTTCAGCTTGAGTTGTGCATATGACAACATTATTAGATTTTGGAAACTTTTGGCCATCGTACTTGTTTTGATGTGGTGAAATATGTATTGAGCTGTCAATCCCACCGAAAGGTTGATATAGGTGCCCGACATCCTGGATTCCTCTTAAGAGTACAGTTGTCCATCATATCTATACCCCTGGTCCCTGGGGTATTTGAGTTCCCTGCATGGAAAAACAAGGCGAGAGAGTCAAGATATGAGATCATGACCTTTGATTAAATGGAAGATCGTCAGGAGCCAGTATGTCCAAGTGACGAATGTACTTACACAAAACGCGAAACTAGTTTCCTTTGTAACTATTGGTCAATGAAGAGCCGTTTATACTTGATCACCCAGCGAACGATATCTGGAAATTGTCATCATTCCATTGGATTCCTAAACTATGTCTTTCCAATTGTCCAAACTGTATATTTGCTGTATAATAACTAATTTCTGTACTCGGTTTAAATGGCAAAACGTGGACAAGATACATCTCGTGATTAGAGCCAAAAGGCTGCCGGTCAATTTTTAAAAACTTTGCGAAAAGACAAAAACTCCTTGGTGACAGTAAATGAGCTATCAGGACATTATGTCATTATTTACCGGGAGAAGCTCTCTTAATTGTTTTAGCTCTTGACAGAATATCGACCAGAAAAAAAACAATGCACATGATCTAAGAACAGGTAGCGGTTCTCCTAATGGACTTGTTCTTTGATGTTTAAGATTGGCTGAAGGACATTTCGGAATTTTTCAGTTTTCACGGTAGCTGCCAAAACGTCGAAATACTTAAACGTAACTTCATCTTTCCCTTATTTTCGTATTTAAAATAAACATCTCAAAATAATCGAAAAGCTCCTTAAACTAGTTTTGAAAATATAGATGAATGGCGGAAAGCTAATCAGATGGTAAGATACAATATACTTAGGCGTTCGTTAGTAGTAAAAATTAACTCACCTGCTTTCAGACTCCAGTCTATGATCTCCGACTGACAGAATATGAATGAGAATAAACTGCAATCAATAACTTTTAAACATTCCCTCTATTTTATTTTCTAATGGTAGATAAATACTATGTAATAAACAAATACCTCATCAGCATATTATTAAACAATTGTAGAGCACTGTACGGAGACAATAGGGCTGATAACGGACTGACATCTGTTGAAAGTGTTGATTGTTTCTTAATGGTTGGAAATTACCTAGGAGGTCCTTACAATGAGCAAAAAAATAATTTTTTTTATTTGATGTTGAAATACAATATCAACGTTGCAACGCACAAGGGCTGGCAGTTCTTGCTTGGAGTAAATCACTAATGGTCGCAGAACCATTGGACATCGTTCCTTGAGTTGACATTCCCAATCATGATGCAGTATATGTTGTAGATTTAAAATATGCTCCTCGTTCGAATGAAGCCATGAATGCCCTTCGCCCCTACAACAATTGCTTTTCCGCCACACTTGTACTGCTCTCTTCAGATTCTCGACATTGAACCCAGATATATCAGTTGACCTGCTGGAGGTCTCTATCACTAATTTGCAATGAAATTTTAAGAAGCAGAAGCTTATGTGGAATAGGTCATTGAGTCTTTGCTTTTTAATGTTATAATAACATTTAAAGTTTAAATGCAGGTTCACCCAGCTTAAACGAAAACCTTCCAAAGTATAGGTGCAGGTATGTAACCTCATTACTTCTCTTCTATACTTTGTTTGAGTAAGGGAAAATAACAACAAAATTACTCTCTTTGAGATAACGGGAGACAGTATAGTACGATAACATAAGCTTTTCATTTGAAAGAACTCTATTTAAGCTAGGGTACCGAGTGGAGAGGCAAAAAAATCAACAAAGATTCGGTTGTTTTTTTATATGACTAAATTCCATACTTCAACCACTAATGCATCGCTCGAGAACGATAATAATCTTGCTAACTCTCCCTGATTTTTTGATTCGACAACTCTGTTAATTGTGCTGCAAAATAAAGGCCCCAGTACGCACTACACGTTTACTTCGGGTTGGCAATGCAATTCAATTCGTCCGGCATGGCAAGTGATCGAGAAAAATGCAGGGGTGGCTATTTGGCGCCTAATTTGGCGCCATTATTTCCTTCCACGGCGCGAACAACTGGTTTGGAGCCAGTAGCAGAATTAAAAAATTTCGCAAATACATAGATATAGCTCTTCTAATTTCATCTCTCCTTCTCGAAGGTTTCCTAATTAAGAAAGCGCGGCTGAGGTCCGACACAGCTTTGACCCAGTCTGTGCAGACATAAGCGATCCAGCAAACTAACGCCACGGGCCTGTCAACATATTTTGTTAATATACTATGTATAGTTTGTGGAACACCACGTTTTATTTTAATGCTAAGCTTTCGACCTGTTGACTCAGGACTTCAT